>JAAXCT010000483.1:0-480621 GCA_012490785.1 Eragrostis nindensis | reverse complement strand
CTGGAACAAAGGGAAGAATACATTTCTGTAGCGACAGCAAAGAGCAGACAGCTCGGAGATGGGATTATGGAGTAGAAAGAAAGCGTGCATGTGGACCCATAATGAGTGGGACTGGGAAAAAAGGAATATATTTTTATTCGCTGGTGACTGTATGTGACTGAGCTGGAATGCACATAACGGGACGATGGACGGCTGAATTCATAATCATGTACTTGTATATACAAGAAATGAAAGCGTATTTGTGGATTGCATTGGTGGGCATGAGTAGTGAAAGAAATGATTGAATATAGATGGTGCCCGCCTGCCGGCGAATGATTCCCGGCGCAGTATGAAGTGCTCACGGCTCCCAGGATGACGGCAGTGCGCAAGAACTATCCGGGCTCGTTGATATGTTGTGCATCTTTATTCTTTAGGGCCTGGTAACCGGATCAGGTGCTTGTGCGCTTGATATGTGTCAGCGCAGGATTAAACCTTTGAATTACTGATTTGTGATGAAGTTTGTGGCGGTGTCAATCGTTGCTTGGCCGAGGAGAGGGTGTTCCGTATTTGGTTGCGTTTGCATGTTCAGATCATGGATATATAGAATCCGATCTCTCTGGTTAAATGGAGAACGGCGGATGCGTTCATGCGATGCGACTCGACGGGCATCTATCACTTCACATCCCTGTAATTCAGGTGGGAGAATTTCTGATCTTGTCGGCTCGCTTTTTTTCGGCGGAGCGGCATGGTGGAAACGACGCGGTGGAATCCCACTACGGGGAGTGCGATCGATGTATGGATGGGTTCGTCGCGGTAGGAGCTTGGAATCCCACTACGGGGAGACGCAGGATCCCATTCTGTCTGCTTGCCACGGATTCCCCGTTCCTGCACGGGCGCGCGCGCTCTGTTGTACCGCACGAACACGAACTGAACTTCTGAGTTGTTGAGACCGATCCTCCCCAACCATAAGAAAATGTCCGTCCGTCATGCCGTCTGTCGAGATTTTTACTATTTTACATAAATGTCTTTATAAAAAAAATTGTATCGACGGACGGACGGCATGACGGACGGACATTTTCTTATGGGTTAGGGAGGGCCGGTCTCAACAATACTGAAGTTCAGTTCGTGTGGATGATTAATTAATTACTATAGTGCAACTTTGTTCAAATTTATGGTCTTAAATGTGATATTTTACCTATGTATCGGTGAGAACCACGTAAAAAGTCTTTATCAAAAATTTTATATCTCGCGTTCACACAAAAAAAAAATTTCACGACATTGATTGAAACTTTTGTGAATAAATTAATTACTCTAAAGCAACTTTGTACAAATTTATAGTCCTAAATATAAAAATATCACTAAATTTGTAAGTTTCAAACTTAGAACCTGACTCATGTAACCCATCCAAGCCTACTTAAACAATCATTTCATGGGTGGATTGTAAATTTTAACCCATGCTCAGGGCTAGCCAGCTCGATGTTGGACGAGGCAAGATTATGGAGCAGGGCAAGCTTCATCGACTGGTCGCGCTTGGTCCCATGATAGGTTCGATTAGGTTTCGATGCCGTGTTTACCGCTCGTCGAAGCTACCCGACTAGCGATTTTTGTAGTAGCAAGTCCCTGTGAAACCCTCTCTTATTCTTAATAAACAAAACGTGCCAAACACGATCTTTGAAAAAAGCAACGTGAATCCATACGCAATTTGATCAGCCCACTTGTATCCTGCTCAGCTCAGACTGAAAACCACGTCTAGATAGAATATGGGTTGCACAATTCAACTCACTTTAACGAGAAGAGAATTAAACTCCTGAAAAAACAACACACATGTCCTTTGCTTCCCTGACCAAAACACCAATAGCTGCATGATCAAATGAAGTGCTTCCCAAATATTGACATTACCTCGAAAGAACAGCACAAAAACTCTATCACACTGATAGCACGGCACTAAAACTTTATACTATCACATTGACAGCAAAGCGTACAATATTATTACTCCAACAAATCAAACAAAAAAGTGTTACAAGGTGATTACGTGATGCACCATCCTGATCCTACTCCACTACTGCAGCAGCTGCAGGCCCCCTTCACCAGAACCCGTAGGCGCTGAAGTGCTTCACCTGAACTTCCACTCTCCCTTGGCAGCGTCAAAAGACAAAACTCTGCTCCCTGCTTCTTGCCTTCTTTACCAGCATCTCCTTGTACTTGTCCACCCTTGGACCCTCGCAGTACGGCACACCAGCCTTCTTGTTCATGCACTTGATGTTCAGAAGAGTCACCTCTGCAGCTTTGTTCAACCCTCCCCGACCGGTGGCTTCTTGCTATCATCCTTGTACACAATCACCTCGCGGTTATTAAACTCCATAATCGACTCAAATCCAGGCCCCTCACGTCCGTCTCTCCCAGGAATTTGATACTGCCATAACCATGACGACCAACAATAAAGTCCATCACCCGACCACAGTAGCCTGGCTCGGCACGTTCCTGGCGGCAAGCTCCTCTACGCCAGGCTCCATGAAGTAATCTGCATCCGGAAGCTTAGGCATCAGCCTCTCAACTGAAGCACCGTGTCCATGCCGAGTTTGCAGCCCCAGACTCATGGTGATTGCCATTTTCCACTGGAGAAGGCTGCTTCGTGATGGGCAATCTTATCACGCGTACTTTCTGCGGAAAGTCCTGCATAAATCACAAGTCCAAGAGTCCATACACCACGAAAGTTGAGTCAAAAGAAACAGTTGCATAAAATAACCTGGATTATGGTTCATTATTTCAGTGGGGCAGTAAGAATTCAAAGTATTGTAATGACAAGACTTACTTGGCATTTTTCCGGATCAGCTGAATCCTTAGAAAACCGATTGCCTTTCAATTCCACTACGTGAAGGCCACTGATCAATTGGACGGATTAACAGATTTCTTGGGTTCTCTCTAGGGATGAAAAATGCATCCGCTTTTGGTGTTGCAGGAGATTCTTCATCATCAGCAAAAAAGAATGGAACCTATAAGAAGAGAAAAAGAAGCTGAGAACCACGTTCAATGCTTTCTTAATGGGTTTCACAAGGCCCATGAAGATTCATAAAACAGAACTTCACACACAAAATGTATGCCAAGAGGTCATTACCTTGACATCACATCGGGTTATATTTTCTTGGTGCAATTTTATCCTTCTCTGTGACAAATGCCTTGGAACCACTGTAGATAATATTCTACTAGGAAGAGGCTTCTCAGCAACCTGCAAGCCAGTAACAATTTTGAATTGGGCAAACAACTTATGGTACCTCATAACACCACACTTCATTCATGAACAATCATCTTATTACCCCTACTCAATTAAAAAAAATGGTAATACCATGAAAAAACTAACCGGCAAACTTGAGATTCCATACTGAACCGAAGGTGAATATCCAGCATTCCAATTGACATCTGAGGCATTGCAGGAAGCGTCCCGTATGGATGCGAAACAGGCGCAGGCTGCATGACCATATTAGACTGGCTAGGATTTCTGTGTCAAATATGCAACACGAAATTTCAAGTTAGAAGGGACAATCTATTATGTGTCGCCTATACGTTTCTAAATCCTGAGGATAATTATGATTTAAATCGAAAGCATGTTCTACTGCGGAGATATTGTTTTTCTTCTATTTGTTTCAATACGTTAAAAGGACAGAAAATGAAAAAGGAAAAAAGTAATCAAGTATGTTTGAGAAGTAGCAAGAAATCATACGGCTGTCCAGTCGGCGCCTGGGTTTTAGTGTTGGGAAAAACCAGTTAATCCACCTGTCAGAGCTGCAGTGAATGCATTTGCACAAAAGTTAAACCCACATTAGCTTTTGAAGAAAAATGCAGGCGGCAGAACGATTTTGATACAGTTAAAAAACACACTGACCTGGCTGAGTTGTAGGTTGGAAAGATAGCATGCTTGAAGTTTGAGAGCTCGGGTGGACTGCTGGAGTGTTGACTTAATCAGTAGGAGAAAAAAAATCAACTTGTCAACAATAAACTTTGCAAAGAAAACGATATCCATAAAAGAAGAGTAGTAACAACAGTAGTATGATAAGAATCATTTGTGCTACAAATTACATATAGCGAAACAGGGGTCGTACTGTTGAAAAAGGTGAAGAAACGCTGCCCAACAGACTGGATGTGCTAAAAGACCTCAAGAGGAGGAGAAAGCCAGCGTAATGACGATTGTTGCACAAATGCTGGGGAAGATTAAAATAACCCACTGATTGAGTGCTGGGCGACAATCCAGTGCTGAATGGGCTTGGATTCGATGAAGCAAAAGTAGGATTTGTATTTGAAAACAAATATGGAGAACTACTTTATGGAAATACATAAGCATGTTATATTAGTTAACCAGTGAAATACATAAGTATGTATATCTAAGAAAACAAAGATGGAGAACTACTTGATGGAAATACAAAAGTATGTCATATCTACGAAAAACACTCCAGCTATGCTGCAGAATAAACTGGTTAACCCCCAGTTCATACAGAAGCAAGCATGCCAAAACTGTACACAACACTAAACAAATGGTTTAAATGAACGGTTTGCAAATCATCAGCAAATTACTCAGCATCCAAATGGATTTCCTCACCTTTGTCTCCATGCTGGTAATCTTCGCACCTCAATTCTTCATGACTCTTATCTTTGTATTCAGGCATGGCTGATATGGAATCAAGTTTAGCAGCAGGCACGCCACTTGTAGCACTGTCAGCATCTGGTGTTTGAGCGTAAGGTTTTATTCCAGTTCCTCCAGCTTGGTTACCAAATGGCGTTTGCCCAAAAGTTATTGCCGGCTTTGAACCTGAGAGAGAATAAACAAACGGTGAAATGGGTATATTTGTCATGCCACAGCGAAAATGGGAACAAGAAAGAATCCGCAATAAATAGTGTGTGCTGAGCAAAAAGGGCAAAAGAATCTGCAATACTTGACTGCTATGATATGGAGTTGAAACAAACGCAGACAAGAGACAACATTGCAGCACTCAAGTATTCATAACTAGACAAGAAATAGTGTTGTAAAAAATATCCAATGGGAAACATACCAAATGGAGATGTCTGTGCACCAAAAGGTGAGGGAGTTGCTCCAAAGGAAGAGGTTCCAGATGAAGTCTTCGGTTGTCCAAAAGGCGGAGAAGAAACGAAACCAAAGGAACCTGTTGATTGGCCAAATGTCGGTGTGCTCGAGACACCAAAGCCTGGAGAACTCACACCAAAATGCGGTGTGGTCCTGAATTTCTAAATCACGAGTGGATGAACCAAAAGTCATAGAACCAAACGCTGGGGTGCTAGTAGCACCAAACAGAGATGTTGACGTTGAACCGAATGATGGGTTTGTTGTGGCACTGAAGGTCGGCGTAGTTGTGCCAAAGGCCGGTGTAGTAGCCGCACCGAAAGCTGGCATAGTAGTCGCACCAAAGGCTGGCGTAGTTGTTGCACCAAAAATACTGCTGCCAAATGTGGGCTGAGATTGCTGGAACATGCTACAAATTGAGTTGACTGGCTAGGAGATGATCCAAAAATCCTGAAGCTTGGCTTTTGTCCAAATAAAGGTCCTACAAGATGTGCAGAGCAGAGTGTTACGCCATATAAATATATGTACTTTCATTACTATGATCTAAAGAACAGTGATAAGATAGAACTGAACCGAGATAATTTCACTTTGACAATGCAATATTATCAGCATCACAAGCTCAGGAACAGCACATACAAACACGGCAAGAAAGGAAACAATAAATAGAAAAAAGGGCAAAAAAAAATCATACCTGAGCCAAAGGTGGAGGACGTAGCACCAATGGCAGGGGTGGGGCGATGCACCAAAAGTGGAGTGGAGCTCCCAAACGTGGAGGAGGACGGGGTACCAAATGTGGGAGTGGATTGCTGCAGCCCAAAAATACCAGCAGATGTATTGCAAAAGGCGAGCTTTCAGCCTGTGCCCCGAAAGTGGGTTTGGACTACCAAATGGTTTTGGTGCGAAGGGATTGTTGGCGGCAGTGGTAGCCTGGCCGAGTTTCTGTTGCTGGGTTCCAAAAGAGGACTGGCCACATGGGCTTGTGGAGGATGACTGCCCGACCGAATGCTGCAATATACGCAACATAAAGAGTGTGAGCAGAGTTTCCCTGAGTGAAAGATGAAGTATAAACAAGAAACGCATAATAATCATAATAAGTATGGCATTGTATGAGCTAGCTTGATGAAAAGACAAAAAAACGAAGCAGCGTAGCGGCATTGTTTTGTTTGCAAGGAGCGGAGGACTGTATGTGGTCCATGAACAGAGCCCTTTGGCGTCCCTATACTATGTTGCAGTGGCGAGTCTAGAATTGGAGGCCAGGGTGGGCCGACAAAAAATTTATTTTCGTCACAACAAATTTGCTATGCCAAAATTTGCTATGATAGCCACTGGTTATAGAATAAATTTGGTTCTCATACTTAGGTCGAGAAGGAACATCTCATTTATTGTGGCCGCGCAAGCCCTTCCTTTTATCCACTGAAGAAACTGATCCATGGGTAACTGGAACTAAAAAAACATGGTTGTGTGACAGAACATCCCAGGCATGAATTATCTAAACGAGCTCAAGCAGAACAGGCGAGATCCCTTGAGATCACCTACATCGGTTCTGGTTTCTCTACCTCAGATCGACACTCCAAAGATCCTATATTCTCAGCAATTGAACAAGACAAGTAGTGGCGACAATGTTACAAAATGTCAACTTGCTTGCTCGCTGCTGCTTGCAATCAAAGTTCGGAGAGCAAATGACGGAGAGGGAGAACGCAACGGCGAGCTGGAGCTGGACGCCGCCGTCGAAATCCCCTTCCACTAATCGTCGCCTCGCCGTACAGCGCAGCCGCGCACCCAGCCCCCAGGGAGGGAGAAATCGATTGTAAGCGCGGGTGGTGGTGTTTTGGGGGGGGGGGGGGGGGGGGGGGTGGTGGGCACCACCGCAGGGGGCAGGGCGCCGCCGCGCAGGTTCCCGCCGGTCACGGTCACGGGAAGCAGACGGCTGGGCGAAGCAGACCGTGCCTGCGTGGGCCGTGGGGGAGCTACCGTGGCTTCGGCCACTCGGCGGAACCTCAGGGTGTCCGGCCCACTCGCTAGACTCGCTTAGACTGACCCCAACAGCTCATGCAAAGGGATAGCCAAAAGCATTTTGCACCTCCACCTGATACTGTATACAACCCAACTCATCTCCAACAGAACGTGCAAAAGGGTACGCATCTTTGCATCGGAGGAGAGAGGATGTGCAAAGATGCGATCCCTCTCTCCTCATCTGCATTCATCCGGCGCTGGTACGACGTGGCCGGCCTGAGGCGAGCGGGACGAGGTCGAGCGCCGGCCCGAGCGGGGCGACGACGCGGCGGGAGGCGTGACGCCGCCGCGGGTGGGGGAGGAGGAAGGCGGGGGAGGCGCGGGCGCAGAGAAGCTGGTGGCAGCGCCGGCCCTCTCGCCTCCGAGATCCACGAGGTCGGCGGCGCGGCAGCCCGCTGCGCTAGGCAGAGGACGAGGAGGTCGACGACGGCAAGGCGCACGTGGCCGAGGCCAGCGCGCGGTGGCTGGGGAAGGAGGCGCGGAGGGGCGAGCGTGCGCGAGGCGCGGGTGCATGGCGCGGAGGGGCGAGCGTGCGCGAGGCGCGGTGCCGTCCGCGGCCTCCCCGCCCCGGGCCGTCACAATCCGGCCGCCGGCGACCCCCAGAAGCTCCATCGCCGTTTTCCCCATTTTTCCCCGCAAGATTTGCCGTCAATCGAAGCGCCACCATCTCCCCAGACTCCGTCGCGTGGCTGCCGTGGGCGCCGCCAATGGTGCCAGCCCGGCGCGTTCCGGCCAGGCACTCGCTGACTCGCCATCTATGGGTGCATCAGCCATGGCCAACGTGCTTTCGTCGCACGAGAAGCCGCCGCCACCCTTCCTCTCCCGTCATGGCGCGCGCGTGAAGCAGAGGGCACGGTGGCGGCAGCGTGTTGGAGGCCGCGTGCAGGCGACGGCCGGTGCGCACGTGCAGCAGTGGATTGTCGGGGCGCACGCGGCGGAGGGTGCACGCACTGCGTGCAGTGGCTGCTCGGCGCGTGGCGGGCGCTGTGGCTGCACGGCACGGTGGTGTGGTTGTCTGGTTGAGTTGGTGCCGTGGTTGAGGTGGTGTGTGTACGAGGCCGCGTCCTCGCGCCCGAGTGGCTCGGCGAGCCATGTCGCCGCGAGAAGCAGGGGACGTGCGGTCGCGGCAAGGGGCAGGCGGCGCGCGGCAGCGTGGCGGCACGGGGTCGCGTCAGCTCGACGGCGCAGAGCGGCGGGTCCGCGGCCACGGGCTACTCGCAGAGCCGGCGCGCGACGAGGGGCTGCGTTGCTGCGGCAGCTCGTCGGCGCGGGGGGTCGCGGCAGCTCGAGGCGTGGAGCGGCGGGTCCGCGGCCGTGGGCTATTCGCGGAGGCGGCGCGCGACGAGGGCGAGGGGGCGCGGCGCGCGGCCGCGGTGACACGCTGTGCGGAGATGCGCGACGACGGTGATGTGCTGGCGCGGGTGCTGCGGAGGTGGCCGGCTGGGACGGCGAGACGAGGAGGTCGAGAAGCGGAGAAATGCGATTGCTGTTGGAGACATCGCTATGAGAACGAGACGCAAAGCTCTGGGCATGCAAGGCAAAAGCCAATTTGCGTCTGAAAAATGGCACCTCCTTGTTGGAGTCAGCCTTACGTTGCAAGAAGCTGCATTGCAACTACGGCCAAACTCCAGGATGTGATCGAAATCAGAAAAACCAAGCAAAACCTAGCGCGCGCAGGCATCCATAAATTAGTTCAGATATGGAATCGAACCGAACGGGGAGGAGACCAGCAGATGCAATATGTAGAACAATACATTGACACGAGAATAGATGATGAGAAAGACTGCAGCAATCAACGAGAGAAGAATCGGCAGGAAGGGGATTGTGGGGTGCTTACGGCTGGTGGAGCCGAACATGGCTCCTTCTTTCTTCTCGCGTGACGGCGGCGCCGACGCTAGCAAGGGAAGGGCAGCGCCTCGATGGCTCACCGGCGGCAGCAGCGGCGGTTGCCGGGAGCCTCCTCTCTCTCTTCTCTCTCTATGATGGGTGGGGCCTCCTCTCCTTCAATTTGTGCCGCGGTTTTATACAGCGACTTAGCTTAAATCCAACGCAAGCGCGCGCGGCGCGTAGCCTCCACGCGGACCGTGACGCGTAGCCTCCACGCGGACCGTGCTCGCGCGCTCGGGCTTATTAGACTAACCGCAACAGCTGCCTGTAACCCACCCACCCTTAATTTAGCGGATTCTTTCAATCTGTACCCGTTTGCAACAATGGCCTGTAAAGGACCCGCCATCCTCCAGGGTCGCGTCGCGGTCCGCCAAATCTAGGGGTGCCCAGCCGTCCGCCAAATCCGTCGCGCCTCCGCCTCCGCCGCCTCCCCCGTCGCGCCTCCGCGCCGCCGTCTCGTCTGCGCCTCCGTCGACGCGTCTCTCCCTGTCGCCCGCGCCTGCTCCGTCGTCGCGCCTCCCCCATCGCCTCGCGTCCGCCGCCTCCTCGTGCCCCTCGATGTCGCCTCCTCGTCTGCACCTCAACGCCGCCTCCACCTGCCCGTCGACGCCGCCTCTCGCTGCCCGTCGACGCCGCGTCCACCTGCCTGTCGACGCTGCCATCGCAAGATCCTGGAGAGAGCCACCTCTACTTCGGCAAAAGAGAGGTAATTTGCTTTCTTGATCATTTTGGTTAACTGCATCTGAAAATTGCCTGTTCTGAAAATTTGTAGCATGCCATCTGACTGAACATTCAGACCATATTCCTTTTTCTGCACTGAAAATTGACTGAACAAGCTTGGAAATTTTACTCAGATGCATGTGCTAGTTGACTAACATGCAGAATTTTGTGAATGCAATGGTCCCATCTTGCATCTGAATAAATATTTCAGTCAGAAATCAGAAAATGAGTTAGCCTCTGCCAATTTTACATGCATTCAGAGTTAGAGTTTCAGTTGTGCCTGTTGATGTTTTCTCATCCATTATGAGTAACTGTCAGATATGGCACTAGTTTCCGCTTAATCAATAGGAACCATCCATCAGTAGCTAAACTTGCTACTGACATGACACATTATGTTCAGTAAACTCCTTTTATTGAATTTGTGATGTTTTAGCTCCTTAGCATATGGTTGCGACCCTTTTGGGAGTTCTATCTCAGCTGCAATTTCTGCCGGGCTCCTTTTTTTATTGATGCTAGGCCTTCACAAACCTGCAGCATTGATGCAGGAACTTGATGGGGTCAAAAGATTTATGTGCTAGCCTAGCTGCTGCATAATGAAAACTTATAGTTCTGTGACCTGTGTTGACCTGTGGCATACCCTGACTTCTGTTTGGTTTTATTTGTGCATATCTAGCCTGATTGGTCTTGACTTATTCTAGCATATTTTGTATTATAGCACTACTATCTATAGTATCAATATTGACTGCATTTTCTCTTCAACTATGTAGGATGGATGACTGTATCTGATGTTGGAGCTGGAGAAGAAAAGGTTGGCTATAGAGGAGAAGCGTCTACAGATGATGAAGGCTGAAAAGGAAGAGAAGTTAGAGGACGAGCACATATTGGCCATTAAGTTGGACAAATGTCAACCTTTGGAACGGGTTTACTATCAACAGCTACAAGAAGATGTAATTTTGAAGTTGCGGTCCCATCGTTGTGGTCCGAGTCACTAGCTATTCTGTCTAGTATCTGTCTAGTGCTATTCTGAACTGAGTAACATGTAAACATTATTTAATGGTGATACAATGGGACTACTTCAGTGTGTAATTGCATAGTTGCTGTTTTCTTTTGTATTTTTCTGTGTTCACTGGTTCACATGAAGGACAGGTCCCAACTGGTTTTGTGTTCTTTTCTGAACATTTCAACATATATCTGGTGACTGAAAGTTTATATTGTTCCGTCTCTCTTTTTTTTTTCAGAAAGTTTATATCCAATATGTATATGGCAACTATATATCTGGTGACTGAACTATATATTGATCTGAGTTTTATCTTCTTGCACAACCCATTGGAAATATTCTGGGAAGTTATGATCAGGTCATTTATATGGAATATCTGTGAGCAATATCTGATGAAGAGCTTCAGTTCAAGCTTCAATTCAAGTGACAGAATTTTCTTTCTTCTTCTGCAGTGTGCTAGTAAGTTACTAACTGAACTGAACTATAATTTGTGATGATCCAGCTGATATGTGAAACATATTTAATCAATGCTCTGCCCATGATGCTTGTCAGGCTGTTTCAGTGTTGTTTACTGTGATGGTTCGAGTAATGATGCTCAGAGTGTTGCAACTCAGAGTGTTGCACTTAACTGAACCTGTATACAAGAATTCAGAGTTGCAATACTGAATAAATGCTTCATGGAGCTAGAAAACAGAGATGTATATAGCTTCAGTCCTTGTGTACATAGCTTCATTTTGCTCGAAGCTAGGTTCTGAATTTGTATGGAATGGAATGGAAGGACAAATGTACGAGAAGCAATTTTCATGCTCTTCAAATAACCAAGCCCCTCCTAATTTTTCATGCCTATTTCTCAGGCAATGTGATGCCTATTTCTTCGACGAGCTAGAGCTGGAGCAAGGGAGCCGGCCGGAGAGCAGTGGAGGAGCGCCGTGCAGCGCCGGAGAGGGAAGCGCCGTCGCAGCCTCGCAGGTCAGCGCGCCGTCGCCGGAGAGGTCAGCGCGCCGTCGCCGTCGCCGGAGCTGGAGCAGTTCAGCGCGCCGCGGAGCGGGGGTGCGCCGTCGCCGAGCAGGGGACGCGCCGTCCCAGCGCAGGGGAGCGGGGAGGCGGCGGCGGGCAGGGGATGGAGGAGCCGATGCAGGTCATGTTGCAACGAATAGGATTTTAGAGGCTAGTTAGAATTTTTTACAGGAGATATAGAATATTTTTTAAAAGTTGAAAAATAGAATCTATTGTTGCGGTTAGTCTTAGGTCCAGACTAGGCCTGGCCGTCTGCGCCGAAAGGCTGGGCTTCAAAAGAAGCCGAAGCGCTCCGCCCAGCCGAAAAACGTAGCAAGCAGAGGACTGGGCCTCCCCAGAGGATTGGGCCCCGCCTCCTGCGTAGCAAGCAGCACGACTGCACGCGAAACGGAAGGGAAGGGAGGAGGGCTCTGCCGCGGCGCGGGATCGGGGAAGGTGCCGGAACCCGGAGACCCTCGTCCCCTCCGCCGGCGGGGGAGTGGGGAGAGCTCCTCCGCTCCCGTCTCGTACGTTTGATTCTCCTCGCTGCCTCTGCCATTAGCTTGTTTTTTTTTCCCAACTGCGCCCTAGTTTCGGAAGTTCGATTGGGACGGCAGTGTAGATTCGATCCCTTGTTTTGTTCGATCATCCATTCTTACTTCGATTTTCAAGCTCGTTGCTCAGATTGACATTGGCCCGATGATGATCACGACGGCCCCCATGTATGGATGGATGGATGGATAGATAGATCGGTTCGAATTTGGGCTCCACGGGGTCGCTCCTTGCGCATGCAAGGTTGGAGCTCCTGAAATGGCTAGTGCGGTGTTGGCATTTCGGCGTTCTGGGCGCTGGAGCATGCTCCGGGGTTCGGGCGATCAGTGTCACTGACAAATGGGCCCGCCCTTGTGGCGGGTTCGTTCTCCTCTTCCTCTTCCTTCCTTGAAGAGGATCCTATGCAGTTCTGTATGGTGCACTAGCAGTCACTGAACATGTGGGTCGGATGTGGGTCGGATGGATGCATCTTGCATCCATTTCTTCCGTTGTTGGTACGGATCCCTAGCTTGCTCGGATGGATTGTTGCTGCTCTTGCTTCATCATCATCATCTTCTTCTTCTTCTTCTTGTTCTTTCTCGTCCGAGCCCTTGAGACATGTTCCGGTGCCAGCGTTGAAGCCCATCGCACTAGCCTTTGATGAAATATAACAGAGTTGTCAGATCTGAGGGCCATGATAATGCACAGTTTTGGTGTTTGATCGGAATCGATTTGATGGCCTTTTGTTTGTGCGAACATTATTATTAAACAGAAAAAAATCGCAGGGGGTTGAGGTTTTGTTGCCTTGGTGTGATACTCTGCTGTAACGCGCTGATGGGGCTTGAGGATGTGTGCTGCGAAAGCTGTTGTTGAAAAATAGTATTCCGTGGATAGGATCAACTAACTTTTGAAATGAAAAACTCCCATCCTTCCCTCTGCTAGTACTACTACACTTTAGCTAGCATATTGGTCTGATTGCTTTTGTTGACCTGAAACAAAATCTTGATGTCTTGAATTCAACCATCGACGAAGGCCATAATACATGTACCTTAGTAGGCTAGTAGCAGCCCATTTCGGACCGTTCACTTTCCAACTAGTTGTTTTGTGTGCCCTTGGCCCGATGATGATTATGATGAGACCTATGGATCGATGGATTGGTGCACTGAACAGATTTGAGCTTGGTGGGATCAGCCAGTGCTGTTTTCTTTTGAAATGGCTTGTGATGTGTTGGCTTCTCTATGCTATGGGCGCTGAATCATCTTCAGGTATCCAATGCAATGAAGTGGTGAGCTTTCTCACTGACATATATGCTCAACCATATGCTTGGTCCATTTCTGTCTCCTTCCTTCTTCTTTCTTCCCCACTTGTTGCCCCTACTGGCATGGCCATCGTCGTCGTCGTCCTCCTCCTCCTCTATTCTGCTGATACCTTGAGACATGCTCCGGTGCCAGTATTGAAGCCCACTGCATTATCCTTTGATGATATAAGAAAGTGTATGCTTGTTACACAGTCTGAGGGCCATTTTGGTAGTATAAGCCATTGATAGTTTATTAGGTTTCTTTTTCTTTTTCGTTTTGTGATGGCTTCATCTGCTGGGGAATCAAGAGGCTTCTTCTATTGGAGTTCTTACTAAGAGTAAGCTTTTCAGCAAGTATCATTCATGAAATCATGAATGGAAATTAGTTCTTTGTTGTAAGATGTAAGTTGCTAACCATTTGGCGATCAAATTATTTAATACGTTTATGATTTCCCCATCTTCTCCTATTTGTATCTCTTTCATTTTTCTCTGTTGCATCGTAAAAATTTGTATTTCATCATAAATTTTCATTTTCTTGCGCTCTCATTTGTGGAATTGTGGCTGCACCAAGTTGTTTGTTTCAATTGCTATTTGCTAACGAAGGGTAGTAGTTCTTTTTGTAAGTCTTCAAAAAAATGCGTTGCCCAATGATGAAAACTGAATATACAGATATGGCACATTCCTCCTTCTCCTCCTCCTCCTCCTCGTCGTCTCTCCCTCCCTCCCTCCCTCCCTCAGCAGCAGCAGCAGCACATGCCATCAGGACCAGTATGGAATGCAGTAATTTATGCCACTGGTGAATGCTATATCCATGCGATCTGAGGGCATTATGTTTCATTTTTTAACTACAGTGAATGCCTTTTGTTAGGAAATTATATTATCAGTTTCATCATTTTTTTTCTCGAACACGCAGGAGAGCTGCGTATCATTATATCAGTTTCATCATTCTTCTATCATTTGATTCATAGTGAAAGTAGAGAAGTCGCTGTTTTCAGTTCCTTTGGTGGTATTTGTTTGCTGTTATCTTATCTGTGATGTTACACCTTTGCCTACAATTTTCTTATTGTATTTCAAGTGCCATTAGTTTGTTGACTAGCTTGCTTTGTATCTTCAGCAATTGTCTTTTATTTAGCTTGCTCAGTTGAGTTTGTGCTTTCTGTACAGAGTGTGTTGGGCTGTTGTTTGCGCAGCAGCTGCTGTGGATTTGGATTGCCATTGAATGATGTGACATATAGAGCTCATCTGATGCCATCTATGATTTCTGAGGGAATATTTTTCTTATTCTCCATGTTGAAAGAGTTATTGGTGGGTGTGGGTCATCTCACTGCAGGATCTTACGTGTTAATGTGCTGTTCGTATCCTTATATGGGATAAAGGGGGCAAATATGGACCAGCTAGGTAGTATGTGCTAAGTGAAAATGTTATTAACTTAAAAATTGACACTACTAGTTTAATCATGAAACTACTTCTTTAATTTTCAATTCTTTCTATTGGAAATCTTACACTAGTTTTATATATTTCGGATTAGACAAAGCATCTTTAATTGGTACCTTTTGTTCTAAGAGAACTTCAATGACGAGTTTGGTTACACAAAAAAGGTGCGGATCATTGCATTAAGAACAGAAATTCCCCCCCCCCCCCCCCCCCCCCCCCCCCACCCCCCCCACCCCCCCCCTAAAAAATCAATACAGACAAAGAACTTCGTTTACATTAAGAGTAGGCTTTTTATGCGTTTCTCGAGGTGGAAGAGGGTCCTCTGTTGTAAGTTGTCACATACTCGCATGCCATCCATTTGGTGTCGTAACTCATACATGCATTTTTGTGATTTTCCCTGTTCTCGTATCGGATTTTATACTGCTTTATAAGTTTCTTGTTTTCATGAATTGTGACTGCCAGTTATCATTCGGAAATGTGCTGCCCAGTGATGAAAACTGTGCAGCAGCAGCTTCACATTGCCATTGATGGACCTGTTTGAAAACAGTTATTTCATTCCTGATGTCCACTGCTCTCCATCTCTTTTCCATTGATTAATTCTATATCTGTGAGTTTTTTTATTGGTTGTCACTTCCTTTGATTCACCTGTTTGTCGTGGTCTTGTCTGTGACGTTATAGCTTTGCCAGTTATTTCTTATTATCTTCTATTGCCTTTTGTTTGTTGAATCTCTTGTTTATATCTTCATGACTAGTTGTCTCTTGTTTAACTTAGTTAAAAGTTTGTGTTGACCGTGCAGCATCAGCTGCTGATTCGAATTGCCATCCGAGCAGTTGAAGTGCTGGCCTGTTTTGACATATAAGTCATGTCTTATGCCATCGAATATGCAATATCGCTAATTTTGGAGGGCATGGTATTATTTATATTATTTTCATGCTTGTGTGAGCATTTTGGGATGCGACTCTTCTTAATACTGGTTCTCAGGGAAATAACATGTTGTTCATATTTATTGGGATGGCGACGTGGATTTGATCCATTGGTGTGTTTTCTGCATTTGTTCTATCTACTTTTCTTGCTCATTGCTCAGAATTGTTCTTGGATCAGATGATGAGCCCCATGAATGATGGATGGATCGACCGGAGTTGAGCTTCACGGTGTCACCTTCTGCAGTTGCAAGGTTGGAGCGCCTGAAAATGGCTAGAGCAGTGTTGGCGTTGTGGGTGCTGGAGCATGCTCTTGCGGCAGGTCTGCCTCCTCCCCTCCTCTACCGCCTCTGGATGTGTTTGCATCCATCCAGACTTGGATCCATTTCTTCTTTTGTGGTACAGAACTCTAGCTTTCTTGGATGGATTTCTTCTTCAGCCCTGGAGACATGTTCTGATGCCAGCATCGAAGCCCACTGCAGTAGCCTATGATGGAAATAATAAATCATACCCCGGGCCATCTTTGATTTCTGAGGGCTTAGGATTCCTTTTTAATATTTTTTCTTTGTTGATATCAACTTTTTATTTAACGGTCTAGAGTTTTGGAATTTTCTGGTGTTTTTGCATTTTAGTCGCTCAAATTGGGTTCTTCTGACCATTTGTCCCAATATAATACCTTTGTCATGGGTCACTCCGGCATTCTGATTTTGTTGTTGTATCATCACTACTATGGATATACTTTCTTTTCGATGATGATGTTCACTTTTACTGATACAGGGTTCACAAAACACACTTCCAGCATAACAATCATCATTACCGGTGACCTCTCTCATTTGTGGCTATTGGGTCCAAGCCATCTTATTACATACAGGCTTACTGCAGAATGCAAATGTTTGTTAGTGTAAGCAGTTAGCTACCCATTTTTGTATCATTTTAGAGTATTTGCCACATTTCTTGTGCAACTGTTTGTATAGCCTCTATAGTGTTCTTTTTTTTTTTTTCCTTATCTGGGTGCACCTGTAGTTTGCACATAGTTGATCAGCATTATGTATCTGAACCTGGTACCTAACATTGTGTAAGACCATAGAATCTTATTTATTTATTTATTTATTGAAATCTCTATTTGATTCAAATGCATGCAAACTCCTTTCTCATTGACGCCAAGAAAAAATAGGAGCATCTTAGACTCTTTGAAGTATCCAAGCTACATGGTCTCATAAAAAAAAATGTATCAAGGGATAAAATGATTAACAATAGTAATGTTTTGGGTTTGTTTGATGATGATTTAATACAAGATATGTTATAGTGTGGATACTTGATCTGGAGTGGACTGTCACCTTCTGCTAAGGTAATTCTTCCTGGAAAAAAAAGAGAGAGAAGATATTTTGTTGGACGCTTGGGTTGGATGATGGGAATTTAACAAGTGAATGTAGACATACTTCCTGGCCGTCGCTTTTCCTAAGTGAACGTAGATATACTCTCCGATCTCTATTTCTGTATAATCTTCATACATTTCTATTTTCTGTTGTGTATCCTCACTCGTGCCTGCAATTGCGTGCAGTACGTTCGCCGCAGAGCCTTAGGTGTTTCACCGTCATGACGTTGCTGGTTACCGTGGTTTACCTGTATTTTCTCAAGCAGCAGTTGTAACTTGTACAGGTCAATATTCTTTCTTATAAAAATGTTTTCGCCTTTCATTGTGTTACTTTCTTGTCTTTTGTCCTCAACGTTGTTTTTCTCGACGGAATTAACATTGAACTCTGGTACTTAGAAGGACGCCCTGAGCCCCTGAACCATCAATGAAACAAAAATATTCGTGCACATTTTATCAGCTTTAAATAATTAACAGTCTGCCTCACCACTTAGTTCTGTATTCATCAAAAGAAAGAAAGAAAGAAACCACGAGGCCAAAAGGATCAAGCAAGCAGATGTCTTTTGTAATGACGATACATTTGTGCACTCTTCGAGTAAACTTGATTATTCTTGTTTTTACAACACACTAACCACTGACAGGAAAACAAAGAGTACCAGGCTGACAACAGATTCAGAACCATTTCTGAATGGCGTGCCTTTTTAAACACGCACAATCTCTCTACAATGGTTTCCATGTCACCTAAAGGGTTGCCAAAGAAAACTAGGAAAATATAAATAAATCTAAAAAAGAAAAGCAAGAACCTCTGTTGAGACTAACAACAGAGCTCGGTGTCTTCTACCATTCCATGGAATTAGTTCTTCTAAGGTCTTGTAATGGTTTTCTCCTTATTACCGGCACTGCCTTTTCCATCAGCTGCAGAAACAGAAAAAATCAACAAACACCACCGATAAAATGTTTACTATACTGCTAAGCCATGGCAAAAAGTATAAAAGATTCTAGTGAATAGCAACAAGAAAGATCATCTGATAGTGTGAATATACAAGATAAAATGTTAACTCTGAGTGTGATGCTTCAGTAAAATATTAAAATGAAGCTACTTTGTAAGCAGAGGCACAATACCGATATTATTATCTGCATACTCGACCATGCAGAAAAGCATGATCAACACCAATGCTAAAGACCAGACGATAACACATACTATGATGCGATTTGACAAGCAGATGAAATAACAGCACATACTATGGTGCAAGAAATATCAGAACTACAGATCAGGCCACGGAGTCTATGATGAGAATAACAGCAGATGAAATGCTGTACTAAGAAGTCCTAAATGAGTCATTATACACAGTTCAAAGCTCAGATTGCAATCGTAGATGTTCAATTCGGAGGTCTTTTATTTTGGTGCTGAAGTACTTAAAAAGAGAATTCAAATAGGGTACACAAAACAGCACATTTTCAACATACCAAAACAGTTTTTCGACATGTGTATACAAATGATTGAACAATTATAATATTTACTGCAAATATTAGACTGGCAATGTAACAGCAAGTAGCTTAGGCTAAACATACATACAAGCAATAGCTAACCAAGCTTACCTCCTTAAGTCTCTTTTGGTTTTGCTCCTCCTGAGAAACATTAAAGTTAAAATATCAATCTAATGGAAGATCATAGAGCCAAAAATGAAGATGCAAGCAATATAGACAATTGGTTCATGAAAAAAAATGATTTATTTTTTCTTTAATCTATCTGTAATTATTTTTCAAAGACAAACGTCTTATTAAAGCTTTACGATGGTTACGCGAGGGGAAAAATCCTTATGAATTACTAGCAAGGATATATAATGATATAATGAAAAACAATTAAGACAATTTGTGATATATGGCCCAGAAAATAGACGACAAAGATCAAAGATCCAGTTGTCTGGTGGAACATATTCTCTGTTTTTTTCCTCCTTAAGATTCTTAGAGACTCCCTACTCTAGTGGTAACATATTCTCATTCTTTTTAATCTTCATTAGTTATAAGTCTATGAATGTACCCTTCAAGCTATATATTACTTTCAAAGTCACATATATTACCACCGCAAAAAAAAGTCACATATATTAGATCAAAGAAAGCAAGGATGGCTTGGTTTATTATAAGTTCTGCTTAATTTTGGGATGACCAGGTACCATGTATTATCCTACATATAAACATGAGTTATAGCTGTACCATGAGATTCATAGTATTGCAGCTACCTTTTCATATAGATGGTGATGGTCTACTGATATGCTCATGGAATCATCAACGCACCAGTTAACACGACCTCTATCTATAAAGCAAAATGTTGGAAACAATCCTAGTAATACCCAAGCTGCCCTGCCTGTTGTCCCATGGGTACGTAGGCAGCCTATCCAACATTGCACGACACTAGTTTTCCTCGATCCTCCTCACCCAAGCAGAAAACAACAAGAATACCTGATCCCTCAATAGCTCTGCCTGTTCCTCCTCTAGCTGGGAGACCTGCGACTCCAGCTCTGCTACATACGCCTGCATACACGGGCCCAGACAGAAGCATCGGATTAGCCACTGAAACCATCAGTGTTGCACTGCGAAATGGAAATCAAAATGTGCCCGGTGCACCAAATTCTCCGCATCATCGACGCACCTGCTTCCGGTCCCTGGACCTGGCCGCGGACTCGCGGTTCTTGATCATGCGCTTCTGGCGCTGCACCACCGCGCGGTCCATGGGATCCATGGGCGCCCGCTTCCTCACCCTCCCGCCGCCTACCGGCGCCACATCGCCGTCGGGGAACCCGAGCGCCATGCTCGCCTCCACCACCGGCGCCATAGCGGCGCCGGTGTCCCTGGCCAGGAAATCCTCCAGCGTCATCTCGGACGCGCCGCCACCGCCAGCGCCTCTGCCAGTGGCGGCGGCGGGCGGTGGAGGGGGAGCGGGGGCGGAGAGCCCCCCGCCGGCGCGGGCGCCGGCGGAGATCTCCTTCCACACCTCCTCCGACGTCCGACGGGCCGCCGCCGCCGGCGCCGCCGCGGGGGAGGGCTCCGCCGGCCCGCCGGCGCCCGGCGGGGGCGCGTCGCCGTAGATGTTGCGCATGATGTCGTCCATGTTCATGGATCCGATGCCGCTGCTGCTCCTGAAGCGCGCGAGGTCCGCGGGCCTGTCCGCGGCCTGCGGCTGCGACGACGACGACGCCATCACCCGCGACGACGCCATGCGCCGGCCGGCCCAACGGGCGGGCGGAAAAGGGGGAAGAAACGGACTCCCGCCCGGCGAGGCGCGGCGTTGAGCCCCCTCGACGCTCCTCGGTTTCTCACGAGCTGCGCTGCGCTGCTTTTACCGCCGCCCCGCGCGGCGCTCCGTTGCTTCTGTTCTGTGTCTCGCTCGAGAGAAGGGGAGCGGGGAGCGGGGAAGAAAATGCTGGTTGGTTGGTTGGGGAGGCAAGGGACGGACGGAGAGCAGCAAAGTACTCGAGGCGTGGCGTCGCGAGCCGAGGAGAGGAAAGCAGACCGCGACCGTTTTGGAATGGGAGGCCCCCGCCGGCGCGGCGCTTCGGGCCTCCCTCCTGCGCGCCGCGCGCGTGTCCTCTCCTCGCCACGGCGCCGTGGCCTGCAGCCGTGCAGTGAATCATCAGCGATCCGCGTGATGTGTCAGCTTGAGCGTGACACGCTTGGAATCGAGCGAGTGACTACTGTGATTGGCCGGGTCCGGGGTTTCGGTGGGCTGGCGGATGGTAACGGTTCGGTTCGGCGCTGCTCCCCGTCCGTCACTGTGCTCGCCGGCACGTTCATTCATGCCATTGGCCGCCGGCGCGCGGCCTGAGAGGCCGGCCGTGGCTGGCCGAGAGTCTGGCGGCCAACCAACGGAGCTCGATCGCAGTCGCGTTCAGGCAGGCACCTCGGCGGCTGGGGCGGGCGGTGAACTTACTGCGGGTAGTCTGCCGAGCCGTACGTGTGTCGCGTCGCGTCAGAATCGCCCGGCGATGCCAGTCGTAACTCGTAAGCCGCCACGATCGAGCCGGCGGCGATCAAGGATCGTAACATCTCACGACCTGGAATAGTACGGAGTAGTAGTACAACACAAGTTGCTCGGGCGTTTGAAAGTCAGCAGTACTACATGATTAGACGAAACTGACGGCAACGCGCATGCGCACGAGCGCGACTGTTAACTCACTTGGAAAGTGACCGGTAACACACTCAGAATGTGACGCATTTTTAACGTTGATGAGACGGATAGATAAAGCTCTGTAGACGAAAAGATATTTTTGCTGGTTCAAGCAATGAAGCAACATGCATTGAACCAGGCAGAGCTAGATTGAGATTTGAGATTGAGAGAGAGTAACACGTTCCTTCTCCGCCGTGCACAACCAGCGCCGCCGCAACTGGTGTGCGCGTGAAGATGTTGCAAGGAAACGGAGTGCTCAGAAATTTGAAAATCTTTGTTGCTATTTTAATCATAATACTGCAAATCTTGCGCTACGCTGAAAGTTTTTTATGCACACTTGAGATACCGCCTCTGTTGTTGTTTTTTTTAATGACGCCCTGTAGTTTAAATTTGGCTAATGGTCGTCGTCAGGGAGTATCCTGCTATCCTAGGTCCACCATTTGGCAGGATTGTTCGATCAGCATTTGCAAGAAAATGATATATCGTTGGTGATATTAGTGTGATAATTTTCAGCTGACAAATTTTATTATATAAGATCCCTATTAACCAGTCAAACACGCCCAAATTTCTTCGGTTTTTTTTTTGACCGGCCAAATTTCTTCGTTAGCACTTGGCATTCGGCCGTACTCCGACTAGAGTACCGAACAAAACGTTACGGTCCAGGTCCACCATTCCGCTTCGTCGGCCGGGTTCCCTCCGCCCCCACTCCATTCCCCTCCACGTGTCTCTTCCTCCGGCCTCCGCTCGCCGCTCCTCACCTCCTCTTTCATTCATCCCGCGCTCGAGCCAGCCACGCCGCCGCGAGATCGAACCCTCCGCCCCCGCCATGGCGCAGCCCCACCCCCACGGCCGCGGCGACACCATCCCGCTCCACCCCTCGTCGGCGCGCTCCGACATGGACGAGATCGAGGACCTCATCAACGCCGCGCCGTCCCCCGCCGCCGTCCTCCCCGCCGGGCGGCCCGCGTCCCCTTCTCGCGCCTCCATCCCCGTCTTCCCCTCCTCCTCCTTCTCCCCGCCCCCGCCCCCCGCCTCCGCGCTCCCGACGTTCGCCTCCGGCTCGGGCTCCGTCGCCGTCCCCATCGGCTCCGACGGGTTCGGCCCCGAGACCGACACGCTCACCGAGCCCGTCTGGGACACCGTCAAGCGCGACCTCGCCCGCATCGTCAGCAACCTCAAGCTCGTCGTCTTCCCCAACCCCTTCCGCGAGGACCCCGGCAAGGCGCTGCGCGATTGGGACCTCTGGGGACCCTTCTTCTTCATCGTCTTCCTCGGCCTCATCCTCTCCTGGTCCGCCACCGTCAAGAAGGTACTCATCGCATCTGGACACGGTTTCTTAGCTGCATTGCTTTGGTCATGCGAAATCGGGATCCAGTACATATTGAGTTAGGTTCAATCTAGCCGATCCATGCACCATGACACCTGATGGAAAAAAAAGGGACCAAACGCAAAATCTACAAGCAATTCAGTCATTAAACTCCAGGTTTATCATGCTGGCTTGTGGCAAACTCCCCTTACCACTGCCACAACAATCCCCAAATTTAGGCTGGGAGCTGACTAGCTAGTGGGGAACTACCGTTATGACTTATGACCACCAGAATAATCTCCGAATTTAGGACTTAAATCATGACATGATAGATTGCATTGCGTATCTTCCCCTAAACTCTGCCTGTTGTCTGTCTGTCATGATTGTTTGTTCGTTAAGTGGGTTTATTGTTAATTAGTATTCATTGAAATATTAATTTCAATGTTTGTGACAGCTTATATCGTTGGACCGCTTTTACAAATGCCCTTAGCAGTAATCGGCCACTTTTGTTTTGAGAGTGAGTTTACCACTTTTGTGGTCACCCAAGGTGCAACATGTTAAGCCTTCATGCGGCAAATAAGGTGGATACAAGTGTCTGTAGTGTAGTAGAAAAACTAGAAAACTAGACTGATTGAATGCCTTCAGCCACACAGTTTCTCCTGGTGTAAACTTTAGGAACTTAAGATATGGTTAGTTTAGGGAGAGGGAAGAACAATTATTGTGTACCTTAACTAGAATGAGGAGCTTGAATAACAGATTAATTAACAGAAATGAATGACATTGCCAAACTGGAAATAGGAGGGTAAACATTGGTTAGGTTGTGAAATGTTCGATTGTAGAAATATAAACTTGCTCCTAATCTATTAAAGTGTATGTCTCGTGATCGCATCAGGCTGGCGGCAAAAATGCAGTGGTGAGAAGGGTTCAGCGTCTGGAACTTGTAACACTTCTATGCACTGCTGTGGCATAAATTCGTGAATGATATGCTACCAGAAAACCAACACAAATGTTTGCTGTTCTATCCTACTAGTTTCTCCTTCGCACAGCCATCCGTGATGATCGAATCGCTGGTGGTGTTGCACAAGGAATCAATCCATGGAAGAGAACACTAAAAGTTTTAACTCTCTCCTTGGCCTTATCCATTGGCCCATCCCAAAAAAGTGGCATCATGGACAGATTGCGGGGACAGGGAAATGACCCTAAAGTATCTTCTGCCTTCTGGAATTGGGTTCTGGTGGGAAGCAGGTTCTCCATATGTGACAGCTGGCTGATAGTTTGGCAATAAGGATAAAAGGAGAAAGCAACTCTAATATTAGTGGTGTTCAAAGCATATAAGTTTTTGTGCTTGATTTGTACCCAATCTCTAGGTTATTGCTGTTCTAAAAAAACCTCTTCACTCCTGTCACACTCTGGCCACAGTAGTGTAGGACATCCTTCTGCCTGCTATCTGCAATTGTGTCGTGGGCTATATCCTGAAAACTGGGTTTGCTATAGTTTCAGCCACTTACTCTTCTTGATGTCAAAAAGTCATTCCCATGAATGTCCATTGTGCTGAAATAGTGGATAATGCTGTTGGACGGCAGCATGTTTTGTTGAAGAGGCAGTATGCTTTTTCCTTGCAAAAAGAGAACACTCACATGGAGTTTCTAATGAAGTTAATGCTGAGCGCTCGAACAGTTGTACACATACCTTACATCTTCCTTCAAAGTTCGAAAATGATCATTGGTAAGCAGTTCCAGTTATGTCCTTCCAGAATATGGATAAATGCTCAAAATCTCTAGCCACCTATTAGGGACCATATCTAGGCATAATTTCTCATGCTTATAAAATGGAACATGTATATATGTTGATGATAAATATCAGAAGTACATGAGGCCAGGCTTTGTGAAAATGAAATCTAAAGCAAAAGGAGAAATTTCAGTGATTAAGGATGTTCTTCCGATCTTTACATGAGCAGAACATCCTGAAGAGTGTTTGGAAGCGATTAACAATTTGCAGACATATCACGGGTTGATGATATGGCACTGCTTGCTCTTTCCTTCTTAAGTTATATGGGATGTGGATCTAGTTTGTTTGTTGTCCACAGGTTTCTAGTAATTTGTTTGTGTTACTTTTTTAAATGTTCCTTTCATTAATCTATAATACACCAGTATTGGTTATTTATTTAACTAGTCAACTATATTAACCCCTTTATTCTGGTTGGTTACAATATTGTCTCTTTCATACAATATGCTGTACAACTTGTCACATGCTAATTTTGATGAGTTGGTTTTTGTTTTGTAGTCCGAAGTGTTTGCTGTAGCCTTTGCTGTATTAGCTGCCGGTGCTATAGTTCTCACGTTCAATGTTCTACTGCTGGTACGCCCCTCCTCTCTTCTACCTTTTCTCTACTCGTTACATGCCATATTGCCATCACATGTCTGCTGCGATACCTACTTACGGAGTACGGAGTAACATGTAACTTCGGTGATGTCTGTAATGTACGACTACAGGGTGGGCACATCAACTTCTTCCAAAGCATCAGTCTTCTTGGATACTGCCTGTTTCCTCTGGATGTTGGGGCTCTGATTTGCTTGCTCAAGGACAGTGTCGTATTGAAGATAGTTGTGGTAACAATAACATTGGCATGGAGCTCCTGGGCAGCTTATCCATTCATGAGCGCTGCTGTTAGCCCACGGAGGAAGGCCTTGGCGCTGTATCCTGTGTTTCTCATGTATGTCTCAGTTGGGTGTTTCATAATTGCGATAGATTAGGCGTCAACATATTCTACGGTACTATCAGGATTCGGGAGTTTACTTTCTAGTTGGACCATCGGAATACGTACATATTTTTGTTTAGTTGACTGCACAAGACTTTAGTTGTGGCATCGTTATTGTAGTCTTTGTTGACTGCTTGAAGTTTAAGGCTAGAGAAGGTAGATTAAGGGTCAGTTTGGATCCCTTGCCGGCTCACCTTGCCCAGCAAAGCTTGCCTTGCCAGCTGCGGAGAGCCGTTTCAGCTCTCTCGATCTGGCAACAAAATTCCTTGACCGCAAGGCACCGAGGCAGTGCAAAGAAATGTTTGATTGTTAGCTAAGAAAGCAAGCAGCGGCAAAGAATCCAAACGCGCCCTAAGTTGCAAGGCAATACAGGTTGGAAAAATAATAGCTATGTAAATAATCTGGAGTGAACTGCTGAATTCTGGTTTATTCGCCTGGTCTGAGGCCCCGTGAGCTTAATTTTTTTTTTATGCCCCGCGGAGCTCAGCGCTCGGTTCAAACTTTCGTAGAAGTTTTGAATGAGGTATACTGATCGATCTTGTGTGTGGACTGTGGAGAGCCAATACGGCGAACTCAGTTTCTGCTGGTTGACTTCCCTGATCTTTGCCGCCGTTGATCAGCATCTTTGGCGGCGATCGGGGTGACGAAACTACCACGCAAATGGCCACATACCGCATCTGGAAATGCCGTGTGTCTGTATAGCATGGACCTGCCGTCTCCAGACCTCTCCTACATCCTGACCTACTCTCGAGTCTTGACTGATTTTCAGACGCGCAGCGGAAGACAAGCACAGGTTCATCTCCGGTCACGTGTTCGCCTGCCGTTCTCCAGTGACTTGCTGCAACCTAGCTTGGGATCGATCGACGGGCCTGATTCCATCGGCGTGCAAGTGCGAACTGCCAGTCCTCTCTCCGGTCCAGGTCAATGCATGCCCCTGCACGGCCGCGTCAAGCCGAGATCGGTTTGGTTCAGTACGCAGACGCGTTGATCGATCGAAGTGGAGCAGCGCGTACGTCACCATCAGGAAAACGAAACTACTCCATCCTATGCGCGCACGCCGTGGAAAATGACTTGGCGGTGCGGCCGGTAAGTTTGGCGGAGTTTTTACACGTACGCCGCCGTGGCTGCCTATGCGCATTGTCATGACCGATAGAGAACACTACAATGCTCATACATTTCTTCTTCTCATCTCAGAACACGGGGAGACTCGTGAAACCTGCAAGAATCGAGCGAGGTTAATGCTTTCAACGCCAAGCCGTTGAGGCTCAAAAAGAAGAAGAAAAATCCCAAGCCGTTGGCAGCTCCAGCTACGACTGTCGCAATAAGGATTTCCTAAACTTAGCAAGAGCAAAGCCAAGAGTCCAAGGCGCGAAGCAGAGGCTAAAACCGGGAAGGCGCGTACGTCGCCTTCCTGCCACCTTCCGAGTCTTTCCTCGGCACCTCCCTCCCCGCGAACACGGCACCCGTCTATATTTAAGCACGCACGCGCCTCCTCCGACAGATTCTACAACGACCGCCACCGTGCCACCTGCGTTCCGATCGATCGATCATCACTGTCTCTCTGATCTCTCCTCGCTCGGTCCTCGTCGTCGGCGCCGCGTTTGGGTGATGTTCCGGCAGGAGGTGGGAGAGGCCATGGTGGATGGTGAGGCAGCAGCTGGGGCCGATCAGCTCGATCTGGAGGCCGCGGAGCAGCTCATCCAGCTGAGCGGGGGCGACGGCGCCCGGTCGGAGAGCCGCAGCGGGGACAGCGTCAACAAGTGCTGCTCCGGCGCGAATCGGGCCGGTGGGGAGGAGAAGAAGGATAAGGAGGTGGCGGTGGAGAGCCGTCTGAGGAGGAGCAGTGGCGGATGGTTTCCGGCGGGGAAGAAGGGTGGCGACGGCGGTGAGGCCGCCGCCGCCGAGCCGGACAGGAGGCGCGCGGGCAGCGTCAGCAACAGCAAGTGGTCCAGGGCGGATCGGGCCGGCAGGAAGGAGAAGCGCAAGGAGGCGGCGGTGGAGAGCCAGAGGAGGAGCGCCTACCGGTTTCCCGCCGCAGGCGTCGTCGACGGCGCCGGGGAGGAGAGGAGGAGGCCGAGGTTCCGGTGGCTGGCAGACCTGTACATGGAGACAAGACAGGTGTACGTGGCGACCCCTGAGCGCCGCGCGGCGGGTGGCGACGATCCTCCGGAGGGCGAGAGGTGGGGGAAGAGGAAGAGGGCGGCCGACGCCAATGACAGGGTGTCGGAGGCGAGCAAGAAGAGAACTATGCTGGCATAGGTAGTGCTAGTAGATAGGCGTGTGGGATCGATCACCGATCGATGGCAATGGCGGAGCTAGATAGATGTAGATAAAGGTAGTAGTAGAATGTAAGATAGAGCTTGCAGGCGGAGAGATGTAAAGAACCGAAGATTGATGCTAGTCCGTATTATCGTGTTCTTCTTCTCTCTCTTTGAGGAATTAACAAGGCTGAAGTCTGTCTGTCTCTACCTATTTTGATGCAAAACATGGCACCAATTAATGACATGCCCTTTTGCGTTGGTTATGAAATCTGCGATGCGCTACTCCGTATTCCCCATTCAACGGATTCAGCAGCTCAATTCCTGCCGGCCAAGAGGCATTTCCTCTTTCGTTTGACAGCTCGATCGATTTATGAGCTTCGGATGGTGCTGCTAGCTAGAATCATCATGGACATTCAATTTGTGGCAGCGAAGAAGTGCGCGCGGCTCGCACAGCATGGACCGCTCGCACACGCGCGCGTGGCGGCTGGCGCGGACATGGTAGAGAGGCGTTGGACCGCCGGCAGCCGCCGCAGCAATTCTTGCATGCTGCAGCTGTTCCACCGTTCCATTCCACGCGCCTTGACCGGGCATCGATCGAGCTACTACCAGCCTCGCTCGCTTATCGCCGGTCGATTCCAGTTACTTGGTGCTGACACTTTTTCAATTTGCAAAGCTGCTGGTAATACTTGCAGACTCTGTTTTTTGTTTTCCTCCAAAGGATGACGTGCATGTTGTTCAGAGGGAAACGTGCAAGGAGCGAGTGGCTTGCAATGGCAGCTTGCCAGCTAAGACTGTAAAAAAAGCTCGAGCCCGACAAGCTAATCGAGCTCGGCTCGTCACAAGCTCGATTTGAGCTCGGCTCGTCTGGATTTCAAGCCAAGCTCGAGCTTAACCTGAAGCTCGCGAGCTCTAACGACCCGAGCTCGAGCTATTCGGTAAAGCTCGCCTCCTTCCCATCCTTCCGACGCAGCTGCAGTCAAAGGCTTAAAAACATTGAGCAGAAGGCCTCCACGTGCTCTCCTATAGCTACGATCAAAAGCTAAAAAAAAGCCTAAGGACCCACGCAGCCCAAGCTCCCATGCGCCAGGCTATAGAGAAACAAATCTCAGAACCCATCCGCACTTCCCTTTCTTCATCCCTCCTCATTTTTCCCCATGCCCACCTCTCATGCAGCGCCTCCGCACCTTAGGCTTGTCGATGCTGCTGCTTGGTCCAGTGGGATGCGATTTAGGAGCAGGGACCGAGCTACTTGGCTGCACCGCTGCTGCTCCATGGGCGTCTATGAAGAACGCCGGGGAGTCAAGACCTAATGGCGTCCGGGATTCAGGGCCGCATGCCACCGCCACTGAAGCCTGAAGGCATAGGCGCAGAGTCTAGTCACCATGAACCATGAGTCGCCAAGAACTTGTCTGAGATTCGTGATGTCTTGCGACAGGCGAAGCCAATAAACAAGCCTGTGCGAATCGAGCTCGAGCCCTCACGAGCTTCTGTGGAACCGAATTCGAGCCTGCAGAAAAGCTCGTTGGAATCTCAGGCTGGGCTCGAGCTCGGCTCGAGGTCCAATCGAGCTCGAGCTTGAGGCACCAGGCTCGCTCGAGCTCGGCTCGTTTACAGCCTTATTGCCAGCTTTGATCATCTCCATTACTAAGCTCGGCGTAATGGGCTGGGCCGCTGTTATCTCTGGTCGTGGGCCATGCCGCTGTTATCTCCGACGAGGCCGCTGATCATGGGCCGCTTGGATGAGAACCGATGAATCAACGTCTTTTTAATAGCAAAATCAACGATTGCTTCTAAGTTCAAATCACTCGTCTTTTTTTTGCGAGGAAATCACTCGTCTTTTATATATGACACTAGATAATTCAATCTGTATAAATTTGCTTACCCCAATGATCCTGGCGGCTGCCTTCGGCCCCATCGATCTGTTAGTTTTTTGCCCCATCGACCTGTTAGTTTTTCGATGATTAGCATCGCAAAAAAAAAAAAGGTTTTTCGGTGATTAGAACGTGGTTGAAGAACATTTCCTCCCTTCTGAAAAGGATTGTTTCTATTTACAACAGCCATGGTATCCATAACAATAAAGAGTTCAAGGCCTCCTCTCTCTCTACTTCAACTATATGTTATCCTCCATTAAATAAACAAAAAATGAGAATAATAAAGTCTCAAGTTAAAAGTCAAGAAAAATAATAACATAATAACCTTAATAATAAAAGATAAAAATCTAAATTTCCACACCAGAAATAATAAATATTTTAAGTAAAAAACACTCATTTGACAAATACTTTGGTGGATCCTTTAGTTTCAAATAATTAAGAGCAACGCATAGGAATTAGGCCATCACTTTCTCTTTTTTTTTCTTTAAACTTCCAAATCAAACTCTTTATTTTTGAACCGTGACTACGCATAGGAATTAAATCATGACTACAATATCTATAAAGAGTTTTGTTATTTAATCCCACAGATATATCAATTGCAACATGCAAACTGACACGAGAAATTTCTTCTTAATATGATGACACAATTATTAGAATGGATACACATGTTTGTTGAACGACAATTTCTTAAGTAACGTAAAATAAATCTTCATGTGCTTAATACTGTCATCCCGTACGTTTCAAATCAATCTCTTTATTTTGAGTTATTAAACATTGACTACAATACCCACAACATGCAAACTGACACGAGAAATTTTGTCTTAATATGATGGCACATTATTAAAATGGATACACGTGTTTGTTAAACGACTTATTGGTCAAGTAACGTAAAATGAATCTTTTTGTTCTTTGATACTGCCGTGCGCACGTTTCATTTATGCATCGGCTTATATATATGTCAATTACTTCTATATTCTTAGTGCGATACTCCCTCCGTTTTCAAATAATTGACAATGTTGACTTTACTATTCATAATTTGACCGCTTAATAACTTTTAAAATACTTAATTACATAAGTTAAATATATGATAGATAGATGTGGTGTAGATAGCACTTTAGTAACATGATATATTTATGAGTGTTCAATTATGCATCAACAAAGAAGTAATGGTCAAAGTTGAAACAGTAAAAGTCAACGCTGACAAGTATTCAAAAACGGAGGTAGTAACATTTATTACAAAACTATTATAATAATTTAGGACATCACTTAAACTGAACGATACAAGTTTTTTAATATTTGATATAATTTAATAGGTATTTTTTTGAGTCATAATTTAATAGGTATGATACACTATTCACCTGCTAGTTGCCCAAAACAAGCAAGAGCCGCCTGCCTGGCTCTGTGGCTCAAATAGAAACGCCCTCCTGCTACCCTTTACCTGCCGAATCCAAAAGACAAACACGGAGAAAGAAAACCCCTAGGCGGCTACAACACCCCTCGTCCCCGGGGCTCCCACTACTTTCTTCCCCTCCACCCTCTCTCTCCCCCCCGCAGCGGCAGTCGCCGGCAAAACCCTAGATCTCCCTCCCGCTTAAACCCTCGAGGAAGGTAACGTTTCCGACTCAAAGATTGGAGGTTTCGCTCTAGATCTCTCGCCGACTCTCTTCCCCCCGGTTTCCCCATTGGTTCGTGACCTTTTGTCCATGCAATTTGGTGGTGATTAGTTGCTGCTGCCTGTGGTACAGCGCGGGAGGATGGCGGAGCCGTCGAAGGTAATCCACATCCGGAACGTCGGGCACGAGATTGCGGAGGTGAGAAGGGGTGGGAAAAGGGGAAATCTCGAATCTTTCCGCCTTTGTTGTTTTCTAGTATGAGTTTTAATTCGATTTGGTTGGTATTGCGGCGAAACATTTTATCTTTGTCGGTTATTAAATACTCACCGTGTTGTTCTTTTCGCAGTCCGATCTGCTTCAGCTGCTGCAGCCGTTCGGGGTGGTCTCCAAGATCGTCATGCTGCGTGCCAAGAACCAGGTGAGTTCTTCCTTCTTTCGTGCTCTTGGCATGCTGACTATATTGATTTGCTCGTGTTCCTGAGTTGTTTCGGTGGCACAGGCTCTCCTGCAGATGGAAGACATGCATGCCTCCGTGAGCGCGCTCCAATATTACAGTACTGTTCAACCTAGCGTAAGGTATGATTATTGCCCATTCAATGTGATGTAGATAGATGCATGTTAGACAATGTAAGCATCTATGGAGTTATGACTTATAACATGCAGAATAGATAATGTGTGTTCCTTATAATCTGAGAAGAATAAGATTTTTCGGATTTACTTTCCTCAGTCGACGTTGACCTCCAGCGAGGTTAGTGTGGGGTGTTGTTAGGGTTTCGGGGTTGGGGAGGGCTCCATGCCTGCCGGACTTAGAGGAGGGGCTTGGGGAAGGAAGGCCGGCCCGGCGGAGGCGGGAGATTGCGGTTGGGCAGGGCCGCGGCGGGGGAGCTTGACGCCGACGGGTTAGCGCGGCGGTGGAAGCAGCCGCGGACCTGGTGGCAGGGACGCCCGGAGGAAGGGTGTCGGGAGGAAGGGAGGGAGGGAGGGAAGGAGGGTTTTGGCTAAGGGCTGAGAGATGTCGAGTGAGAGAAACCCACTTTTCAGTCGGCTGAGAATCAGTGCCACCCCTAAGATTTTAGGCTTTCTCTTGTGATTATACTCTTGTTAAGCCTAAAAGTAACCTTGCCTTTATAACTTACTTTCATATACCGTTCAGTATTTGATGGATCATTTCTTTGCATCATTGTTTTTGCCATCTAGGGGAAGGAATGTTTATATGCAATTCTCATCCCACCAAGAACTTACCACTGATCAGAGCTCTCATGGAAGAAATTCTGATCAGGTATGACTGGCAGTTCAGCTAATCTTCTGTCTTCTTTATGTGTGATGCAGAACCAGTTTATTCTATTGCCTGAAATGATCTATGCTTGCCAAATAGAGTTTGCATTGCATCACACGGCTCTTTTCTTTTCTTGTTGATATAATTGACATTTAGTTGCACGATAATCACATCCGACTTGTAGGCATGGATACTGCTATAGAGCATTGACTTACCCAAAAAAAGAAGTGCTAGATATTCCATGATGTATGCCCACTACTGGTTTGTGCCTATAAAACATTCTTTGTAAGAGTCAACAATGTTGGTTTAGTTGGCTGCATGTCTAGGGTATAATCCTTCTTTTGCTTGATTTATTTGTTCAGCTGTCAACCGGCCCTGTAATTCTCTCCAGTTGAAGCAACTGATTTTAAAATAACGTTGCACGCTATCACTGGTGGCAAGGACTCAAATGGGGAAAGGTTCATTAAAGTTGGTCATATAATTGCCGTGTAGTGATAGAACTGGTATACTGAAAAAACGCATTGGCAATTGATGCTAAATTACAACATCGGTTAGAAATATAATTAGCTGTATTTTATACCTCCTACCTCCTCCTTTAGGTAGCTGAGTTAGATTGCATGTCGTTCCTGCTCTCTTATTTTCCAGCTAGATATGCACATTCCTCCCTATTTATTCTTTTCTTTCTATCTCCTCTTTTCTGTCTCGGTGCTTGGCCTCAGGAGTCTGAACCCAACCGAATCCTCTTAGTTACTATCCACCACATGATATATCCTATAACAGTGGAGGTTCTTCATCAAGTTTTCAAAGCTTATGGATTTGTGGAGAAGATTGTCACATTTCAAAAGTCAGCTGGTCAGATTTTCCTTCTCTCTCTGTCTCTTTCTCCACACACGCACGTACACCTGATATACATTTTCTGACTTTATCCACAAAAGATTGCATTTGAATGGTAAGGTGGATCTGCGAATTTATATAAGCTTTGTCTATATTTCCTAATCTGGGTCGACTAGGCTATTTAGATCTGTTGTAATAAACTAGCCATATATTGTACATAGCAATTAATTACAAGCTATTTAAATCTGTCATCCAATCGTTGCAAAGTGGTATGCTTCTTTTTTAAACCAAAACATTGATTAAAAACTTGCTAACTCCCTTTTTTAACTTATATCACATTTGTTTCCTGGCAGAGATAATAAATTTTGTTAACTTAACGAAAGGAAAGGTTATTTTTCTTCTCACTTTGCTTATTTGATTCAGGTTTTCAAGCTCTTATTCAGTATCAGTCGCGACAAGAAGCTGTGGAAGCATTTGGCTCCTTGCATGTAATGTTACATGATTGCACTAATGTCCTTGAAATTGTGGATCTATACCTGACAGTATGCTATTCTTACAAAACCTTTTCCAGGGAAGAAACATATATGATGGTTGCTGCCAGCTAGACATTCAATATTCAAAGTATGATGAGCTGTGGCATATCTAAGCAGAAATTCATTTCCCTCCCATTTTCTGTATCTTAATTTCTTCTTGTTTCTTTTTCATGAATATCCAGTCTCAGTGAACTGCAAGTGCACTACAACAATGATCGGTCTAGGTAAGATTGACTTCTCAGATCTTGTCTTTGCAAGTCATGTTGCACCGTGTGTTGATATCAGCTCCCTTTAGCGACTTGTACATCTCACAACGTTACACATGTAACTTCAGTTAGAGGCCTGGTCTTTTCTTTGACCAAAAAATTATTTTATTTGAAATATGAAAGTCACCTGCTTCAAATTCCATATCTTCAGGGACTTCACCAATCCATCATTGCCTACAGAACAACGTCCAAGAACCTCTCAGGTTGGGTTTTACTTTTCTTGTCTGCGCTTTTTGTCTGGACCTTTTTGATGCTCTGATGCTAAATATTGCTGTTTTCTTGGAGCAGCATGGTTATCCAGATCCAGCTAGTCTCTTTGCCTTCCAACAGGCTGGAGGTAGTGCAGTTAAACTTTAGTTACTTTTGGATTAATTACCTCACTGCTATTTGTGGAAGTAGTACCTGACTTTAAATTTTTCATTTGCAGCTTCATATGCACAGGTTGGTGTCTGAATGGTTTCTTCGGTGATGTCGTTTTAGCAAGAAAATCTTTAGCTTGCTGCTTACTTTATGGCTTGTACAATTCCTTTTGAGTACTCATACCAAGCATTTGCATTTGTACATACCAGATGGGAAGGGCTGCAATGATTGGAGCTGCCTTTGGTGGAAGCTTACCTCATGGAGTGACTGGTACCAATGAGCGGTGCACGCTTATAGTCAGTAATTTGAACACTGATGTAAGTCTCTATCTGTTTTACCTCCGCAGGGATTTATCTCCTACTTCATTTTGTTATCATCAAAGCTTCAGCTAGCTTATTGCATGTGGTTACTTTGTCTAAATTTCTAGAAATCTTATCTTTAAAAAAGAAGAAAATACAATAGTTTATCTTGGTGGTTGTTGGTGTTTCCTGTTCCTTATAGAACTTGATAGTTATCATAGCTTTCAAGTACTATTGTGAGGTTTAAAATAAAAACTTATTATCGGTACATTCAATGTTCTGTGCAGAAAATTGATGAGGATAAGCTTTTCAATCTATTTTCTTTGTATGGAAACATAGTACGAATCAAGATATTGCGTAACAAGCCAGATCATGCCCTTGTTGAGATGGCTGATGGGTTGCAGGCTGAGCTAGCTGTGACTTATCTTAAGGTGCGTTCATAAGCATTGGAAATTGCGTTCTCAGTTGCATTCGAATTGTTTACTCACATGTTATCTGATGGTACAATCAAACACTTTGCTTGGATGCCATTCTTCACAGGGCGCGATCCTGTTTGGGAAGAAACTGGAAGTTAACTACTCAAAGTACCCCAACATCACTCCTGCCCCTGACGCCCATGACTACTTAAATTCAAGTCTTAACCGCTTTAACAGCAATGTTGTCAAGAACTACCGGCATTGCTGTGCTCCAACCAAGATGATCCACATTTCTGCTCTCCCACAAGAGATCTCTGAGGATGCAATCCTCAACCATGTGTCTGAACATGGTTCTGTTGTCAACACGAAGCTGTTCGAGGTGAATGGCAAGAGGCAGGCTCTCGTCTTGTTTGAGACTGAAGAGGAGGCAACAGAGGCCCTTGTATCAAAGCATGCCAGCTCGCTTGAGGGGAACACCATCCGCATTTCCTTCTCCCAGATGCAGAGTATATAGCCGATTTTCAAGGGAAAGCTCTTAAGGGCCCTTCCAAGCTTTATTTTGGAAGCATTGAACTTAGAATGTGAATCCTATGCGTGTTCTCCCAGACTGCTGCTTTATCTGTGCTGTACCATCCTGACCATGTTTTCTCTTACTTGCATTAACACTGGGGCCTCGCACTAAATTGTCTCCTCTTTCCCCGTTCAGTTTTTGTTTTTCCTTTTTAGGTTATTAAAGGATTTTACCTCCTGATGTTGTGCTATTCTGAGTTACAAGGCCCATTTGTTGTGTGGATCGTTTGTCTTGTCTTTGCCTGCAGATTCCGTTGCGATGAAGGCCCTGTTTAGTATATGTTTGATCCCTCTTGAAGATTTCTTTGTGACGCCCAGTAATGTTTAGCATGCAAGTGAAGTGTCGACAATAAAGATAACACTGGTTGATGTAACTTTTGAACAGAAGGTTGCTAACCATACCTAAACACACCTACACTAACACATCCACAACACTTGTTGACGCATCTGTGCTTGCAAGGTCCAACTTTTTATAGTGGTAAACGATTGGAAGGCATTGCAGGATCTTTTCTCATCCTGCACTTTCGGGTTCGTAGCGTGCAGGATGAGAAATTTAGTTCGCGAGCCTCATTGCCTGACTATTTACAAACCTCTATTGCCTCTATTGCTGTCTGTCCCTGCATGGCACTGTCACCTCCGCGATTTTGCAACCAGACGAACATGGATGAGAGTTTCTATGGCAAATGGGTAGCTGTTTTGGCATTTTTACTGGCAATCTTAAGATAATGGACCAAAGGGGAGTGGGATCCTCCTGCGGTCCTGCCTGCCTCTTATTTTGAAGCAAATGATTAATTCCATTATGCTTCAACTAGTTACTACATGACAAGCCTCCGTGTATCAACGAAAAATCTAGCCATATATTGCATGGCAGTGCATAATTACACCGGAGCTCTCAAGTTATGAAATATCTTGATATCCTACTATGCTTATAGGCGAACGACGCATCAATGTTTCTATCAGCGGCAAACTCAGCCACATCCTGCAATGCGTTCTTCCTCATGTCCACAGCAATCACCCAAGCCTTGGGATCCAGAAGGTTCTTCTTGATCATGAAGTATACAATACCATCATCATCCTGCAAGCTGAGCGTGGGTTGACGTACGACAAGCCCCTTGAATGGCAGCATAGGCCTGCCTTCACGGTCCAGCACCTTAGGCAGCTGCTGGAAATGCGGGTTGCTGTCAACAGGGATAAGAGAGAATTCGCGTCTGCTGTCCTCAACCCAAGCATCCTCCAAATAAGTTGCAGACACCGGCCTCTTCCATGTCCTGGTCACCCAACCATCTATGGCGTAGGGACCCCTGAAGCCTTCGCCAGGCTTCCACCGAACCTGCATCTCGACATACTTGATCATCATGCGGCCTTCTTCGTCTTCGCCGATAGCAATGTCCCGAGCAAGGCGCGCGTCTCCCCTGGATACTGTGCCAGGCAAGAGGTCTGGAGGCATCGGTACATAGCGAAGTGGAGGGATCGGCTTGCCTTCAACTTTGAGCACATCACAGAAGAGGATACCCTTCCAGAGGTCAACGAAGCCCAGAGTACCAGCGTTTCCTCCTATTGCGATCACCTTGCTGTTGATATGGTGAAAGTTGCAGCAGTGCTGGACCCAATACTGGGCTAGCTGTTGATCGTTCAGTGAGATGCTCTCTGTACTCCAATGAGTTGGAACCTTGGAGCTGTACTGAAAGAGGAGGAACTCCCCGGTTTTCGCATTTGTTGCTCTGGAGAGTCCCGCGACAACATAGAAACCATCATCGGTGGTGTCTCTGTGGGGGCGCAGCACAAACCTACTAATTTGGTCGTGGTGCTGTTTGTGGTTGATGCCGCAGCGCAGGATACCAGCATGGGTTGACTCGAATCGCCTAGGGGGCCGCGGAAGCCGCTTCAGTGACGGCCCCCCGCCGGCGGCCTTGTCGGCGACCTGGTACATGTAGTAGTCCGTATCCTTGTATACGTCTTTTTTAGAGCTGACGATGACGCGAAGAAGCAGGAGATCCTCCTCCGCGGCGAGGATCTTGGGCTCCAGAGGGAACTCGGCGTGCTCCCTCCCGGGGCAGAAGACGCAGATGTAGGAGACGCGCGGCGGGCGGGCGAGGCACAGGGTGACCTGGATACCCTTGTTGTCCCACGTCGTGGATAGGGCGGTGGTGGCGTTGCGGCGGTCGGCGACGTAGGCGTGCTCTTCCAGGAGCACCCAGGGGATCTCGGCGCCGTCGTCGTCCGGAGAGAGTGCAGGCGGATGCAAGGTGGCATTTGGCAACCTTGGAGTAAACATGGACTGCTTGCGGCGGGTCGCCATCGATCGATCTGTCTTCCCTCCCGTCCCGATTTAGCTTGTGTTTAGATGGATCTAGCCTGGTCCCGTATGTAGCGGCGGGGAGGAGACGAAAGGGGAAGCCGAAACCGATGCGGATGGGAGGGAAAGGTGAGCCGGATTCGGCCGGCTGTGGTACTGGCGGCCGATTCTTCCAAGTAGCGGCAAGCCGGCACTGGCGGTGGGCAGACCCGAGTGTTCAGCTAACTCGAGTAATTTTCCCTCTAAAATAAATAAAACTGAGTACTTCTTTTTTCCCGGGCCGCGTTACTTTGTTTCACGACTGGAGGGCAGGGCAGGGCAGTAGCACTCACTTTGGAAAGCATCCACGAAACGATCTGATTAAGCGACAGGCACGGAGAGCACCGGGGTGCCAGCAGCTGGTAGCAATCTCGAACCATGACGACGCTACCCCGTCGCCTAACGGCAACAGCCATGACCACTGCCAGCAGTCACCCGCCGCCGCTGGACGCCGAGGATCGAGTTCCGCAGGCAGGGCCGCCTGGTCGTGGACTTCATCGCGGATTACTACGCCGGCATCGACGACTATTACCCCGTGCGCCCGGCCGTGGATCCGGGGTACGTTCCTGGCTCGGCAACTTCCGGAGACGGCGCCGGAAGGGCCCGACGCGCTCGCCGCCGCCCTGCGCGACGTCCGCGACATCATCCTGCCCGGCGTCACGCACTGCCAGAGCCCTCGTCATTTCGCGCACTTCGCCGCCTCGGCCAGCAACGCGGGGGCCCTCGGCGAGGCGCTCGCCGCGGGCCTCAATATCAATCCGTTCACGTGGGCCACCTCGCCGGCGGCCACCGAGTCGTCACGGACTGGCTGGGCAAGGCGCTGCACCTCCCGAGAACCTGCTCTTCTCCGGCGGCGGCGGCGCCACGCTGCTGGGGACGTCGTGCGAGGCCATGCTCTGCACCCTCGTCGCCGCCCGAGACCGGAAGCTGGCCGAGATCGGCGAGGAACTGGCCGACGACCTCGTCGCCTACGGCTCCGACCAGACGCACTTCTCCTTCCGCAAGGCCCGCGAGCATCGCCGGCGTCCGCTGCCGCGAGGTGCCCACGTCGCGGGAGGACGGCTTCGCGCTCTCGCCGCCGTGCGAGCCGACGAGGCGGCGGGCCGGGTCCCGCTGTACCTGTGCGCCACGGCGGGGACCACCCCGACGGCGGCGGTGGACCCGGTCCGCGCGCTGTGCGCCGCCGTGGCGGGGCGCGGCGTGTGGGTGCACGTGGACGCGGCCTGGGCCGGCGCCGCGTGCGTGTGCCCCGAGTTTGGGAACCTGATCGCGGGCGCCGAGGGCGTCGACTCGCTGAGCACGAACCCGCACAAGTGGCTGCTCGCCAACATCGACTGCTGCGCGATGTGGGTGCGGCGGCCGGACGCGCTCGTAAGACCACGACGTCATCCTCAAGGACCCGGTCGCGGACGCGGCGTCCGGCCGGGAGGTGGTGGACTACAAGGACTGGCAGCTGGCCCTGAGCCGCCGCCGGTTCCGTGCGCTCAAGCTCTGGCTCGTGCTCCGCTGCCACGGCGTCCAGGGCCTGCGCGCCGTCGTGCGCATGGCCGCCGCCTTCGAGGCCATGGTGCGCGCCGACGCAAGGTTCGAGCTTCGAGGTCCCGGTGCCCAGTAACTTCTGGCGCTCGTCTACTTCCGCACCTTCGAGTTATTTTAAATCATTCACCTTTTTTCATATTTTATTGACTTCTTTTTACATACACGGCTATAAAAGATTTTTTTTGAGAAATTCATCACAATTTACAGACAATAACATAGTATTTTTGTACTTGAGCGTCTCTAGAACCTATATACGTCTTTTGATGGATTTTTTTTTTGTATCAATGCTTGGCACCCTGTTGATAGCCTATGTTAATTAAAACTCAAACTCAAATCGATACGACCAGTGGAAAGAACCGAAAATGAGAAAATTGGATGATTTAACCAGTTCCTAATACTGAAAGGCTATCAATAATTAGCCATCAGGACGGGTAGGCGAGCAGCGGCACCAGCTTCACGGGCCTCTTCTTGCTCGGCATCTTTGCTGATAATACTTTGGAACGTGGAAGCATCCACTTTACCATGGCCTTTATTTTGCATCATATGGAGCCAACATTAGTCAAATTCGACACTATTACATGCTTAATGTACCACTACATGTTTTAACGGTCATTTTCTTGTTCAACAAAAGATTGTACATATTGAAAGACCTTTTTTTTATGGAAACATATTGAAAGACTTCCTGCAATCCAAACGGCAAAAGTTTCTCATTCCTCTGTTTTCTATTCCTGTGGTTTTCTCCCTTTCATCATTCCTGTGTTTTCTCTATTCCTGTGTTTTTTCCTATTCCTGCGTTTTGCATTCCTCTGTTCCAAACGGGGCCTGAATTCTTAAAGATGAGCAACTCAAATCGGTCCTTGATTAGGAGACAAAAGGATTGATCTGAACCAAATCCCCATCGTCCTCCATCGATCGATGATCCAGCAGGAATCAACATGTTACTAATGTGCAAGCTGTCAGGAGAAACTCGTGCATGCAAAAAGTGAGTTAATTCACCATAGAAAACTGACATGAACTTTGCTTCCATGAACACTGATCGAGTATACATCTCACTCTCAGACGCCATCATTCAACCAGGCAATGATCAGGTTCTCCATCAGGGCTTTTGATAACCACACAGTAATAGACGCGCGCGGGCTCATCTCAGATATTTGGATATCCTACTGTGCACATAGGCAAAAGTCACGTCGACGGTTCTATCTGCAGCAAACTTTGCCACTTCCTGTAATGCATTCTTCCTCATGTCCATAGCAACCACCCAAGCCTTGGCATCTTCACGATTCTTCTTGACCATGAAGTATACAATACCATCATCACCGTGCAAGCTGAGTGTGGGTTGACGTATGTCAAGCTTCTTGAACGGTGGCAGAAGCCTCCCTTCATGGTCCAGCACCTTAGGCAGCTGTTCAAAATGAGGGTTGCTGTCGACAACAGGGATAAGAGACGATTCACATGTGCAGCCCCGAACCCAACTATTCTCAGAATAAGTGCCAGCTGCAGACGCCGGGATCTTCCATGTCCCAGACACCCAACCCTCTGTGACGGCGGAACCCTCCAAGCCTTCGCTAGGCTTCGACGTCTGAACAATCAGCTCGACGTACTTGATTATGTGACCCTCTTCGCCTTCAACAACAGCAATGTCCCGTGAAAGGCGAGCATCTCCTCTGGGCACCAAGTCCGGGACGAGCTGCGGAGGCAACGCTACATAACCAAGCGGGGGGATGGGTTTCCTGCCTTGGACGACGTTGAGCACGTCACAGAAGAGGATACCCCGCCAGAGGTCGACGAAGCCCATGGTGCCGGCGTCTCCTCCTACAGCGATCACCTTGTAGCTGTCATGGCAAAAGTAGCTGCCGTGTTGGATTCGCTGTTGTCTGTTCAGCGAGACGCCGACGGTGTCGGTACTCCAACGAGTTGGGACCTTGGAGTTGTAGTGACAGAGGACGAACTCCCTCTCTCTCGGATAGTGTGCTGTGCAGAGTCCGGCGAGAACATAGAAATCATCATCATCATCATCTGTGATGTCAAGGTCAGCTGGGCGCCGCAGGACGAACCTGCTGCTTTGGTCCTCATGGTGTTGCTTGTAGCTGGTGCCGCGGCGCAGGATGCCAACATTGGTCGAGTCGAATTTATAGGGCTCAGGGGGCCGCGGAAGCCGCTTCAGTGACGGCCCCCCGCCGGCGGCCATGTCGGCAGCCTGGTAGATGTAGTAGTCCGTATCCTCGTATACGCGCCGTTTGGAGCTGACGATGATGCGAAGGAGCACGAGGTCCTCCGTCATGGCGAGGATCTTCGGCTCCAGGGGAAACTCAATGTGGTCGCGTCCAGGGCAGAAGACGCAGATGTAGGAGACGCGCGGCGGACGGGCGAGGCAGAAGGAAACCTGAATGTCCTTGTTGCCCCACGTCGTAGAGAAGGCGGTGGTGGCGTTGCGGCAGTCGGCGACGTAGGCGTGCTCGTCGACGAGCACCCAGGGGATTTCACCTCCGTCGTCGTCGTCCGCAGAGAGTGCAGGCGGATGCAAGGTGGCGTCTTGCAAGCTAAATCCGGACTTGTTGCAGGTCGCCATGGATTGATGTCTTCCCTTTGGAGCTTGTGTTTGGGTGGATCTAGTCCCGTATTTGTAGCGGCAGGGGAGGAGGGAAAAGGGGAATCCGAAACCGAAGGTGAGCCGGACTCAAGTCAAGTCTCCTCCAAGGCTCCAACCAGTGGAAGGGTGGAGATTTTTTTTTTCTTTTTGTAATTTAGCCCTGTCAAGATTGGGCTTCGCAAAAATAACACTATAATGTAAGTAAAATGTTCAGCTCCCAGTCAAAACAAAAAAAAAAAGGTTCAGTTAACTAGAGTAATTTTTCCTCTTAAAAAACTCGAGCAATTTCCTGTTTCCTTCCACAACATTGCTCTTTCGCGAGGGGTACAGGGCAAATGGGTCCTCCAAGTACAACATCCCAACTTCTGCCTCGCTCGCAAACCTTTCAGAAGTGTATCCAGCGCAGACGGGCCAACTAACATGAGTTTATCTGACGCCAAATCTCAACTGGGTTCGAGACTGTTCAAATATGCAGTTGAGGCGCCATGCCAATCGGCACGCCCATTAGTTAAAAAGGTCACGGTATTCGAGATGAAAGTATAAGCGTTAGATGGATTAGCCATTGTCATATGCAAACTCATGGATATCAGCATCAGATACATCCAAAGATAAGATGCCAGCGTCACACACAAAAATACATCATACACCAAAGGCTGTTCAACATTGAAGGTAAAACACGATCTAGCATGCTACTGAACTATGAACTTGACTACACGTCTACACCTATTGCTTCAACTGAAGCGGCAAGTTTTTTTGTTACAGGCCAGCCTCGGAAGGCAGTGTAGGACCATTATATTGCAGGTCACCTTTAGTTCGGAGCTCCTTACACTGAATTCAATTTACAAACTGTAGTTGCTTCACTGTGCTCCATGTCCCTGCTTCTGGCTCCATACACTGGATGCAATCTACAAACCGTTATTGCTTCATTGTACTGCATGTCCCTGCTTCTAATATAAACCCAGACATATCAGGAGTATAAGCAACCTCACCTCCACAATCCTGCAATCCGACGCACATGTCAATATATCAGTTCTATGCTCCAAGCTCCAGAAAATTTTACTGACACAGATTAGAACTTCATTAGCAAACAGCAATTTATCCTTCTTTCGCATTTGGGCCAATGAATAAAAAGCGGGTACCAGTGAAACAATGAGAAGCGTCCTTGAAAAATATTTTTCGAGTGATGCTTGCAGCAGAAGGTTATACCTGATCGATCTTCCATTTCATACGGTCATCACCCTGTCTAATCGGATCTGGCTCTTATGAGTTGTTGGCTCTAGTGATGTGATCACCTGTGGCATAGTCATTCCTCCAGAAACAATAATTTCTGTAGAAAGCATAAAAGAAAGATCATAAGATATGAGAACCCTCTGGTGAGGTTGTATTAGCACCAGAAACATAATTGATCTGAATAATTCCTAGAAGGGTGGAACAATATGATAATAGCTTCCTATCTCTCAAACTGAATCGTTCGAAAGTAGTTATTACAGGAGATGTAAGATCTTTTCTTTTCACTGGACAGGGGCTGAAAAGAAAATGCTTAAATGGAGAGCAAGGAACCAACCTATGCCTTCTCGAATGGACAGATTGGGCCGTATAATTTCGGCAGAGTTTACCAAAAAGATGTCACCGATATACAAATGATTGGTTGGCACATAAACACTACACAGTTCTTCATCACCTTTATCGGTCTGCAATGAAATAATAGATGATCACCACAGAGTTCATCAGGAAACATCATCAATGTGTTGAACTTGAACAAACCATAGAGAATCAGAATGACCAAATCAACTTGGGATTTTTGATTCTTTGCTACAACGAGACCTAAGTCCTATCTTGACAATAGGCGCCTATCTTATTAGGTTACAATATATAGGACCCACAATACAGCTAATAAGATAGGCTTAAACAGGGATAAATATTATCAAACGAAAAGGAGAATACAGGGTATAGTGGATTGAGTCTTGACAATCATGCTTCTGGATCATGCAAAATGTGCAAAAAGTACCTGAAGAACCATGTTTGAAGTGATGAATCCAAACGCATATTCACCAACACGAGGATGGCTAATTATTGCAACTTCTTTAAATGCTGTTGTATTTTGATCTGTCAAAAGGAAAACCTTATAATAAGAAACATTTCTGACTGAAGAAGGAACTACAAGAAAATCAGAAATAAAGATTAAATTGATCAACTTGTTTACATCTACATAAACAGACATCTAGTGCACATAAATATGTTTGTGTAAGAGGTGTCATATGATTCATATGAAGCAAACAGAAACAATATAGTCCTCAACAGCACATGGCTTAAAAATAATATAACAAAACTCAAACAGCTTCAGCTCCTTATGAAGTTCAGTACTCATAATGTTTAACTGATTTAAAATTCATTAGTTTTAGGTATGGAGTGGTGTGCTCTGTGCTGGCAATGATAAACTAAGTGAAGCTCCTAAAAAAATGTGCAAATGACAGCTTAAAAGAAAAGAAGGGGTACAAATGGTCAACATTCTGGTGAAACATAGGATCGGAGCCGTGGATGAATTACATTACCTGGTGAAACAGCTGTGCTAACTTGCTTTGATGCAGAATATATATGCCTCACAAATGGCATTTTCTTTATAAACCATTCTCCAACCCAGAAAACAGTTGAACCCACCCAAGATGACACAAATATTCCAATGAGAAGTATAAATACCAGGGAGGTCAAGAACCCAAGGCCTGAAATATTGACATTAGCATTTGTCATGAACAGAAAAAAAATGAATTTGAGAAAGAGCGCTTAGATGTACAAATCATGAATGTTCATGAGGTATTCAACAAGTTTAAGTAATTTGGTGACTACTGAAAGTTGAGGGACAGTATTTAAACCCCCTCAAAAGAAAAAAAGGCATCACAAACTAAATTTCCTAACTCAAAACCAATATATCTCTTAGTTCCTATTTGTATTCCTTCTGGATTTAGATGTAGATGAAAATACAGATAAGAGCCATGGGAAAAAATCCCTTGTAAATAAATACTCATAAAAAGAGGATTAAATATGCAAATTAGCAAGTTTCTAATACTACAAACGAAGTAATATACTATGACAAGAAGAAGACATGAGAACAAACAATTACCAAATATGTCAAAGCCAAGTTTTGCGTAGAGTGGACTGAAGAAACCATCAACAAATTGAATAAACCACCAGGTGAGGAAGAATGTGACAGCGATAGGGAAAAGAACTACACTGCAAAGAAAAGATAGGCAAAGAGAGGATATTAGCTTAGATATATTATTGTAGCTCTTGCAAAATGTCTGCACTAATCCTTGCAAAACATACCATCCGGTCATAAACTTCCTTGACACCCAGCTTTGAAGGACAGCGAAGCATGCCTGTTAAAGGGCATCAAGTATGAAACAACTGGTTGGAAACAATATAGCACATGCATATAGAAATGTATGAATCATTTGGAACAGATTGCCATATGACCAAATTTGGCCCGCATTTTGCTTAACTTGAATAAATTAATTACTAAACATATGAATGATGCAAAAACACACTGCTGGTTTATTTTAAAAAACAAGTCTTTAAGATTGAAAGGATGATGAGATGGCAAAATATGTACGCGGTTCTATCTCCATTGATCTTATGTAGAAGTTCCAACCTCGAGTTGAACCAGCCGGATTTTCGAGAAACTCAAGGGCAGTTAGATGATCATATTTCTATACTTAGGTGAACAATGTATGGTATCTAACAAAATAACAGGACTAGTCCTTCACTCCGTACAATTGAAACATGATCCCAGTTCAAAAGTCGTTTGAAGCCAAGAACATTTGCATACCAAAATTTCATCAAGGATCAACTAAAAATCCTACATTTAGAGCTCCTTGCCTACTTCACGCGGTACAAGATCTGGTAGCGTGCGCATCGAATTGCAGACCGCGCCCTCTGCCCTATCAAAAATCAGAGCCTGGCGCTGGAGCAGCGCGGCCGGGCAGGTGCGGCTAGATCCAAGCGGCTAAAAGAGGCGAGTTGAAGAGCGAGACGGATCCGGACCTTTCGGGTGGACGTGGCGGGCGAGCTGGGCCTCGGCGGCGACTTGACGGGGTCCTCGGGGTCGATGGCGGCCGCTGCCGCGGCCTCCGCCGCCGCCTGGCCGAGCGGCACGGGCGCGTACTCCTTCTCCTCCGGCATTGCGAGCGAGCGATCGAGGGCCGGGAACCGCTTCCCGAAGCTTCTGGAAGTTTCTCGCCGGGTCGACGAGAGGCAGGTGGGTGGTTCGGCTCCGCTGGTGGTGGCTACCAGCAGCGGCGGTAGCTGGTAGTACTACCAAATTACCAAACGGGGCCTGCGGAGGCAGTTGGTGGCGGAGTTCGAAAGCGACAGGGTGGCTGGATTGACCGGACTGCCCTTGCGTGGGTCTTCGTGATCGCGGACGGTGCGGTGCGGGCCCCGCTTGTCACTGGGATGCGGACACGTGCGTGGGCGGACGTGGCGTGGGGCGGCGGGGTCGGTTCAGTTTCGAGGACGCGGCAGTCGGCGCGGTGGCCGTCGTGTTGGGTTCATCCGCGGTTTCCGGGGCCGGTCGCTGGCTGAGCAAGGAATCAGGAGGAGCCGGGTTCGAAGCAGACGTGCGTGTTGGCCACCGCAGCAAAATAGTACTTTCTCAGTTCAGAAATAAAATGTACATTTAGTTTTGTGTTAAGTCATTTTTTAAAATTTTAATTAATAATGTTTTAAAAAATCATAAAAGTTGACAACATAAAAATGCTTTTACTAGATCCATCATAAAACGAATTTCATATATATCACTATCTTACTTTGAAATAATATATGTTTAAAATATTGTTGGTCAAAGTTTAAAATTTTGACGTAGAACAAAACTAGATGTACACTATATTTCTGACAGAGGGAGGAGAGTAGTATGATAGCAGCTCCCAATAAGTGGAGTTTTAAAATAAATTTCACAAACCTACACTTATTTGTCCTTTTGTATCACAAAACTACAATTTTTGAAGTGCATTTCACAAAACTACGACTATTTCAGCCCTTAGTAACACAAACCTACATTTTTTGTAGCTTGGTCCCACCTGTCACTCACACAAGTGCCAAACAACCTGGTCCCACTTGTCAACCACACATGTCCACAAAAGTTGTAGTGGTTTGTTACTATAGGTCAACATAGTTGTAGTTTTGTGAAATAGACTTAAAAACTTGTAGTTTTGTGATACAAATGTGCAAATAGTTTAGCTTACTGAATTTTTCTAGAATTGACTAATGTGAATTGTTATAGTTAAAACCTTAAAGGTTAATTGCAAATTGTACCCTATAACTCAGCCCTAGTTTGATATCCCCATAGTTGGTATATTGCAAAAACCACCCTCATCTCACCCCATCCAGTGTAGATTGAAATAGCCCCACAATTTGCATATAATCTCCCAAATAGACTCAAAACATGAGATTTTGTTGGATTTTGTTTCCAAGCATGAGCCAATGACCATATTATTGGATCAGTTCGGTGGGTGCGATGGGGAGAGATTGTTCGCTACACATTTCAATTAGCACAAAACATCATATTACCAAGCATGACAATGCTAGCAAACAGCACCACATGAGTCGCCAACCAAATATTCTGATTAAAAATGTTATTTATGACGTGCCTTTTTCCATTAAGTTGCACAAAATTAACCACCGTAACCACGTGATTAGTACAGAATCAACACCACCAAACAACGAAGAGGAAACATCGTGCAACCTTCTCTGGATTGTTGCACGGGGATACAAGTTGAACGAAATCTCGTCCTGTCGTCTTCTCTACCACTGCTATTTTTCTTTTGATCGAAGATTCCTTCAATTAAACGAGAAAATTAAACAAAGAGAAGAAGATGATCATCCCATCCAAGTACCGCCGTGTCGTACGGACTATTGCGGTGGCTGTGGTAGTAGCTTGATGAACGGACCAAGCCCCCGTGGTCGCCGGATAGCTCCACGCGCTCTCCGCCGGCCAGGCCCACTGCGACGCCTCGCCGTAGCCCGGAGCAGAGGAGGCTGACGACGGCACGGAAGCCACGGTGACGGAGGAGGGCGGGGAACGAGAACGAGCCCGACGAGCTGCTCATGCCGCCGTCGTAGTAGTTCTGCTGAGGAAAGCCAGCGCCATGGCCGACGCCGCCGCCTCCCTGCTGCAGAAGCATCTGGTACTGCAGGTACTCCGAGACCGCGCTGGCCGGGTACGCCGCCGCCGGAGCGGCGGGGATCGCTGCGGCGGCGGCTGGAGCGGTTGGCGGCGCTGCTGCTGCTGAGGCGCGCGTCCTCGGGGAAGTTGAGCTTGGCGCGGCTGCCGCGAGGAAGCGAGCGCGGCCTCGTCGTAGGCGCGCGCCGCGGCCTCGGCGGTCTCGAACGTGCCGAGCCAGACGCGCGCCGCCTTGTGCGGGTCGCGGATCTCCGCCGCCCACTTGCCCCACGGCCGCTGCCGCACGCCGCGGAAACGCCGCCCGCCGCCGCTCTCCTCGGCCGTCGGCGCCGTGGGGGACTGCTGCTCGTCCATGGCCACCTGCTGCTCTTGATCTCCTGTATGTGCGTGGACGAAAGGTGAGCACGCTTGCGCAAGGATATTCATGCGGGGCGTATGGTGAGAAGGGCACAAGGCAATGGATATATAGGGCGTTTTACGTTTGACTTCTGCCTTTTTTCGCACCATCGGGTCGTTTTTTGTTGTGGTGTATTCAATACGTGCATATCCGTACCTACCAGTTGCATACCCTCCTATCGTACGTCCCAGGGTAAAACTAATCAGTGGCTTAAAGTTTACTCCATTAAGGAAAAATCACGTGAAAGAGATTATAGCAATAGAATACATCATCTGAGTTTAATTTAAATGTGACTATGCTTAATTAGTTCCATTTACAAATAAAGAATCTCATCGTATATGAAAAAATATTGGACGGAGCGTGTGTAGCAAATGCACGAAAACAACAAATCCTCCTAGGGAAATAGCCTAGTAGCCAGATCGAGCATGTGGATGGCAATGCGGCATGATTAAGTATCAAGGTATAATCAATGCGCACGATGTTTCCTAACGAGTATCTTCATGTTGCAGGTATTTTCCTTGTGTTGCACACCAGCACAGTGAATGAGATATCGCTAGAGTCTAGTGGATTGCAGTTTGGTGGGAGTTGGACGAGGTGATGTGTGCTTGCCTAATCTTTCTTGGCGAGATCCACATGCAAGATCATTTGCATGCATGCTATGCACACTTGGAGTCGACTCATACAGCCTGTTCGGCTGCCCATTTCGCAGCCAGCTTCTTTGCAGCAGCTACAGTATTCCAGTTATTTCTTCAGCAGCCGCTACAGTGTTATCAGCCTGCCGAACAGGCTGATAGTTGGTCGTGCAGATACCGGCAAATGGTTTGGTTTCTCTCCGGTCAAATCGACAATTTAGGCATTATACGCATTGGATTTGGTGGCAACGCAAATGCAACTAACCTACGTGTATGTTTTGTTTTATAGTATCTCCAACATCAAAAGAGTTCTTTAAAACAACAGCAAGAAAATTTCGCATCCCTTTGCTCTGTCCCTTTTGAAATAAACAAAATCTGTGGAAGGAATCGTGGACACGTAGGATCGCCTCGTGCCTTTCATGGTACTACTTCTTTCGCAAGGAAAGGATATTCATTCATTTGAAACGATTTCGTACTGTATTATTAGCACCAACTTTAGATTCTTCATTCATGCACGACTAACACATGCAAAACACGAAACCGTTGCTAGAAGAAACCTCAACTAAAGAAAGTGTAAAGGGGCAAGTGTGCAGTGCACACACGTCACGCCAAGGTGTTCTTTAATTAACTTGAATATTTTTTTTGTTGGGATTCCTCATTGGTTTAATTACCAGCAAAAATAACGATCTCTGAAAAATAGAATAATGCGTGGTTGCTCGCTCACCTGCTGCGAACTCCGGTGTCGGTGCGGGAGCAGCCGAGTAGTAGCTTCCCTGCGGCGCGTGCACGTACCCGCCGCCCGCGGCGCCGGCGCCGGCGCCCCACGGGTAGTCGTCATCGCCGCCGGCGACGACGTGGGCCAGCGCCGACACCATGGTGGACATCTCCAGCGCCTGGTACTCCCCGGACAGCACCGGGCTCTCCGCGGCGCCGTCGTCGTCTTCCTCCGCCGCGGCCCAGCAGCCTCGTCGTGCCGCCATCTTCTTTCTTACCAACGCGCGCACTCGATCACGGATGCACGGTCGTCACGGGGCTGAGAACTGCAATGCCGCCGCCGCCGCCGTTTCGCATGCAACTTCTCTGCTGGCTAGCGGCTAGCTCTAGCTATGTAGCCGGCACGAACGTACGAGACGTGCGGGGACTTTGAGTTGACGACGACACGAGATGGATGGATGGTGATCGATTCAAACAAAGCACACACGTCGTCGATCTGTTTGTTCGTGGCACGAGACTGACCGAGATCGACCCATGGGATGTGTACTCCTATATATAGATGGGCAGAACACATGGGTGTGTTCATATGCAGACGAACTATACAAAGTGGTACTGTACAGAGATCTATTTGGATGAGTTGAAGGAGAACATGTGCTCGATCGACGAGACGTTTCGTTCTCCACCACCGCCGTCGCGCGCGTCTCTCGTCGTCTCTGCCGCCGCCGGAAAAAAGGTGGGGTTCAGATTGGACTGAGTCTCGCGCGCTGACTGCTATCTGCTTGTGTTTGAAAATTAAAGCTGCATATGGCCTGTCTGTCTGTCTGTCTGTCGAGCCGTTAGTTCTACTAACCTCCATTTCATAATACTTGGCAATTTTGACTTTCACTGTTCATGTTTTGACTAGAAATATTTGTTAAACTTTTTGATTAACTAAATCAATAATGGTATTAATAGAGGGGTTGCCAAAAGTACTTTAAACATGTCAAATGTTTGTGAATGTTTAGGCAAATATTTACAGAAAGACAAATGGTCAAACTATGAACAGTAAAGTCAAAGTTGTCAAGTATTTGAAATGGAGGTAGTAGCTCGGTTGAACCTGATCAACCCCGGCCGGCCCCGCCTCTGCGACTCTTGCAGCACGAAACCACATTGATTGTTGACCTGATTAGGTAAACTGGGCGATCAAGCTTTGGTGGTGGTTAGCTATAGTAAATCTTGTGATTAATTGTATTAGTATGAGAAGTCAAAGCATGATGGCGCGGGGCCTTGCCCAGCTCTGGACGCGATTAATTAGCGAGTGAGAGTACTAGCTAGCGTGGACACATCCACTTGCAATTTGCCGACATGCATGCATGGGTCAGTCAACCCGGGTCAAAGTGTGCTCTATCCGTTCGTAATTACTACACAACTACGTACGTAGACGCCGTTCAACCCATTGTACACCGTCAACCTTTAAATATCTTGCATTGGATGCCACTACTACACTCTTATTCAGGTGGTCGACAAACACGTTAATTACTTACACATGGTTGGTCCCCGTGACTGTGTGCTTCCTAGGAAGTTTCGACGAAACTCTCAGCAATCCAGATAGGGCAAGCTTTTAGAGTCGTTACGTACCCATCTAATATGGATGTCTTTCGGAACAAGTTCCATATCTAGCATTACGACGGTCAAGCAATTAGAAGCTGGAACAGGGAGGGAACGTACGTAGACGTAGGAAGAAAAAACCGGACGACTAGAGCATGCATCCTGCAGAAACAGAGCGACGAGAGAGAGCAAGTGGTAAAGCGGTGGTCGTCCGAGCAGGGCATCCAGAAATAATGCGACCGAGCCAAGCGAAGGGCGGATCGACGTGGTTCATGCACGCGCGCGGCTGGCGACGCGAACTTCTCTACGGAGACACTTGTCGTCCGGCCATGTGACGCGGCGTGCGAGGGCCTTGCTCGTCGCCGCTCGTGTGTGCGCCACCGCGCCCCACGCCCCCGGCCGCATTTCCCCTCGCGCTGACGGGGCTCTCGGCCCTTCGTCCACGCATGAGCGGACGACGACTACGGAAGCAAGCAGGTAGCTGGGCACCGGTACGACGCAAAGATCACTTGTGAAGGATGGAGTAGGCGACCACAGGGGGGGTGAATGGGAGCCGATAAAAATCTTCACAAGAACTTGGCCTATGTCCTAACTCACGTCAAGAACAACCACCAAGATCACACACATATGAAACACGATGTGTTGACCCTAGGAATGATTGTGAAAGAGATACAAACACTTGCGGAAGCAAATCAAGCAAAGAACTCCTACCGGATAATCCGGCCAACTATCGGATATTCCGGACCTGGGAAAGTACCGGACACTCCAAAAACTTGTCGGACACTCCGGCCACTGAATACTCCGGCAACTTGCCGGATAATCCGGCCCTGTCAGGACAGCACGCGCGCAAGCTCAAGAAAAATCTCGAAACCGGGTCAAACGACCTCCAAAAATCACGAAATTTGAACCATAGCTTCGTCTTGAGATGGAGAACATCATCCAACAAGAATCACACCAAAAACCCCACAAAATCTTCACAGATTTTGAATCCTATCAAGAACCTAGGGTATGGATGAACTTGAGAGGAAAACTTCACCAAATCATCAAATCGAAGGTGCTCGTGCCATGGATTCGGTCAAGGACCTACCAAGGATTGTTCTAGCACATCCTAGCACCAAGATCCCCCAAGAAATCCGCCCAAAAACGCATCACAAAGAGCGAATCAAAAATCACCCGAAAATAGCTCCGAAAATGGGGAAAATAAGAAATTCGGGATTCAAGATGAGGACAAGCCACTCCCTAGCACACACAAACTAGAGATGACAAAAAGCTCAATCAAAGAGCCATCTCCTCTCTTCTCCCCTCTCTTCTCTCCTCTCTCTCAAGCCCTCTCCCTACAACTCAAATGAAAGGCTCAAGGGAGGGCAGCCAACCAGCCCCCTCACCTTATCCTCTTGGACATTTCCACATTCCGGAAATGCCCCTCACACTACAACACACCCATACAACACATAAGGGCGTTTCCGTCCAACTTTTTCTCCTTCGCCCGAACGCCGTCGGGACCTTCGCACCGTAGCTTCACCTCGAAGCCACCTCCACGATGGTGCCACATGCACCTCCCTCCGTCGCCGCCGGTTTTGAGGCCTAAACCGGGAAACCGCCTTGTACGCTTCACAAAGCGTGACTTTCGCCACCGGTTTTGAGACCCAAACCGGAAAACCGTCCACCGCCGGTTTTGAGGCACAAACCGGGAAACCACCCACCCCACGGTTTTGAGGCTCAACCGGGAAACCATCGCCACCGGTTTTGAGGCCAAACCGGGAAACCGCCGACCACCGGTTTTGAGGCAAAACCGGGAAACCATCACCACCGGTTTTGTGGCCAAACCGGGAAACCATCCCGATGTCGACGTGTGTCACCTCGTCCCGCGAACCTCGCCGTCAAGTCTCCTCGGTCCCAGCCCGTCGGGACTCTTCACTTGCACCGGCCTCCCGTTCGCCTCTTGACCTTGGTCGACACGCCGTCTTCATCACCTCCACGGTTTTGAGGCCAAACCGCGAAACCGTCCGTGTTTCTTGTCCGCCACGTGTACGGTGTGGATCACCCTTGACCTCACCCGGCCTCTCGATCGCCCGGACCCAAGCCTCCTCGATCCCAGCCCGTTGGGACCCTTCGCTTGTCCTCCCGATCCTCCTGCCGTTGACCATCAAGTTGACTCTATTGACCTACACATCATTAGACAAGCAAACACGTTTCCTTCTCCGCCAATCATCCCAACACCTGCACCAACTTCGGTTAACATAATCATGCATATGCTTATGCAACCCTCAAAGTCCCGCATTTCAACCCAAACCTCATGTCAACTCAAATCAACACGGTTGTCAATACTCATCATCATCGATAACCATGGCACATCTCAACATGGTTCCTCAATCTCCCCTTGATGAGTACATTGACAACAACACCAAGCACATGAATCTGAACTTGAAATGCAAAACCAAAGAAGCTAACTAAATGGTCTAAAACCAAAGTAAAAGGTAGAAAAACGACCATCTAGTAGCAAAGGATCACACAAGCCAAGAGTTGGCAAAGAAATCGGCTCATACACGCAAAGATCCCAAAAGACTCAAGAAAAAGTCAGAACGTAATCACTTGATGTAAAGCTTCCCCCTCAAATAGTGCTATCTTTCAAGCAATTCGAATTGACCGGATGGTCCGGTACAACGTCGGATATTCCGGTACCGGATGGTCCGGTAACCTATCGGATAGTCCGGGGGTTTGCTTTCTCGATCCTTAAAATACATTTTCAACCAAGCTCAACAAGGAAGTAATCAATGTCAATTACTCATCACAAACTAAGCCATGGCACATATCAACATGGCTTCTCAACTTGCTTCCTGAAGGTTTCCTACGGAGGATTTGCACCGGCTCCTCGATCGCTCGGACGACGTACGACGAACTTCCGGCGTGTCGCGTTTCCACGGGCCGAGCTAGCTAGATAGCTAGCCAAGTCTTCATTCTGCGATCGAATGCCGGAACGCTAGCTGCATCCCGCATGCATGTGTGGTAGAGCGGTACTGGTCGTCGGAGCTTGGCATATGCGACATTGCGAGCGTACGAGCGCGCTGACCTCAGGTCGATCGATCGGTTGTCGTTGATGTCATGATGCGTGGCATCTCGATCGATCGCCGGCAGACGGCAGTCTCCAACCAGATCATACATACTTCCTGTTGCATGCATGCACACAAACTCAACCAATTAACTAATTAAGCACCGCTTCGCGATAAGAAAAAGTAACTAATTAAGCACCGAAAGCGCTACTTCCTCTTTCTTTTACTAATGTCAGTATCTGGATGAGACGGACGGTGCGTACTACTACTATAATACTCTACAGATCGATGTCGCCGACCCCGGTTCGAGATAGACAGTGCAGTCTGAATCAAGCGCTGTATTTTTACAATAGTTTTGCTCTGGTAGAAACAGTTCATACTTGCACGTACGGGCCCCACTTCATCCCCGGAACGGAGAACGGAGACGCTATCAGAGCATAGGGGTCGGTGGTGGACTAGAGCTACTGTACGGTCAACGGGTGCTGAGCTATACACTACAGTTTGTGGCGTATAGATCAGATCACAGTAGTACTGGTGTCTGTATAAAAAAGTGGGGAACTCCAAAGGGAAACGCGTGACGGCGTGAGAGCGCGCATGCGCTCTGACGGTCAGGCTAACCCAACGACAGACATGCCGTATCAGGTACACATCACGAACACACATTCCTCTTAAGGTTCAGAATAAACAAACACGCATGCGAAAATGCAATATCAACACCGTCAAAACTCTGCAAAAGCAGAGGTACTAGTGTTCGAACCGCTTTGACGGCGACTCTGAACTTGCCCGAGCATGCAGATGTAATGCCATTTATTTTTTTAAAATTTTTTTGCATCTGGTTAGAGGATCGAACGCTGCAAAGTGCGTGGGGATTGGGGCTGGGAAATCTGATCGAGAAGGTCAAGTTTCTTAGCTCGAGGAGGCCAACACGCACGCATGCTCGCAAAAGAAACAGCAAATCCACGCCACATTTCGTCAAACAGCGAATCGAGTCTGAAGTTCTCGATCGATCTGCCCAGATCGGTCGATCGATTCGTACGGGAGCTACTTGAAAACTCGAGGACAGGAGGAAAACGAACGATTTGTCCCTGGAAAGGCGACGCAGGGTTCGGCCACGCCGGCCTGAAATGCGTGATATGGAGTGATTGCAAAAGAAGGCATGCACAGGCGTGGAGTTGAAACCGTTGTTGCTGAGCTCGGGTCGGTTTCACACGTCTCAGTTAGGTCTTCAGGCTCATGCTGCTGTCTGCGTTATTAAAAAATCATCAAGACACTTCATGTGAACAAAAAAATCAAGACACTTGATCTTATAAAATTGAGGGGCGCGCAAAGCTTGTCTTCGAAAGACGAGGCAAGAGGCGTTGCCGAACACGCGGCGAAGTCAGAGCCTTTTATCACAGAGCATCATGAGAATAAGATACGAGCTTTGCTGGAGTCAAAGCTTTGAAGCAAACAGTTCAAACTTCCAAATTGGCTGGTTTTTTTTTTATCTCAGACACATAAATAGATTAACCGAGAAAAAAAAAGGGTCCATTTACATTCCTTTTTGACGGTCTTCTGATAAAAAAAATGCATTCCTATTTTGACGATGCTACGTCCATATGCTTGTCTTCTAAGCGAGTGAGCGTGCACTGTCTCTGATACTTTGTTGAATCTGTTGATTGATCTGCATGTCAGGAAGACTTGCACGCATCGTCCGGGGTCAATAGGCCTGCGATGTGAGGGGCCTATTCATGGAAACTTGAAACACTGCAGGAGACTGTGTGCATGTGTAGTTCATACTGGAGCGACATCCTAACACGTGCATGCATGATTCTCTTGAATCAAGTTTTTCCAGAAGGTACTCCCTCCATGACTAAACAAAATCATCGTTGTTGTTTTTTTACTTTTCACACTCCAACCAGACGACCTTTGACTACTGCTTCTTTTGTCAACAATTAAGTATATTTGTACATATAATAGAAATTATTATTAATGTAAACTAGGGGCAGTGCAAGGAATTTGGGACCATGAAAAGGTGCAAGACATCATTAGTAGCCACAAAACTCTTTGAATACTACTCGCAAAAAAATACTTCTTTGTATAAAAGAATTACATGTGTACTGAATCTCCTGTAAAATCGTACTAAAATACTATGGTGAAAACATTTATGGACTTGAGTGGCAAGCCCTTGTAGTCTCCAAGCGTTCAGGTTTTGATCCAGTGGTCGTTTTGCTCACTTGGAGACTTAGAAAGAGCATAATAACATAATTTTCAGATTTCAAGCTCTTCAACCCGTGCCCCCGGCTCAGGAGATTATTAAGGACACATGCTTAGGCCCCTCACACTTCTAGAAGAGAACAAAAAAGAAATTAGAATCTTGTCCTAGTCTTAGGTCTCATTGGTTCTTTCCTAGGCGGTTGCTTTGTTTCCCTTTATTTCATTGCCTTTCTTGGGTCACGTGACTCACGTCCCGTAGGGAACTACTATTACCTTCTTAAGAAAAATGTGCTCCATGCATTCTAAAAAAATCTGATGAAAGCATAAGGACAAATCTGTTAAACTCGCTTTAAAACACACACACAAAAAGATATCGAAATACTCGGTTCGAGAAAATGTAAGAATATAAACTAATATTTTTTCCTAATTCAAATTTATTGTGCTTTCTGGGAAAGAAAATGGGACAGAGTGGGTGCAAAGGAATTTCTGGGAAAGAAAATAGAGTTTTTGCTAAAAGAGAAGAAAAGAGAGTAGCGAGATTGCATTTTAACCTTTCAAAAATAGGAATACATGCATTTTGTTACAACTGCTTTCCTATATTCCAAACGGCCATTGGTCAAATATATCTTTAAAATTAAAATCTTCTAAACTTAATATATACTCATCAAATCCATACCGAGTTTCATTTTTCAGGATAATTAACATGGCTCAACTCAGCGGTAGAAGTCAACCCGCTGATTCAACGCCAGCTTCTTGTTCAAACAACATCAGCTACGATGTCAGGGCTCGAATGGATAACGGCATTGCTACGTTCCATGCACAATGCAAACCAAGACAAAAGAGTCTTCTGGTCAAACGGTACCCAACACAGTCGCCTCTTCTTGTTTCCTACTTTGCTGCTGGTGTTTATGGGGCCTCAAGTATCTTTGCGATTAGGCTGCCCGCACTGGGCAACGCCATCGCTTCCTTCAGGAAGCAAATAGCGGAAAAACGCCTGCACCGGTCTCCTCTACCGATTCCTCTATCGTTGCGTAAACACTTGCCCACGCCAAATCTAGCGGAAGTAGAGGAGCTCCTCTACGACGGGAGCGGGGCCCACCACCGCGCGCCATCCCAACCCGCGCGGAGATGGAGCAGCGCGTCGCCGGCGAGGACCGCGATGGGCTCGCCGTAGACGACGTGGCAGGTGGGCTTGCCGCGGCGGAGGTCGTCGTCGTCCATGCAGGGGAGGTCGTCGTGGACGAGCGACATGGCCGGAAGAGGAGAGAGAAGGAGATGGCCGGAAGGAGAGAGATGCTCGTCGCCGTGCAGTGGAGATGGCCGGGAAGGAGCGTGGAGGCCGGATCCGCGCCGCCTTGTGTCGGAGCAGCTTGCTCCCCGCCGGGAGGAGCCCCTGGACGAGGTCGACGAGGTCGAGGACGCGGAGGAGGCCGTGGAGGACGACGACGACGAGCGCGACGCCGCCGGAGCGGCGACATGGACCGCGCCTTGCGCCTCACCGACCGGCTCCGCACCCGCGTGCTCGTCCCCCGCCATCTCCCCACCGAACGACGCGTCGTCCTCCGCCGGCCCCGCTCGCCGCTCGACGTGCGCGAGAAGAGATGGGAAGGCCGGTCGGGGCGGAGGGAGGAGGGCGACGCGGGGAGGAACGGGTCGTCCGCCGCCGCCTTCACGAGCTCCGGGGAGAGAGGGAGAGGGGAGGCGGGGAGCTCGGCACCGCCGAGTGGGGAGCGGGCGCGAGAGAGATATCGAGAGAGTCGGACTGTGCGGATAAGGTGGTGCTGGTGCGGGAACGGGGAGAAAAAAGAAAAGGAAAAAAAAGTGAAGAGAGAGGAGATGGTAGTTGGGATAGGTGAATAAATATAAATTAGTTGGATGAGGAAGGATATAGAGGAATGATGGTGCGGGAGAAAATTGGTATAGAGGATAGAATCTCGATGACCAGGACGGAATATCCTTTTAGAGGAATGAAATAGAGGAACATGAGTGCGGATAGCTTAGAAAGGAATTGTGAAATCCAATGTGGGAATCACACGGAATTTATGCGAAACGGACAACGGGCCATGGACGAAGTGGCTGGTACAGTGAGGTCTTCACTGAACAAGGTAGTAGCTTTCATGGAATCATGACTGCCAAACGTTACATACACTCAATTTTTTTAAAGGGTCTCAGGCAGGAATAAGCATTAACAAAAACGCGTCAAGAAAGTTGAAAAGGAATGTGGCATCCTCGCTGCCGCAAGACTGTTGCACTTGCAGTTGAAACTTGAAAATGGTTATAGAACTAAAAAAAAAAAAGCAGATTCTCACAGCTGGGAAGAGTTTTTGCTAAAAGAGAAGAAAATATAGTGGGGTAACAAGATTGCTAGCCTCACGACTGCGAAATAGGAAGTCGATGAGAGCAGCATAAAAGACAAGTTTTCTTTTTAAAGTATACTCGTGCAAAAATAGAAGGAAGCACCTAGCTGAACAAAGAGCCAATGTATAGAAGAGAGCTCCTACCCTGCAAACATTTAACTAACATAGTTTGCCGCTATGCAGGTCCATTCTACTAGACATACCAGCGCATAAACTCCTAGCAGGCTCAAAACTACGGCAACAAAATCAACGGCCAGATTACCAGTCCACTCTCCAGTGGACTTTGCCAACGCTCTTCAAAACTGGCAGCGAGTGGGAGTCACTTTCAGAACATGCTGCGACTGGCATGCAAATGATTAAAAGGACCAACTTCCAAGTATTCATTCAGTTGCAGATGAACTCAACGAAAACAACCACTGAAAAAGCCATGCATATTCTTACTGGCCTCAGCTTTGGTTTGGTCTGAGGCATGGACCTGGCGATTGCGAGGTCATCCGGTTTGTCATTGTCAGCAGGCTTCATGCTCTGGTCCTCCAATAAGTCGTTTGCTGAATCGAGAAATCAACAGAAGATGCTCCTCCGAATGAGTTCCCATTGCGAACAAGAGAAATAACAACCTTCAAAGAGTCAATTCCAGAAAGAAACAAATGGTTAGTCACGCTTGCAAACAACGGAATGATGACAGCTTCTTGTTGCATGCCTGCAACTGCTTGGATGATGAGTTCAGGATTGTCATCTGAATCACAGTTTTATGACGCCTAACTCCACATAAATCCAACTGTGTTGCTGACGCATATTTACTATTTAGCATCATTACTCCTCGGAAGAATGGGAGCTGCAAGATGATGATGAAGGCTAGTTGAGATGCAGATTGAATATTTTCAAAGAATAGTTCAAGAGGAATTCACAGTTGGATGAGAACCCTACAACATTAATTAATTTATAGAACATATCACATAGATAACGTTTGGGTGGTACTATGGCACAAAATCATGAATATATGACACCAAAGGCACCATTTTTTTTACTAAATAATTGTTCATACATTTCAAGGATTAAAATAAAATCAAGGCAGTCAAAGTCAAAATGCAGGACGGGCATTTTTTTCCTTGCTCTTTGGCTGTGCCATCATGACTTTAACAGTCTTGCATTCCAAAATGCTGACACATGTTCGGAATGCACAGATAACTGACTACTGAGTTTCAGTTTGAGATGGAGGTGCAGCATCAGTGCCCAGCACACTACTTCCAATTACATCTGATGCATTTCTTGTAACTACATCTGATGCACTTCTTGTGAGTATATCTGATGACATGTCCCAGTTCCCACTTCTCCGATCCCAGCTCGAGTGTCGAACTCGCACATCACTCCCAACTGCAGGAATCTGTGTGGCTATGCCTCCCAGATCATTGCTGCAACGACCACTCATTTCAACATCAACATCCTCGTAATTACGCCGCTGAGAAATCTTCAAGAAATCACTACCAATTTCAAGATCATCTTCTACTTTCGACCTAGGACCACCAGCTGGTTCCTCTTCTGCCCCCCTACCAAAATTAACTGTTGGAGGTCGCACATCCTCTTGTGCATAGGCCCGGAACTTGTGTCTAGAAGGTTTAGTCTTACTACAGAAGACTTCAAGGAAGTTATTCAAACAACCTCGATCATAGACATTAGGCCTGCTGTCTGATCTGTATCGAAAATTCTCATACGTAGTCTGCAAAACAGAATCATCAGAGCAGAAACGTTACATTGCTTATTTCATTATTATATACTCACATTAGACTTGCCACATAAGACTTCAAGGAACCTATTATCAAGCCTGCACAGATGATAAAATCCTTTCCCTATAGATATTGAGACATTTAACCCAACCACATCCTGTTACATCACAAAAACACACGAACATAGATATGTGCATGCTGTTCGGTACATCATACAGTGAACTCTTAATAGGTGTGCCTAAAAACCGAATGCCTAAAATATGTTAGATAAATTCATTAAACCAAAATGATTTTTGGTACTATCCATGAAGCAACACAAAAATAATCTATAAAGTGAAATCTTGTTGGTTTTAGGACATAAAGCATCTCACTTTTTGTATGTTCTTAGCATGCAAGGCATCACAAGACTATACGTTAAATTAATATCACCAAGCATGTATCAACACTTTTTGGTTGATACTTAATTTGTTCAAAAGATATATCAAAAGAACTTGCATTCATGAATGAAAAAAAAAAACTGTTGGAGGAAAAAAACAGACAAGCTACTAGATCTTGTATCAACATACTGACCTGGTTGGTGCTAATGAGGTACAAATGAAATCCAGTGAGTCCACCAACAAACCAGAGAGCAATGAAACAATATAACAGAAGCGCCCCAGAAGCTGGAGAGTGTTTCAAAGCCTTCCATACTGTCGGATAACCTTCATCCATGAGAACTTTGATGTACAATGCTGACATTGCAAATACATAAATGCAGAGAAGAGTCGAGGAAGAAACAAACATGAAAAAGAACCGGTAATTGCGCTGCACAACGTAAAAGTGAGCCAATAACGATCAGTATACAAAAAGGAAGCAGAGAGCAACAGAATCTTAAATTCCTAGATCAACACGAAAGAAAGTTCTGAGCACATTTTTTTTGTTTGCCAATCTCAACTAAATATATCATGCATTTGATCTTGTTGCGTAGAGCGGATTTGAGTGGCATTACAGGGACGTTAACAGGTGTTTGGCTACTGCATACATACTATCATGGATCACTAATATAATGTGTTATTCCTAGAATATACTGCCAGTGATGCATGTGTGAAACTATTAGCACGGAAAATGGCCAACTCCACCTAATAGAAACATAATCATGTGCTTATATTGAGCAAACAACAATTGAATCAGAATAGTGTCTACAAAGTGGTGTTTAGTTTTATAACGATGACACTTATAACAAATAAATGCAACAGTTTATATCTTACGTATAATGTATATTAGGTAACAACACAAACAGTGTTAACTATGTGATGTTGTACCAACTAAATTAACCAATTTAGACTGATATTGCTGAACTACCTCTGTCCCAAAATAGATGCCGTTTTAGGAACTGGGCACAAGAATTAAGGAGGGATGAAAAGTAGAGTGTGCACAGAAAACGAGGGTGGAGGGGGAGGAGATAGTTGTATTGGGAGGCGAGAGTGACACCCATTGTGAGACAAATTTTGAATCCTAAAGTAACATCTATTTTGGGATGGCGGCACTATTTCTTAACCTATTTTGTCTCTGTGTAATAGAGTCTTAAGTTGAGTCCAAAAGGAGACACTATCAAGCGCCACATGACACAATTTCATCAATACCGTCTGACCAAAATCTAGAGACATAAATGCACTGAAAGAGGCATCACAGCGTACATCTTTAATCTACAATAAATTTATACAGAATTCACTATGAATATCAATAACTTACTACAAATGATGCAGGAGTAGATATAAGCATTCAAATAGCATTAGTTAACTATGCTACAAATGATGGGTTTGTGAGTGAAACGATTCAACACCAAATGGAACCCAAACAACATAAGTCATATTCTAGTCTCCCTTATGCAATTTAACCATTTGAATTTTATTTGTGCTTTAAAGTAGTTGGAATTTCCTCAACCAAAAGAAGCCTGACTTATGTCATATTCCCTACGGTTTTTCTAATGCTGCTTAGCTCAAATTGAGTGTACCATATAACAATGTGAATCAAATACATCCATCAGCAATACCCAAGAAATGTATTTCTTAGAACAGAAATTCAGTAAAGAAAAATAACTACAATATCGTGTTATTTGTCTCATGGCGCATAGTATTTTAGGTCATCAAAACATAATCATATGAAAGTATTATGCCTTGTTTTTGGCAGAAATATGGAAGTAACAGTCCAACTTCATGAGTTTGTGAAAGCATTATAACAATTATATCATAAGGTTTGCAAGATTTTAGTTTAAGAAGATTCTGTAACTCTTCTCATGGTGTGTCAAGAAAAAAAAACACAGAGTATGAAAGTAACATGCATAATTTTTGGCAGAAATATGGAAGTAACAGTCAAGGTGTCGAAGAGTTTGCTGAAGCATTAAATCACGCACTGTGCGCTTTCAGCGGACAAAGAAGATTCTGTACCTGTCCAATGCATTGTCCAACCCATGGGCAATGATGATCAAAGCGCTCCACGCAATTGTTGCATATCGAACAGTGAGAACACCGAGGAGGCCGATATATCATACAGGTATCACAGTACTTTACTTTCACAAGCATCCCGTTAACCATTACTTCCTTTATACGGGGAAATTGCAGCCTCCCTGGCGTGGCTCCAGATAATGAATTCCCATATGTAAAATCTTCCTCCGGTGGATGCAATGCGCGAGGTACAATCCCTGGATCCTGAGCCGAGGTGACCAATAGCAACACAAGCACCTACAATACACACAACATGAAAGAAACGTTTTTGCTCAGTTGAATGCGTTCCCCAAATAGCCAGTGATTGCTACCTGTAGGAATCAGTACAATGCACTTACATAAATCATAAACACAATTGCTACCGCAAAAATTGCATATCCTGCATTGTAAGCTGGGAAATGGTGGCGGAGATGTCTAGCAACGAACACGCAGAAGACCAGGACCGGGATTACGATGAGAGAGACAGAGAGGATCAGGGACTTGGCGTCAGGTCCGAATATCAGCCTCCCACCAAAGAAGAATTTCTGCAGAAAGTGAGCCAACCACGTCAGAATGCAACCTCACCGCACACGGGCACTTTCACATACACAACACAGCGCGCCGCACATGATATGATGGCAACGACATCCAAAGTGATGCATTGTTCATGCCTGGATGCTCTAAGAATAGTACATACTGACACAGTACAGAGTACAAGAGACCAAGTCCACCAAAAGATACAGCAAGCAGCGGAATTTCCCAAGAAAGAACCCAACAGCGTATCCCAAGATTCCCGGTTCAAGAAGCAAGAAGAGGAAAAGAGAGGAGCAGAGGGCAAAGACGGCAGGATCTTTACATTGTTCCCTTTCCAAGTCTCGTAGACCCGCCGCGGTGGAGCCATGGCCGGCGAGGTGCTCTGCTCCGGTCAGCTGGGCCGCATCCGACCGCCTCGGAGCCGGCGGCGGGGACGAAGGAATCGACACGCGCACGAGGAAAGGGGCGATTTAAAAAAGGCGAAGCGGAACCAAGCGAGGAAAATTGTTGAGGAACGGGAGGGGAGAAGCGGCGAGGCCGAGCAGGGAAAGCAGAGCCGCTTGCGTCGCCTTTGTGCGTGGGGGACGGGACGGTGGTGAGGTGTAAAACGGAAGCTTTTATTTTTCCACGGGAAAATGCGTAAGAAATTGGTAGATACAAGCTGGCAGAGGGGCCCGGAGAAGAGTGTGCTCAGCTCCGTGCTGTTCTTGCATATGACACCCTGTGTGTTACAGAAACTAGACGCGGCTTTTCTATTTAAGGAAGGAAACAGTAGGAAATGTCTGAAATGGTATGATTTTTTTTTAAAGATAATCTGACGTGTTTGATAATATCATACGAATTGTTCGAGTTCACATTGGGAGGGAATAAAAATACTGCTTTCTGGAAGATAATTTGGACGAGCTACGAAGGACGTGCTGCACAAATGAAAAGACATTTACAACCACAAACCAAAAGACATTTACAGCCACCAATATTGTGGAAGATTTACTGGATTGACATTTATAGCCACCAATATTGTAGTGTGGATAAAATTTCGAAAAGAAACTGCAAGAAATGTCATGTTTTTAGTTGGTAGGTTTGTGAAGCTGTAGTGATATAAAGCTTTCTCGAATTTATGCAACATTTTGCTGCTGCCAAACATCAAAACATCCTCCATACAAAGCTCTTAACATTTTCTGAGGGTCTATGTGCAAAAGATGTCAGTCCAGCAGCTCCAGCAAAAGGCAAAGCAGCAGCAGAGACTCCTACACCGAGTCTACATGGGACGTCGCCAGTACCAGGTGTGTACGTGGGCCCACGATTGGTCAAACAGCCAGGCACTGTTAGTGCCGCACCGTGGACCGGGACCAGCCAGCGAAGCGCTGGGGGAATCGAAGTTGGGAGGGGACGCGGGGTGGGCCCAGAGAACAGAAGCCAGAAGAGGCCTACGGGGAAATCAGAGCCCTCTACCAGCCAGGCTAGTAGCGTAGTACTTGCTCGCTAATCTGGGTAGGAGTGGAGAATGTGAGATGATTTGCTCGGGAGCTGATGGCGATTAGATAATAACCGCACGTGTGTCCGCGCCAATCCACTGGCGAAAACGCAGGAGTAGAATAATGTAATCGATGTTTGACGCTTTGTTAGACCAGAGCTGGCTGTTCTAGTGCTCTTCTCATTTTTAAAAATTCGGCTCCCCGGATATTTGTCCTACGGAGTACTCCATATCAAACACCAAAGTATTTTTTTTCTCTTAAAGAAAGCATTATTTGTGCATGTACGAGAGAACAAGGCCGAGATTGGTTATGTACATTCTGTATAACATATTCCTTTGGTTAATTCTCGAACTTTTTTCTTTCTCAGTCTTGTTGATTTCTACACGTAAACTGAGTATGGTGACAAATATCGTGAAATGGAGAGGGAAGAACAACTGAGTTAATCATAAGACCTATATTGAAATACCAGAATTTGGTCAGCACCACGAGAACTTGGATTGTTTTATACTGGAATTGATGTAAATCCTCATGCTGTATGTCTTGTCAAGAAATGCATATTGTAAAACTCATAGAGTAGGTGATAGCAGGGAAGTTTTTTTTTTCTTTCTGAGAGAATCCAGCAAGAATAGAATATGCGGCGTAGGAAAATATTCTTCAAAAAAATGTATAGAAAATCTGAAAGATTTAGGATCGTATGGAAAAAGATCCTTTTCGGCAGTCCGTGGACCAGGCAGGACACTAACTTTGGGTCTCGCTACACAATCTGCAGGCAAACAGAGAGAAACTGAATGGAACCTGAGCTAAAACTTTGTCCCCAGAATGAAACACTTTCTCCAACAGAATGAAGGCCATCTCGTTACATTAGATTTCGCATTATTCGTGTACCGCACACATTCAAATCAGATACATCTCAGGTTTTTTGTTCATACCAACCCTTTAATCATGTCCGGCCAGTGCATTCAAGTGTTTCTATCCCTATCAATCTAACCTTTCCTCTGAACTCTTAGCAGATGTGGTCCATGAAATCAGATAATAAAATCAAACTCAGAATCTGCTCATTGACAGCACATTTTAGAGAGTTTGGTGGCGAAGTGTGGGAATGTGGGCCATCGCATAAACATTCTGCCAATTGCTCTCCCAAGACTTTTAGAACAAGCAAGCCCGCTTTCGGACAGATAAAATAAAAGATGCTAGGAATAAAGGTAAAGCAGTTGGAGTACTGAGTACTGACCTCGCAGCTTGACTACTGTGGCATCACATGAGCTGGAATACGGGCTGGATAGCATCAATGCCGAGCTGAGCTTCTTGCTTCCTTTGGCCTGGATTCCAAGACTACCGACAGGTCAAGATGCCGAGACGAGATGACTCTACTGGAAACAAAGCCAAGATTTCAGTGACGGTCCATGGTTAAAACCTTTCATGCATTACTCAGCAGATTGAAAGTTAGTGATATCTTAGCTAGAAAGTAAGTTAGGGAACAATTAATATACCTGAAAAGATTAGCATATGCGAGGAACAAAGTACTCTGTGCAACTTTTTCCTCCTCATTTTCATCTGTCAGATCGACAACACCTGTACAGTAAACATATGCTTGGAACAAAGTCCTTTGTGTCGCTTTTTACTTCCCAGTTCCATCTTTTAGATCATCAATATCTGTGTATTGAAAAACAAAACCATCATGTGGTAGATACGAGAATCAGAGAACACATGTACACATGTCAATAATATGACAGGTGAGTGGTGCATAGTACGATGTGCATACACAGATTGACAGCCAACATATTTACAGATAGAATGCAATAATTCAGAACAACATGACATCGGCTTTGAAACAGAAGGCAATAATATGGAAAAGGCTTGGCTATGATTAGTTCTTACTCGGTTCTTACTGTCAAATGTAAGTGTTTATAGACTCACAGCTAAATCAAATACTTTGCAGATGGAATTGTAGTGTAATAAGCTTTGGTTCAAAATCTAGCAAATGTTGGTTCATCAAGTCCCTCTATTAAGAGGCAAGTACTCAGTGATAGCCCTTTTATTCCTTTCTTTTTGCATGCCTCTAGAGTGGACTCGGCTTCCATGAGCTAACAGACTACTCAGGAATCTTGTCCATTTCACCCCGTGTTTGATTGACCCATGAAAAGCTGCAATACATCATACTAAAAATGCTAGGTGCTTCAACTGAACCCAGCAACATGCACATGTTTTTCATCTCCATTGATGTTGAAGTAATAGCCTGTCTTGCTGCTGCAGTGTGCTGCAAAAGCTATCTCCATGGAAATCCACGTTTAGTGGTCCAACCGAAATACTGAATCATAGCGCAATATTTTTGGCATCAGTTGTAGTATGTCACAAAAGACTGAAGGTACAGAAGATAGGAGGCAGTAAGAAAATATCAGAAAAAAACATCTAGGGGACGCTAACTAGAAAAATCCTGTTCTTTATGTATGTAAAACAGGCAAGTATTCTGTACAGCATACCCTGACACACGGAATATATATGGCACAAGCAAAACAGCTCACCTAGAACTCCTTGTTCTCTAAGAAACGAAGTTTCTGAACCACACTGAACTAATTCATTCTTGCTGATGGACTTTGTGGCTATATCAAATGTGGGAGTACAGAAAAACATATGGATTTGTTTTCTTCTTTGCAAGCAAAAGCATGTGGAAAGAGGAACATGCTATGACATCTACAGTTAATAGTCCATGTCAATCATCCTTACGGCTCCTCAATAATGTTAAGCTCTTTCAGCTACACATAAAATGAATAGTAAAATCCTGACAGCAGAGGGAATCCCTCCGCTGTCGGTGTTCTGGCCGACGTGCTCAGCAGCTGTGAGGCCGCATCGCCTCGACGCCGGCGTGGCCACCTTCCTCAACCGCCACGTCGGCGCCGTAGGCCACCGACGGGCCGTGGGCCACGGAGATCGACTAGTAGTCTTGAGCAGATAGCGGTAAGAAATCCGCGCCTCTCAGTGTCTTCGCGTACGTGGCCCGTCCGTATGGCCGACGCGTCGTTCTGAGGCCTTCATGGCGCTCCTGCAGCCTGCCGCGTCCGTGCCCTGCGCCCGTGCCATCGGAAGCATGCCCCCGCACGCTGGTTTTCGGCCTGGGCCTTCGTCGATTTCCGTCGATTGCCTTTCCGTGCGATAGTGCGACACGGCCATTTGTTGGGCCTGGATTCGGACTGCCTTCCTCCAAAAGGCCGTGGCTTTGGCCATTTGTGTTGCTTCGGTGAGACAACCGCTACCGTGACTCTCGCCTTTCACAGCTGGGTGCACCGTAGTGCGCCGACCTGGCTAGTAGTCTAGAGCTGATAGCGGAAAGATTTCCGCTTCTCACAGCGTTTTGGATGGCGTGTTCGCCGGCCGTCCGCCCACGTCGCCTCGATGCCGGCGTGGCCACCTTCCCCGGCGGCCACGTCGGTGCCGTACGTCGGTGGGCATGGTGGGCCTTCACCATGTGCTCCTCCTGCTGAGCTGCTCCTCTGTCGGAGACGAGCCCGTGGCCCGGCCACCATTTTGAAGCCACCTGGTTCGTGCGCAGTGGGATGAGGAGGGAGGAAGAAATCGGTTTGAAAGAAAATGACCACTGACCTCATGCCGCGTCGCCTCCGGCCCGGCGTGGCCACCCTCCACGGCCTCCACGTCGAGCTCCGTACGTCGGTGGCCGGCGACGGGCCAGCCGTGAAGCTTCACGCGGGCCGCAGCGCATGTGGCCTTCCTGACCGCCGCAGCTCAACCCGTGTCTGGGCAGCCTCTCCCCGCCACGCCTTCGACGAGGCCGCCGGACCGGCCCAGCATCGAGGTCGACGGAGATCTTGGCCGGTGCCTGGGCCTCCTTTCCCCAGCCGGTGCTTCATCGACGGCGATGTTGGGTCGAGGGAGAGGAGGGGGTCGCCTACTCGCCAGCCTCTAGATTTTCTGGCGCAGGACTGGGATGAGGCTGCGGCATGAGAGGAAGAAGGTGAGCAGAGAGAGAGAGAGAGAGAGAGATGAGAAGAAGAACGGCAGGGAGGGGATAAGGCTCCTGCCTCCTGCACGCGATGGGAAGACGGACGCGTCGTGCACGCACGGGGCCCATCCACCTGGGAACCGCTTCGGTTAATCTCAACTTTCACGGCCGGGCGCAGCGTAGCGCGCCTGCTCACCCTAGTAAATCCTGACAGCAGAAGGATTTCCACTGCAGCTGTTGTTTTGGGTGATGTGGCTCTTTTCTGTGCAGCCACATCATTTTAGAGCTGATGTGTTCGTCTAGGAGGCTGCCACGGGGCCTCCTATATGGAGGGCGTCCTATGGTTAACATAAAATAGATCGGCCCAATAGCCCATCAAATCTGACCAGCCCAGCCCAAACCAGAGCGTCAACATTTTAAAACAGAAGAGTCAACATTTTTGTAGTTCTATTTCAACATTTTAAGAAATCAGTCAACATTTTTGCCGAAAATGTTGACATAGTATATAAAAAATGTTGACACAGTGCAAATAAAATGTTGATTTAGTACATTCAAAATGTTGACAAAAAATTCGAAATTCAAAAAATTCAAAAAATATTCATATTGGATCTCATTTTGTAGCATTAATTCTAAACAACACGATGGTTCAAACGGATTCGAAAACGGACTTACGGTTTGAAAGAAAAATGTGTTTAAAGTTTGAAAACCGTTTCTTTTTCCTCCTCCTCCCACCCGCACCAACCAGAAGCTGACACGTGGAGGCACCTCAGCCCTTCCTTCTCCACCTGCGCGAATCTGAGCCGTTGCACGAATCTCAAACACTGTTCTATCAAATCTTAACCATAGCCCGCCCTACATATAGGATCCACCGGCTGCCACGTCACTCCATTTTCACTTATGCCCATCTTCACAGATCAGCCCGCATTTGCGTCAAAAAAACACACGTTGGGCTGTCTCTTGTGCCAGCCTGAGTTTTTTGTTGGGCCAAACTGGTGGTTGGTCCTATTTTTTGTTGGGCTGCCCCAAGATTGCACCTTACTTACTTCTCTTAATTCTTAAATAGGGCAAAAATATATTACTACTTATAAGATTCGAAACTATCACCTATGCAAAAGCTTGCCTCTTGCCCCAGTCGGATTACTCAAGTGCTTGTGATTCTAAACAACAAAATATTTTGTTATATGGGCGCAGGATAGCGCGCCAACTTGCTTAGTAGTATAATGCTAGGTATGTATGTGCTTGAGTGCATACAAAAACTGGAAAGACATTATTATTGGTGTCAGACTTAGCAGTTAGTGAATCTTTAAATTCCATGTGGAGGGAATACAGTGTAGTGAAAAAATATAGTACTATGTATGGACCTTTCTCGAACTACTACTATTTGGCAAGTAAGAAGTTGAAGGAAATAATTTGTCATAGTACCTGCAGAGCGAAGAATACATAATGAACTGTATCACCAGCAGAGCATTCAGCAATGACGTTTTATAATTAGTTCTGGTGGCAATAAACCAGAGTTAGTGTAAGCAAATATTTCTATTACCAGCATGACAAGCATCTACGTTGATGACACTTTATGTCTACTTCTTGTGTTCAACAGAAGACATCCCCAAGCTCCCAATTGATAAAAAATGAGCAATAGTGTAGAATGGAATGAATTTGGAATGTCTTGCATGCTTCTTTCCTGAACCAGGGAAACAATGTATCAGTTGTGCAGTAGTCAACACAGACTGAATGGAAGTTGTGATGGGACCTACCAATGATAAAACAATGATAACAGATTACTGCTCACCTGCAGATCAACCTAGTTCAAGAAAAAAGGTAGCATTTTTCTTTCATAACAAATTCATGTAAGCACCTTAATAACCATATAGGTCTATAGAAGTTTCCTTTATGACAAGTTCGTCCACTCCTTCACATAAGATGCAACTATACTTAATAATTGTACAAAACAGGTGTTGGTGTTGTTCACACTTCATGACTTATGCTGCCGAAGAACCATTTGGTATGAATACACTAAATTATAAATTTGGACACTGAAGCGACTTCAGAAAATAAGTTCTTAGGATATGATAAGTACCTCTCCACATACCCATATATATAACATGCTAAAATTCCTACTGCCCACATTGGCAGATTTATCGTGTGACTTTGAACTGTCGGTAAATGGACATGCATTTGTTTGTATGAGCACGTACCTTCAATATAACTGTAAAGTCAGGTAACATGTTGCTTCATAAATCCTAGCCGCTGTACAAAAAAATCGAAAGACGAGTGGATCATCTGCCAGATCTCTTACAAGTGAAAGAAGAAGACACTGTTTTCAATTACTAACAAGCTAGATAGTGAACACAGCAATTCACCAAGATATCATGGGCCAATGCATCAAAGCAATGCGTAGCTTACCTTTCCAGATATATGAATACTTACAGAATCAGTGCTAAATATCTCCTCAGGCATCAATCGGAAAAAGTGGCAATGGTGCCATGCGATTCCTCACATTGTAAGCCCAAAACAGGAAATGCCGTGTACAATCTGAAGGCTGCTGGAGCATCTGTACTTCTGAGATACATCTCTTAATTAGGTTCATCAGGTCATAAAAAAAGTAAAGTTATGTGCATATATAATTTCTGAGTATTCGTAACCCACATTGCCGCAATGTAACACGGCACACAGTTTCATACGAATTGAACATCCTATAGTTAATGAAGCTTTTTGATTTGTGCAAAGCAAGAGAATCAGGTCGGTTGTAATTTCAAGTGCTTTCGATCTTCAATAAGGCATGTTGAAGCAATTTTTTTCAAAACTAGCGTACAGTTTTACAGCTATGAGGGAACTAGAAAAGCACTGATGACTAACATCAGTTAACATCATGCTATCCAACTGCTGCTTTAGTGCTTAAGATTACACTAAAGACAGCTCAACACTGTAAGAACCTCCTTATTCTTTATCACCATGGTCATCATCACTACCATCACATTCATTACAATCACTCTCATCATCCTCACTATGTTCCACAATGTGTGCATGGGAATCGGCTTGCAACTTCTTGAAACGGCCTATAAAGTCAGTTGCTTCTGAAATTAGAGCATTTTTTGCAGCCTTCAGACCACCATCTTGCTTCTCATAAAAGGTTTTCTCGGAATTAGCAGCTTTGGAGCCTGAAGTCCTTTTGTGAGACCTTTTTTTGGTACCTTCTCGCCGAGACAACTGGTTAATGTACCTTTCATGTAAGACAGCATTCTTTATGGGCTTCAGAACTGCTGGGCTTGGTTCAGCTTGTTTAGTTCCCAACCTTGAAAGTGGTTTTTTGCATGCAAAAGAGCTTCCGCTGCACTTGTTTAGAGAACCTGAGCTCATATAACTGTCAGGAGTCCCAGGAGAATCCTCAAGAGAGAAGTTCAATTGTATGGCACTAGGTGAGGTTTCAAATATTGAGAAGTGATCAGCCTCTTGAGCTTGGTCAATATGGCAATGCTTCTGCAACAAATGTCTCACTGTCTTCTGTGCTGCCAGGTTCTTCTGTTTTGCAGTCCTTTGCCTTACAACTGTAGGTTCCAAGAGATTTGGAAGTTTTGCATCAGATAATGTGAATTTTCCTAGAGGAGAAAATGATTTACTTGCCCTGGGACGTGGGCCAATTGGAATGGGTGTTGAGAGGTCCGCATGAATTCTGTTGAAGCAATCTTCAGCAGATCTCCCTGGCACCTGAAAAGAATGCTGTCAGAAAACAATGGACAATGAGAAGGTAGGAACTCCACATTTACGAAAAGACATGATGAATAAAAAACAGGCCCCATCACTGGTTTATTTAAGTGATATACAAAAAGGAAGACAGAGTTATCTCGAATTTCACGGTCAATCCCACTTCCTAAATTCAATTTCGTTGAGTCAAGTCCCAACTATGGAGTTTTTCCTTTCCTTTAGATGTCATATTATTTGCATTCCTCTTACATGCCCTTTGGCTTACAAGATTAACAAAATAGTATACTACTAACAAAGTAAAGCACTAATTATTACTGAATAGACATACTTTTCTACTAAAACGATACATTAGGGCCTTTGTATATATTCAAAAAAGAAAGATTTGATTGTTCCTGTATAAACTTTTATACAGAGAGCATTAACAACCAATATTTAGCTACTTTCAGCTAGAATTCTCATTTTCTCAAATATGCATATCGAGGTCATATATACATTAGTTGTAAAGGCCTAAATGCAGAAACTTTGACAGTAAAATGGGACTGATTGGACAGATTAAAAGAGTAGACAGGCTCAAGTCAATAAAATCCAACTTGGAAAGGCTTGAATATGGCTTAAATGAACAAAACTAGACTTTATTGACTCAACGGCATAATCTTAAATAACTTAGGAGCTTAAAGTTGCCTAAACGGTGCCACATGTATTGAGTAAATAGGGACATTCTTAGAAATTGTAGACAGAATAATTATGAATAATAACCTGCATGCCTGCCTACCTACCTAATAGATAACATACCAAATAGCTAAATTTTTATGTAAGTTGAATACTTATAATAAGAACACAAACTAAACATTGCAACGGAACATCACAAAGACTAGCACCTATTTGAAGCATTCTCAGTTACTAACACCACATCGAAAATCATGACGTTGTAAGACAAGGATATTATTTCAGTTTGGGCCACAATGCCTATTTGAAGCATTTTCATTTTGTAAGGGCTGGAGCTGGATATACCATTTTTGAAACTCTCTTCCAGAAATGTGGAGATGGCCGAGCAGTAAAGTAAGCTTTGCGCAATGCCATGTCCTGCTCTTCTGTCCAGTCATCTGAATCAAGACAATGTTCCCTTCCTTCCCTTTCAATCGCACTTGCAGCTTTGTTGATTTTATCAGCATTCATCAATATCTCATCTCCAATTTCAATCTTACTATCAACGGAACGTCTAGATTCATTGCTAGGCGCAAATTCTTGGCAATCTGGAGGCAACGATTTGGGATCCTGGCAGCTTTGTCTCTTTGATGACGACTTTCCTCCAGTGCCTCTCTTCCTCTTTCCTGTCAGCACCTCACAATGACTATGTTGACCTTGGCAGGGTTCCTGGGGCTCTTTCTGGCTTTTCATTCTTGCCAAAGGCTTAACTCTGGCATTTCTCTTACTCCATTCCCGACTCTCCTGACTTTTATCTTTCCCATGAGCTTTTCAGTCTTTCTTTTATGAGCAGCTTCTCGGGGATCTGGCAGCAATACCTGCTTCTCTGAATCCTTATTCTCTGTCTGGAACCGTGGGGATCTGCGGAGAGGTTTGATTGCCACTTGGTTATCCCTGCCCTTAAACTCCTACAAGATTGAGTATAATTACAACTCTATGTTTCACAAAAAAACCGTGAATCAAGTTTGGATTGATTCAAGCCTTTTAATTAACAAAGATGACAATATTAGGATTGGACAATGGACAGGCACAAAATGGATGGAAGTCACAAAAACACGAAACAAGAAAGAACATCTCCTACCTCGCTTACATCATCGATAACAATCGGGTGCACTGGATCACTGCCAGTGAGCCGCAGCGATCGGCGCTGAGGAGCCCTCAGCAAACGCGCAGTTCCAGCACTACGGCCTCTCCTCATATTTTTGGGGGAGCCCCGCTTATTGGAGGTGACCTCCTCTGCCTCCTCCTGGTTCTTGGCGCGAGAAGGGAGCCTCTGCGTGGACATACTTTGAGGTGTTGCGTGGTGAGAACGCAGCCGCCCCTTCCATGGCGTCCCTCGGGGACCGGGGTTCCAGGTTCCTAGTTCCAATGGTGGATCCAAAACTAAATATTAGGTTAGGTACAGCGGCAATGGTACAACTTGTATCAACAGAAAAACAAACGAACGAACAATTTCTTTCACACAACGACCACATATGTTGATTATTAATTGATTCGTGTAAGCATTTCAAAAAATGAGGGGAATCTGATACGGGAACATGTATGAACAGAAAAGGGGGGAAATCGCTCGGCTCACCACAGCGGCGGACCGCCCGGCCCTCATGCTGTCCGGCTCGCCGCCTCAACGCCGTGCCCTTCGCGGCTGACGCGTGCGCCGCCCTCCGCTAGCCAAGAGGCGGCCGGCACCCACGCTTCAGGACGCAGCGGTCAAGCGGCAGCGCGGCGCTCAGGGTGCAACCCCTCCGCGGTTGCGCAGTAGCCCCTCCCTAGCTTGTGCCAGCCCCCTCGCGGGCCACGCCTGCTCGCGGCGAGCGCCGCCGATAGACGAATCTGCCGGCAGCCGCCACAGGCTACCGAATGCGCTGCTCTGCTTGGACGCCCTAGTCAGGACTCAGGACCTGAAGGAAAATAGAACGGCTACACCAATTCAAATTGTGGTAGCTGGAGCCTTTCGAGTGTCCAATGTCGTTTTTGCCCTTCAATTTCGATGCTTACTGTCATCAAGAAATTCATAAGTATCCTTCTATTTTTTAGAAATGGAAACTATCTTTCTTTTACCTTTAGCTATAGGTCTTCTTCGGAATGCTTGAAATTTTATAGCAAAATTATACGAAAACCATTTGGTTCTCGCGCCATTGAGAACAAATTTCGCATTCCAAAGGAGGTTTTAGTCTTTTTTTCCCTTTCTTTTTCTTATTACTTACCAAATCACTCGGTGCATATCCAAATCATATTCATGCATCACTCAGGTCCATGAGGTTCGAATTTTCAATATTACGGCACGGGTGATTCTTGTTTCAATCAATACATTCATTATTGGATTGGCACATGTTAGATCGTTTGTCCCACTCTCAACCACGTAAAAGAAAGGGCATACGAAGTCTACCTTACAACAGAAAGTGCATTGCAAGATAATTAGAGCTGCGGATAGGAGATTTCTTTTTCTTTTTTATGTTGTTCATTTAATCAGTGTATAGTTTGTATGCTTTTGATGATTGTCACACCCCAAAATTTCAAGTTTTGGAATGTGACTTAAATTCCTCTAATTTTAAAAAAAACTTTTTGCAATAGATTAAAATTTCCCCTTAGTTAATTAGGGTGTTATCATTTTTCATAGGCAAAAGAGCTATTTTCTAAATTAAATAAATTAATTTAGGTTATATTATAATTATTTGTTGCATTCATGCTGGAGTAGATTGCAGTAGGGATTTTATTGTGTGGAAAATGTATTTAAATTTCGAGTAGAAATCGTTTTCGTTTAGTGTAGAAAGGAGATCTGGAAAATAGATTTGGAAAAGAGAAAAGAAAAACCCCATCGCCATCGGGCCGAATTCCCTCGGCCCAGTTATCCTTTTCTTTTTCTCCTCTCTTTATTTTCCCCGCTTGGGCCGGCCTGCCTCTTTTTCTTTTCCTCTCGGCCCAGCTAGACAGGAGCCTGGGCCAGCTCGCGCGCGACCCGCGGCCCCGCCAGCCCGTGCGGCAGCCCGCCCCTCAGCCCCCGCAGGCCCCGCCGTAGCCCAACCCTACCGCGCTACCGTACGCCGCCGTCGCGCCGCCTCGACTCCGCATCTGGGCGTGCGTGCCCCGGGCCCCGCCGCCCTCATCCCTATATAGACCACTCCCTCGCCTCCCGTTCGCCCTTTCGCTTGATTCGCCGCCTCGCATAAACCCTAGCCGCCGCCGCCGAGCTCGAATCGACGGCCAGCGACGCCGCCCCGGACTCCGCTGACTCGACGCCGAGGACCGACGTGCCGCACCGCCCATTTTCCGTCAGATCCGATCGACCCCCGGCACTCCGACGATACCTCCCGACGACGCCGCCACCTCACTTCCGTTCGTCGTCGTTGCCGACCGCCGTCCGAGTCTCCCCGCGCCCGCGCAACCGCCTTGGTGAGTTCGCCGCCGCTAGCTAGTGCTCCCAGGCCTTTCGCGGCGAGGTTTCGAGGTTCCCAACGCCGTTCCGGCCATCCTCCGGCGATGCGCCGCCGCGCCCGTCGTCGCCGGCGACCCCGGTCCACCGTGGACCCGTGGACCGGCAGTTCCCTCCGGTGTACCACCTCCATGGACCGAGTCCACAGAGTTTCCGATTTAATTCAATCCTTTATTCTTTATTGCGTCAGCCCGACGTCACGCTTGCGCAATAATCATCTTTTTCAGTATAAAATTAATTTCTCGAAAATGTTAAACTTGCAGATTAGACCCTCTAACTTCAAATGCTTATAACTTTTTACTCGTAACTCCGTTTTAAGCGATTCTTGCGCTCACGCGATCGTAGGATCGAGCTCTAGCTTTTGGTACAGTTTTTGTAGTAGTTTGGTACTGTTTGGTGTACTGTTCCTTATTGTTTGTGTATGTGTGCTTTGCATGTTACCGTTATTAGAAGAGGAGCCGTTTGAGAACTTCCAAGACCAAGAGTTTGACCAAGCAGCAGCAGGGGGAACAGGCAAGTGTCCTTGACCATTTTGGACCTATTTCTTTCTCCCTCTAGTTTAATTTGCATGCATAGCGTTTAATATGAATCCTATATGTCATTTATCATGTTCCATACTATTTCCTTGTCGCCTGGTGGTGGTAGACGATGGTATGAGGATTGGTAGGTCTTGCTTAGCTTGCTGTACTGGGTTGGATGATAATTTGACTAATAATCTTGACTAATGGTTCACTTGAATATAATTATCACGGACCTGTTAATCTTTTTAGCAACCTGGAACTTAGGTGTGCTGTAACTTGAGCAAGTGGTATGTTTGATGATGGTGCGGTTAGCACGAGACTTTGGTTTGTGTTGGTCTTGCTCAAGTTAGCTAAGGACCGGTTCGTGGAGCGGCAACCCAGGACAACAGCGCAAAGCACAGGGTTGATTATGGTAGACTTGGTCAAGTATTATGCTGTCTTCCCAGTTTTGCTGGTGTTCAAGGAAAGAGGGAGGAAGGGTTACTTCTGAACTCAGGTGATGGAGGGGTACTCCTAGCCACGGCGCCAGAGGGGGCTACTGTTGCAGGGGTACTGGCAGTAGTGTAACCTTAGCGAGGATGTTGGCAGGCTGGGAAGCGCTTTGAAAGACCATGTGGTGTTCTCTTGGCCTCACACCTTGGTAGTGTGGTTGTGGCAACATGGAGACTTTAGTCATCGACGGATGACGGAATCACCACCCTATGGGTAAAGTAATGCACCTCTGCAGAGAAGTAAAACTGTCATGACAGCCGTGCTCACGGTCAGGAGCGGCCTGGATCCTCACATGATTAGTGGGAATGGTTGGGTGGATCTGGTGGGTTAACCAGATATGGGTGGGGTAACCCATGGGAGTTGCAGGTGGAGTAACCTGTAGTTTGGTTTGGGGTGGAGTAACCCTTTGGCTTCACAGGTGGGGTAACCTGTGTAGTTGACCTTATGTTAATAATCTTTTGGGTGGGTTTACACACTTAGTAAATAGGTGCTTTAATTAAATGATATACTTATAGTTGCTTTCTGCTATGAACCATGTGTTAGCCTTTCTTTTGTTTAAGCTTTGCATGTCATCTTTTCCTACAGTTGCGGAGTACGATATGTACTCACACTTGCTATTCCCCACTCTACATTGAAATGCTGCTCAGAAGATGAAGGCGCCATGGAGTACTTCGACGAGGAATACTAGGCGTGCTGTCTCCCAGTCGACTGCCTGTGCGTTTGGGTGTTTTCCGCTGTCGAGTTATTTAGTCTTATGAGACATTTTTATTTGGATATTGTAATAATGCTATGATGAGACGATGTAATAATGACACTGGTTATACTGTTTATTTCACTATTGTCTCTATATGTGTGGAACTTGATCCTGGCACACATATAGTTATGCATTCAGTTTTGTCCTTAAAACTGGGTGTGACAATGATGACCGCCAATATTTTTGTATTTGGACTTTGGTTGTAACTCTCTCAAAAATAAAAACCAGTGCGGTTATAGCTTTTTTGAGAGAAATAAAATTAGTACAATCTTTTCAGTATCTAGGAAAAATAAGCAGCGCCTCTTTCTATTTAGTGGAAATTGAGCAAGATCGGAGATCAATCATTTCAAAATATACACAATCTACATCATAGCACTGGCTTTTTTGAGGTTAAAAAAAACACTGCAAAGAAAATCGAAAGGACTAAGCAAAATAACACTGCATGATACACATAACAGCCCAATATATTTGGGCCATTATTGGGCTGGCATCTCTCCAACCCGTCCAACCATGGGCTTTTTTTTGGTGGCTTTGTGCACGGCAGTCATCACTGCAGCACTGATCCCTCTCAAAAAAAAAAAAATCACTGCAGCACTGATGATTCTCCAAAAAAAATATATATATATATCACTGCAGCACTGATAATCCTGCTCGCGTGTAACTGCAGATACAACCAAGTTCCTTTTCCCCTTTTCTACTATTTTTTGCGTGGAAACTCAACTATCCATTTTTTTGCTTCTCATTACAAACAATAACGTTACGCTTGCACAAAAAGAATGGATAGTATATAGTACATTATTTTTGGTGAGCTTTAGCCTTCCGTTCGAAGTTCCCTGACACAATTTATCGGTTAAAAAAGGTTCCCATTCATGACCAGCTTCGTCTCGCTAGTTGCACTTGCACGAAGCCATCAGGATCTGAATAAACAGTTTCCACCGCCACCACCAGTCCACAGCGCTGCTCCGCATCATTCGAGCGAAGGCCCGCCCCTGTGTTTGGCCCCGGGAGACGCTGTTCCTGACGAGAAAAAAGTGCAGCGACGAGCAGTAGCGCACGCGGGACAGAGAGAGGGACAGGGCTCGTGGCGCTGCTCTCCGCGATCCGGCTCCCCCGGCAGACAGCGCCCCAGCCTACGCGCATGATGATGGCCAAATTATGGCGACGCCGACGATGATGAGCGCGGAGCACGGTGATGGTCAACACCGCCTCATCAATCGGTGTTGGCTTGGTGTCCCGCACCCGGACCGCATCGGTCACGCCGCCCGTTCAAAAGACATCGATCTGCTCCGGCCTCTGTTGATCTACTCTTACTCCTCCACCAACGACGATAAATTATACAACTCCATGGGACGAAACTCAAATGTTAATACTCCCTCCGTCCCTTTGTGTAAGGGATCAGGGGAGCTTTCATTTGTCCCGAAATGTTAGGGATCGTAGAGAGTGGGACCAACGCATCCGGAAATTTCTCACCCGCCGCACCACAGCGTCTCTCTCTGGAGTCACGCCTTATCCTCTCGGCAGTCGGCACCACAGCCTCTCCCTCCCGCGACCGCACGCCCGCCCTGCGTCGCCGCTAGCTCGGCCGCCCTTGCCCCGCCGCAGCTCGCCCGCCCCTCTCCCGCAAAAGCTCGCCCACCCTCTTCCGCAGAAGCTCGTCCATGGAGAAGGCCGGCGGCCCCGCATCTGGATCGACCGAGACGAATCTCGCCGATGCCTGTGGCCTCCAGGCGGCGTCGGCCTCCCGCAATTCGCCGTTGGGGGAGAAGGGCGGGGCCCCGCCATGGAGCGTGCCCACGTGGCCTCGGGCGGCGTCTGCTTCGCGTCTTCCGGTACCCCGACGAACGTGAGGTGGCCTGGTGAGATGTCCATCGATGGCAAAGCACGCCGCTCAGATGGCCATGGAGAAGAAGGGCGGGGCCATGGAGAAGCCCGGCGGGGCCACATCGTCTCCCCCTCCGCCTCTCCCATCTTCCAATCTCCATCTGCATCGCGGCCATCGCAGCCTACAGCTCACGGCCGTCGAATCCTGCAGCCCGCCGCCCGCCGCTGCTTCTCACCGGAGGCGTGCGCGGCACTGTGCGGCGAGGCGTGAGCCGTTGGCGTCATCGTCAAGCTTGAGCCCGACCGGATCTGGGTCACGGGGAGCAATTTAAGGAGGCAAGCTCGACCGGATCTGGGTCGCGCGGCAGCCGTTGCCAGAGGCGATGGCATGGGAGCACGAAGAGGGAGCGAGGGGAAGCGCGGAGCGCCGTCGTGTGCCAGCGGCCGGCGGGCAGGTGAAAGGCGGCCTGAGCAGCCATGGAGAGGGGAGGGAGGCGAGTAGTTAATAGGGACATACTCGTCTTTTCTTTCGTCTGCTGTTTTACTCAGGAGCTTCCCCGATCCCTTACATAAAAGGACGGAGGGAGTACATGTCAATCCTAGGATATTTGTCAGAAGAGCGATTACATGAGATTCAAGGCTGCCAATGTCAGCGTGTCAGAACGGCTATCGTGCCACACGTAGTGCTGTCCAATGATCATTCTGCAGAAACACTTGTCCATGCACGAACAGAGAAACCAGGCCGATAGACAGCGACCCATAACTGAACTGTCAATTCTCCCTATTATTTGCTCGCAAGAAACCAAGCAAGCCGTGACCGTGCCAGATAGTAGCACAAGACACAAGAGGTCTGGTCCTAGCTCCTCCTTCCTCGCATCGCCATTGCCCATGGATCGATCGGCACCTCGCCTACCTACCCGGGAGGCTCAGGGGGGCAACCCCATAAATCCACAGGTGCAACAATGCAAGTCGACAGTTAAGGGGATGGCAAAGAAGCTTCTTTCGATCTGATCTGATGATGATCATCCGGCCCTTCCGCCGTTAAGACGCGGTACTGCTGCGTGCCTCCTCCGGTAATTAGTGTAGCTGGAGTGGAGTACTCGATCGGATCAGCTAGCGCACTGGTGGAATTGAATGAATGGCCACTGGCTCAGCGCAGCGAGCATCACTGGACGTCGATGGTCCATATCTTGATGATCCGTTTCCGATCGCGTAATTGAGGCTGCCGTTGGTGCAAAGCAAGCCGGACTGCCCCTGCTCTACCGTGTTGTACTTGCCTCTGCTCTCACTCTCAGTTGCTCTCTGCGCGGAAATGAATTCACGTACTAGGAGCTGTCCGTCCGTCCGTCCACCGGTCTTGCATGCAGCAGACGGAATGATAATTCAAGCGGGTGGAGGGAGATCCGGGGATGTAGTAATGCCGTGGCCTCCGTGTCCGGCTGACAGCGCACGGCACACTCCAAGCGGCATCACAAAACTGTTTACCTGCGCCTCGTCAGAGATCAGACGCTGTCTTAACGGAGTGGAAGGAGTAGCTGGAGGAGAGCGAGACGTGCGTGCTGTCATGCCAGCTCGCCAGTTTTGGCGTGGTTAACACCGGCCCTTTTTTACTCAAAAAAAAAAAAAACACCGGCCCTTTTGCCTCTATAGCATGATGAGAGGCTCATGCTGCTCCCCTGTTTTGTGGAGGAGACCTTCGAGTCCTCTGTTCATAGTAACTGCTTATCCGCAGGACACTTCGTGGTTATCCCAAGATATACAATCCTACATCACGGCGATCTGTCTATCCGTGACGCTGGGCTAATCAAGAAGAGAGGCTCCGCGTGGCGGATCGTATCCGGGCCCGTTCAGGACGAGCAGATGCTGCAGTATCTTATTAGTGCAGTCGCGAGGACGGTAAGTACGTCCGTCCTCCGGTTGCTCATAAAACCCGCGCAGGGATGATGCACAGGGTTAATGCGTCCAGGACGCTTGTTGATGCACACAGTACGTCCAGGCGCATGCTACGTTAGTACTAATACTGTGCACATTATCTTCTTCCCCAAAATGGTAGGGGCATGTCAGATCCTGGAGCGAGGTTGTTCATCTGCAGGCCTCGGAGCAATAACGTCCATGCCACTGACGAAGAGTCCAAGACTGTTTCTATGAAACCGATGGATGCAGGATACTATACCGAATTACTGCATGGGCCCTCCCTCTCTCTCTCTCTCTCTCTCTCGAGTCGCACGCACAGTTGAGAGAGGCGACAGGGGTGCCCGCGGCCCCCGCAGGCGGCGCCGGCGGTCTCCATCGCCTCCGATGGCCTGTGCGTCGTCGCGAGGGGGTGGAGACCGGTGGCAGCTGGTCGGCGGGGGGAGTAGTTGGTAGGTTCGTCCCTAGGTCTAGGGTTAGGGTTTCGGCCGACACCGTGGAGGAAGCGGCGACGGCGTCGACGGGTCCGAATAAGGTCCTCCGAGCTCGGCCGCGCCCCGCTGGCGTTCCGCTCCGGCGCCGGCGGCGAGCTCGTGGGCTTGGGGCTCTCGTCGTGGAGTCCCTGTACAGGAGTCCTTCGCCGGCTCCTTTTCGCTTTCGCATCTGGCGAGGTGAGGAGGGGGCCGGCCTTTTGGTTCGAGGATGCAGAGGCAGCCAGGCTTCGTCGGTTGATTGGAGGACGGACCGGGCTCGTGGCTCCCGCGGCGGCGACGGTCGTCGTCGGCGAGCTCAGGTTCGTGCCGGTTGGAGCTCGGGGCGCGGCCCCGGCCGCTTGGGCGTTCGGCGTTTGCTCATCTCGGCTTCCGAGTGTTTGTTGCGGCTCTTCTCAAAGCCTTGGTGCGATGGGGCTCTTTCCGGCTTCGGGTTGGTGGCGGCGACGAATAACAAAAAGTAAAACTATTTATAAGGGGGAAACCCTAACTGCGTGTTGGGCCCAGATTCGATAAAGTCGCCCACATGGGCCAGGACTCCTTCTTCTAGAAGGTGGGCCTAGCCCAATAAGAGTTTTACAACACTCCCCCTTGGGCTCTTTATCGTGATAAGTATGCCTCATAAAAACTCCTAAAAACCCAGTGGAAAAAATGAAATTGAAGAGACTTGCTCATACTTGAAGACTGAATTTGAAATGAAAGATCTGGGCAAGACTACATATTGTTTGGGCTTGCAACTTGAACATACCCCCGAAGGGGTACTCTTGCATCAATCGAACTATACCAAGAAGGTATTAGAGAGATTTAATATATGCACGAAGCATATCCACTCAGATCACCTATGGTGGTGAGATCACTTGATATAGATGAAGATCCATTTAGACCAAAGCAGGAAGATGAGGAATTATTGGGACCTCAATATCCATACCTCAGTGTCATTGGAGCCTAGATGTACCTTGCAAATGGTACACGACCCGATATTGCTTTTGCTGTTAATCTACTTGCAAGTATAGCTCAGCACCGACTCGGAGGCATTGGAATGCCATCAAGCAAATCCTCCGATATTTGAGAGGAACTGAAGACCTTGGATTATTTTTCACGAAGAATGGAGAATTAACCCTTGTGGGTTATGTTGATGTTGGGTATTTATCTGATCCACATAAATCAGTATCTCCAACGGGATATGTGTTTTTATTTGGTGGAACTGCAATTTCTTGGAAGTCAACGAAGCAAACATTGGTTGCTACATCGACAAATTGTTCAGAGATCATCGCATTGTTTGAAGCTGCAAAGGAGTGCGTCTGGCTCAGGAGAATGACAAGCCATATAATGAATACTTGTGGAGTGGCGTATACTCCATCCCCTACAATTATCTATGAAGATAATAAAGCTTGTATTGCACAAATACAATCGGAATACGTAAAGTCAAATAGGACAAAGCATATGTTACCTAAATTCTTCCACACGCATGAAATGCAAGAGCAGGGAGAGATTTTGGTAACACATGTTCGATCTTGTGACAATCTTGCAGATATGTTCACATAGGCATTACCTTCCCACACTCTTGAAAAATGTCGGCGTGGTATTGGCATGAAAAGACTTAGAGAAGTGCTTGGAACAGGGGGAGAACTTCCCTAAGTACATCACATTCCCGAATTAAATGAGTTATCTCGAAGATAATTCATATCAGTCATGCAGATTGATAAACATTAATCATGAAGATTAAAACATTGTACTCTTTTTCCCTTATGAGTTTTTCACATGAAGTTTTCTCAATAAGGTTTTTAACGAGGCAATGTGTGCAATATGAGTGGTGGTAATATGTGCTCTTTTCTCCATTTTTCTCACTGGGTTTTTAGGAGTTTTTATGAGGCATACTTATCACGATAAAGAGCCCAAGGGGGAGTGTTGTAAAACTCTTATTGGGCTAGGCCCACCTTCTAGAAGAAGGAGTCCTGGCCCATGTGGGCGACTTTATCGAATCTGGGCCCAACATGCAGTTAGGGTTTCCCCCTTATAAATAGTTGAGGAGACCCCCCTGTAACCTGACATCAGAATTTCGCAATAAAGAATTCGTCTCCTCTATTCTAGTTTTACTTTTTGTTATTCGTCGTGATCTACGTGCCGTCGTTCCGCCGATAACCTAACACGGCCGGCGGCGACGGCCGCGGGCGGAGTTGGTCGCCAGGCATAGGGTCCAGGGACCTTTCTGTAATTTCTTCTTTTCCTAGGGGCCTGTTTGCTTTTGGTTCGGGACAGCTGTACTCCGTATCCTTGTACGATGTGCCTGTATGTGCAAGCGTCTGTGTACTCTTTCCTTAACTATATACAGGTATGTTTGATAAAAAAAATTACTGCATGGGCCAGCCAGCAGACCGCAAGGACTTTTTTTTTTTGGAAGGCACAACAGCGGTTTGGGTTGTCAATTTGATCCAATGCTTGTAGCTGTAATCCTTCGCGTTCTTGGCCCTCCTACGTTGGTAGAGTAGAGTAAAACACAGTGGTATAGGGGACACTGATTAATTGCCATGTTTGGTTGACGCTGTCTGTTTCCACTCATTGCTCAGAGTCAGCACTGCCTCGTCGGAATCTTGGCACTGACGCCACCTCCATAGTCCATACTCATGATGGTGGATCCATCCATAGAGGTCATCGTGCTTTGTGGCTGTGAACGCAGAGCGCTGGCGGGGCGGACACAGGCAGCGGCGTTGCTCATTTCGCATCAGCGGCGCGCACATACATCTGCCGGCGCACCGAGAGTTTCGCGAGCAAAAGGGCACGGGAACGCGCGTTTCCGCTCCGCTTTTCAGTTCGCCAGGCGAGCCGAGGAGAGGGCCAAGACGTTTGTGATTGCCGTTTGCCGATGCGAATGGGTGGAGGCTGCGACACAACACACAAGGCGCCAACCTGTGTTTCCATTACGTGGTGGCAGTACAGCGCCGCGCACGTATTGCTCACAGGTGGAGAACGTATAGAGCCAAGCAGGATGCTTGGTGAAGAATCATGTCGTTTGTTCGTTAGTATCTTCGTGAGGGACCGTAGCGGTACGTGTATAAGTATGCCAACGGGACGCCTCAGTGTCACCGGTCCCCTTCTCGTAATCATCTCTAGCAAAGTCATCCGATCAACTATCTGAATCGGTCTGGTTTGATGTAGCTCCAGAGTTTATCTGGTCATCCTTATGTAAGGATCGGTTTAATCAATGAAATGCTACCTGTTACTCTCAAAAAAAAAAAAAATCATCTCTGGCTTCTTTATAGAGTATACTTTCTTGCAGGTAGATTATCCGTACATGGCCTCGGCAATCAGTTTTACGGGAGATGTTTGAGCTCGTCAACCCTGTCATATGCCTCGGGTTACTTTTGTAGTGTTGCAGTGAAACTTTTGGCACATCCACCAGACATTTTGTCCCGCTGAACCTAAAAGTTGTTTCCATCAAACAAAAAGCCCATCAAACAAAAAGCTGAAACTCGCTGGCTAGGTGTAGGCAGGGTGAACAGGGCAAGGAGGAGTCCAGACTCCAGAGATTCCCTGGAAACGCTTTTGGACCAACCGCTTGTGGACGCCCGAAGCTGCAAATGCAATGTCACCCGTCCGATCATCCATCGACAGTTACGATCAACTTGGAGAAGCCGATGCAGGAGGCCTCACCAAACTTTCTGCCTGCACGTTCCAACTGCACCGCATCGCAGCCAGTTAATCCGATGTTAAATGACCTTCAGATCCTCGGTTCTGAGTTGCCGGTACTGTAGATTAACTACGCCAAGCCAGTTTAACAACCCAAAGCTTCGCCTGCCAGTCGGGCCCACGCGCACAGAAACGGACAACCTTCCGTGCCCAACGCGCTGCCCCGGGCCCACAGAAACCACCCACACACAGTCTGAGCTAAACACTCTCGTGTCGTGTCGTCTCGTGCTCTCGCTCTACTCTGCTCACTCGCTCCTCTCGCTATCGGCAGCGAAGCAAGCAGCGCCAGCGGCATCACTTCGCTTGTGAGCAGTGGAGTGAGCTTAGTGAGACTGTACCATGCAGTTGTAGGCTTGTAGCGCGCGTGAGACGAGTAGGTAGGAGCAGCGCCAAGTGCGCGGCCGCGCGGGAACGTCCGTCCATGCAGGCTGTACGAGCGAGCGGCGTCCGTCGGCCGGCAATGTCGCCGCCACCGCCGCCTCCTCCGCCGCTGCTGCTGCGCGACCAGCTGTCCCGCAAGACGGCGGTGCTGGGGCTGCGCCTGTGGGTGCTCGTCGGCCTCGCCGTCGGGTTCGCCTTCCTGCTCCTCCTCGGCCTCATCTCCCTCCACCTCGCGGCGGCGCGCCGGCGGCGGCCGAGGAAGGGCGTCCCGCACGCGCCGGCGGCGCCGATGTCCCCGGCCGCCACCATCCCGCCCGTGTCCAAGGAGATCCAGGAGGTGGCCGTCCACGTCGGCTCCCTCCGCCACTACCTCGAGATGGGCGCCGCCGCGTTCCTTAAGGACGGCGGCGGCGGCGGCGACGGCGAGTCCACCGCGCACGGCTCGCAGCGCGTGCACATCGAGGCCGGCAAGGACCGCCGCATGGTCGTGTACGCCGGCGGCGAGGCCGGCGACGCGGCGGCGGCGGCGGCGGCCGTCGGGCCCGAGGTGTCGCACCTCGGGTGGGGGCACTGGTACACGCTCCGGGAGCTGGAGGAGGCCACCGCCGCGTTCGCCCCCGAGCACGTCGTCGGCGAGGGCGGCTACGGCATCGTGTACCGCGGCGTCTTCGCCGACGGCTTCCACGTCGCCGTCAAGAACCTCATGAACAACAGGCGCGCCACTGCCAAAAACCTCACCTTTTTTTCACGTTGCATGTGTTATTGGCAGAAACAATTTGACCCGTGTGTTGCTCGCCGCAGGGGACAAGCCGAGAGGGAGTTCAAGGTGGAGGTGGAGGCGATCGGGCGCGTCCGCCACAAGAACCTGGTCCGCCTGCTGGGCTACTGCGCGGAGGGAGCTCACCGGTACAGAGCCCTTGCTCGCGCATTGATGATACTACCTTCACTTCGCATAATTATCACGTTGCTTCTTATGGTAACTTGTTTGGTGTACGTTGTACCTACCTACCACTTGTTGCTTGTGATCTCAGGATGCTTGTCTACGAGTACGTCGACAATGGCAACCTGGAGCAGTGGCTTCACGGCGAGGTTGGGCCGGTCAGCCCGCTCTCCTGGGACATCCGGATGAACATCGTGCTCGGAACAGCCAAAGGGTGCCTGAATTTCCGATGTTTTTGCTGCGCTCATGTACAATTGAGTTTGGTTATGAATTGATCTGTGTGTTGGGAAAATTCATCAGGATCACGTACTTGCACGAGGGGCTGGAGCCGAAGGTGGTGCACAGGGACATCAAGTCCAGCAACATACTGCTGGACAGGAGGTGGAACGCCAAGGTCTCCGATTTCGGCCTCGCCAAGCTCCTCGGCTCCGATAGCAACTTTGTCACCACCAGAGTGATGGGCACATTTGGGTGAGTTGGTGGCTTTTCAGATACTGAATTATGTCATCTGCTCCGGTGAAGCTTATACGATGCGAATCTTGAAATTCCTCATTCTGTTTTGGTAGTTATGTGGCACCAGAGTACGCGAGTACCGGCATGCTGAATGAGAGGAGCGATGTGTACAGCTTTGGGATCCTCATAATGGAGATCATCTCTGGTCGAAGCCCGGTCGACTATGCCAGACCTCCGGGAGAGGTTAGGAGTGCTTGCGGTTTCACGAAGTCGAAATCATTCTGTGTGCTACAAACTTGGAGTAGCTTCAAAATTTTGCTTACTTCATGTTGCTGTCTTTCAGGTCAACCTTGTAGAATGGCTCAAGAACAAGGTGACCAACAGGGACTATGAAGCAATTCTGGACCCAAAATTGCCGGAGAAGCCGTCGTCCAAGGCGCTGAAGAAGGCTCTGTTGGTGGCACTGAGATGCGTGGATCCCGACTCGCAGAAACGGCCAAAGATGGGACATGTAATCCATATGCTCGAAGTCGACGATTTCCTGTATAGAGAGGTGAGCCCTGTTGTTTCTTTTACGTCGTTATTATCAAGTCAATCATAGTGCTGATTTGCTATCAAAGATCAAGAACATACTATATCCATGCTGAAGTCGATCCCAAGTTACATATGGTGAAACCAGCGCCTTTGCCGCTAACCAACCATAAAAAATGGGGTGCCAGTTAACCTTTGCAAATGGTTGTCAATATTAAAATGACGATGCCCTCTGCATCTGGGTTTTAACAAGACATAGGCAGCAGTGGATCATGATTAAAATAGCACACTGCTGGCTGTGATTACTAGCTCTGGGTCTGACCCAAGACCAAGCGTTAAATACTGTCCTGAACTTGTCTGAACTACCCGTTGGGATGTTAGTGAATCTGACATGTTGGAGAAGTATTTAAAGAAAAATTCGAAATTGCATTGTCGGCATGTTTTATTGGTGCTCATTTTCATGATTGTATCCCCTGAACTGGTGTAGTAACGTGCACAGATGCAGATATGCGTCATGCTGATATAGCTACAGACGATTTTACATTGTCTCCACTCTATCTACTGTATGTCTCCATGCATTCTGAACAGAAGTTTCAGAGACCTGTCTGGTTTCCCCTGTTTTTTAAGTTCAGCACCTCTGCAATCTGCTAGTGTACCATTGTTTCTTTCCTCTCTTTTAAGCTCTGTTTCTATGCTCATTTGCCTGCAGGATCGACGAACTCTTCGGCCGGGCCATGGCAGCCCCCTGGAGAAGGCACGAACGCCCGGGAAGCCGGTGGCAGGATCATGTGACAGCAGCTGCTACGAGGGCAACACCACCACGGCCAGCACGCCCTCGAGATTAGTTCAAGACATGTAGCTCGGCTCGGAGATGCTGCCTGAAGTGCTGAGCCTGTGACTCTGTTTCGTCGGTGTCGTTTGATCTGGTTCTCTACAAACCTTGTTGATGCGTTACCTTTTCGTGGAAGCGTGCGTGGTTGACTTCCTAGGTCTGGACAGGCGTTTTGACGTAGCTTTGCCGAAGTGTTTGTATAGTGAACTGTTCTTATCTCAGAGCATATGTTCTATTCACATCCTGATGTTCAAAATGTGTGTGCAACTCTGCATATCATATCCAGTGCCGTTAACCGCATGTTTATTTGAGGAACCAGAAACCACATTTGGGAGTTGGGAAATGGTACGGGGAGAGGCAGGAGAATCATCCATTATGGGTACTATTAGCTATAGATCGGATCATGATGGTTTGGGATTTTGGATTCAGCCACGAGCAAGTTGCCAAGTTGGGCTAGGTAGCCTTCCACATAGGCAACCCATTTCCACGACATCTCGACGAGGACAAGTCTGGCCACGGCTAGTTGACGGTCGAGTGCGCGACTTCCCCGCGACGTCCGACGGCGGCAAGCGCTACGCCACGATCGGCTGAGGAAAAGGCTTCTGACGGGAGACAGGAAACACCTTTCTAGCCTTCGCCGCACTCTAGGCTGATCGAGCGCCCTGTTCTGCGATCCACTCTGTACGACACAGCAGGCAGAGCACTCCCCTCAGTCCCCTGCCACACGGTGACATCTGAAAGTGGCTGGTAGTGCGATCGAGAGATCCCCGTCTATGGGCAATTGGAGCCAGGTTCTCGAACATGATCATATACGAGTAGGGCACTTTACTTCCCTTCTAGTAGTGGTTTACTCGAGTATTAAGCTGTCAACCATTCGCGCCGCTGCTTCTGCTGCTTGTACTCCATCTGACCCAGCTGATTGTGTGAGCTGGTGCCTAATCGATGAAAAAAACCAAAAAAAAAAAGAAAAAAGAAGAAGAACGAAACCAAACGTTTCGCGAAAAGCCGACGACACAGGTCAATGTTGAGTCTGATTTTGCCGCCTTTGGAAAAGTTCGGGCTTTTTTTGGCATGGCACCGATGCGCACATGGGCTGGGCTGATCCCAACGTGAGATAACCGAATTACCCGGACCAGCAGCCTGGCTTCATGTGCGACATGAATTTGGATGGGCCGGAGTAAAAATATCTGGCTCTTGAATGTGCTTCTGAGATCAAAACATTAAGCGGATATGATCCTTTCATGGTGACAGACGTTTACTTAAAGGTAGACCATTGCGGGTGAAAAGGATGGGTAGACTCACTTCGAAAAAAAAGGATGGGTAGAGGAAGACAATAGCGTATTTGAATCATCAATATGTTCCTTACAACTTGAATTATATGATACTTGATGTGGTAAACATATCTCAACAATATTTCAAATGTTCTAAAATGAAATATGAAAAACGTTGGTAGTTTTCGGTGTAAATTTCCTACATATATTTACCAATGGAAGAAATAAAACCCTTTAAAAATTAAATTATTCATGTGGCTACTTGAACATCTAGCTCACATAAAACTGTTAGCTATACGACGACTACTGATAGTTTGTAACAACACTACAGCAAGAGACTCCATTGAACTGAAGATGGGAAGTTGAGTGTTTTTGGAGCTGCGATGTGGTGCAACTGGCTAGGCCTTATGCCTCTTATTTATAGTGCAAGGAGTGCATACCAACATCTATTAACTTGGGTAGACTTGACTTTACTAGACTTGGGTAAACTTACACACTAAGAGCAAGGGCAATGTTTGCTGCCGACTTCGGCATTAGGAGTGGGGCCCGCGTTCAGTCGGTAGTAGTTGTTGCGTACTCCACAATGGCTAATCCATACAACCAGGATAAGGTGGGGCCTACTCGGAAAAAAAAAAACACAGCAATCAACCTCCGCGTCTTCCTTCCCGCGAGATCCCCAATTCCTCTCTCGATCCCCAACTCCTCTCTCCGTCGCCAGTTCGAAATTACTCGATTCCTCCCATCTCTGCCACGGAAAAGATTTGTAGGTTGAGGAATCAAACCCAGCTGCTGTTCTCCACTCGTTCCAAACCCGTCGAAGCGCAATTTCTGAGATCCGCGGTGGATGGGGCTGGGGCGCAATGACGGGCCGGCGGCGTAGTGGCGACGTCCACCAGGCTTCGTGGGCTGTGGCTGCGAGGACGACCGCCGGCATCCATCGGCCGCGCGGTGCCGAGGTGGGCAGGTGGCGCTGCCATCTGCGCGAACGGTGGCGGGAGCTGGCATGTCCGCGGCACGCGACGGGCTCCAACATGCGAGCGTGCAAGCATGCTTCAGCAATCAGCACAGGCATCTCATCCGGTAAGCTTCTAGATGTGGTGATGGTTTCCTCGTTCTTTGCTTCTGAATATGTGAACAAGGCTCGGAGGCAACGGTGGAAGGCAGGCGGAACGCCGGAGCGCGGCACGACGGCAGCAACGGACAACTGCCAGCAGTTTTTTATTCGATGGGAGCTGTGTCACTGTACAAATATTGTAAACAATTACTTACTACCCGGCAGTAGCGCTATGGCCCGGTTTTTACTACTACCGACTTGCACAATGTTTACTACTCACTTTTGCAATGCATTTATTGCTTACTACCGAGTTTATTTTCCCATTGCGGTTGCCCTAAGAGACGAAACTACAAGGAAATCACTATGCATATGTATGAAAACTACTAATAATTATTATGCTAAATCACAAGGATTATATGTCTAACAGAAACAAAGATATGGAATGAGAATATACATTGCAACATCTTTACATAAGATGGAAGTGGAAATAATGCACTCTCCCCTGTCTCTGATATTCTAAAGTCCATGCATTTTATGACAAATCATATACTCTTTTTTATGCCCCCATCTTTAACGCTCCAAAGTCTGTCATATTTTATCGCAAAAGAACTAAAAACATGATAAAAATCAATCTCATGAATTTAGCTAAACATTGGGATAGACCATCTTTGAGGGTTGTTCCGGTAGAACATGGACACCAATCGAAGTTTGCTAGTCAAGTTGCTTGTGAAGTTGTTTGATTAAGTATATTTATTTAATTTTTAGGCCATAAACCAAACAAAAGATCAAGAAGTGCATTTTCTTGGCATATCAAAGCGATGCAGTTTGGACTTCATACCTAGAAAAAAGTAGCATCAGAAATTTCACAACAAATTGATGAGTAGAAATAAGATTTTTTTTTTGCGATTACACAATACAACTCAGACACTCACAACGCACGCACACTTATTCTTATGAACGCACACACGCAAACCCTACCCCTATGAGCATCTTTCGAAGACTGAGCCGACAAATCCTCAAGATTGACGAAGTCACCACTGGCGCCTCGCTGTCGACGGCCACGTAGCCTCCTGTTGAACGCACAACGTCATTAAATCCTAAAAAATCCGCTCCCACAGGGAGTCGAACCCAGGACCTTAGGTGCTACTGACGCTCTTGTAACATATTGATGAGTAGAAATAAAGAGTTGGTGATGCCATGGAGAAGCAAACATAAGAAGCACAAGCACTTTATCCGAACCAAGATTGAGAACGGGAAGAATAACCTCATTCTTAAAAATTTGAACCTTCTAGAGCAACCTTAGGTGAAGTCAAACACCTCGTGTCTAAGGCCTCCTTTGGATTGAAGGAAAAATTTTCCTTTCCTGCGTTTTTCCTGTGAAATTGAACTGTTTCCTGTGAAATTCCTGTGCGATTCCTGTGAAATTCCTGCGTTCCAAAGGAGGCCTAAATTATGCTCTGGTTTACATGTGTCTTAACTGCAGTTTGTTCATGATCTTGCTTGTTTGATCAATGATATTTAATTGTGAAATGTGTGAGACCTATGCATGGATGTACCATCATGTGAATGTGCTTTGGTGACTTGCTATTTGTGAACTGTGGCATGTTTGTTTGAGATCGATTTCAAAAATTATGGATTAAAATTTACTCATTTGATGTATGTCATATATATGTCTCAATAAGTACGTGTGTAATGTAACAATGGATTATTTGGATGTACCAATTGGAACAAAAAAGAGTTTTGACCTACAAATGAGCCTATTTGGGTTTGCTGATAATTAATGACGAATCATACATGGGCTAAGGACTTGAAGAACACTAATATTTGGGCATATAATTGTTAATTAGACATGGTGATAGTTTACAATGAACCAAATATAGATCGCAAACGGACTAGGCCTAACAAGAAGTGGGCCAGAAATGACATGTTTTTGTATGACGATTGACTAACAAAACGTCGACCAGAGGCTCTCCTTGGGCAGCTGTGGGGTTCTCCAAACTACGAGAGCTGCTCCTCCCTAGACATGCTTAGTGTTTCTTTATCTATTTCGGGAGCATGTTTCCGCTTCTCTTCTGTTTATTTTGGATTGTAATGTCTGTTTTGCCCTTCACTCTTGTTTTTGTAACTCTACTTCGTGGTCGGCTCTTTCTAACCACGTTGTACATAATTTCTCTTCTTCTTAATAAAAAATGTGCTCCGCACGTTCTTAAAAAAAATAGTCGACCATAAATGGGATACGACCAACAAGAAATAGCTTACATAAGGACTTATTTGGACCGGATGACGATTTATGGCGAAATCAAATATGAGCCATCAAGCTCGCTAAACATCAGGCTTACACAACCGGACAACAATTTATAACAAGAATGGCCAATAATAGTCCTTGTTCAATAGTAAGAATTGTGCTAATGAATGGGTCAAATTGAAAAGATATCACACAACTCATCGCGACATCAGCTGCCACCTTGGATAGTGCATTGTGATGAATTTAGTGATTTGAATCATCATGGATTAGTGGCCATGTTCACGCGTGACCAAACTCTTACCGACCATATACTAGTTGGATGCCCGTGCGTTGCCACGGACTAAAAGCTCATTTAAATATAAATGAAATTATTTGCAATATCTTCAATTGGATTATTACCAAACATTTTGTTTCATAACAATACTTAGATTGTTCCAACTACACTTCAATTCCACTATTGCATCACAGAACTTCTTCGTTGCATTACACAACCACATATATTGGTCCGGACCTTAACTACCAAGTGTTATACATCAAAGTGGGTAAAAGATGCACCACCGCAAGTCCAAAAGCGTCATCACATACAAAATGCAGTTACCCTAAGCTAGCTCAAAATATTTCCAAAAGGATGCTGAGACTTGTTCTGGTGTATAGCTAGCATAGCTGGTGACTTCACGAAAACGCTTCCGTTCTACAACAGTCATCGTAACATAACTAAATATTTGAATGTGTAACAAACAACATGAAGTTCCTGAGTTAGATGACGATACCCTTTGAAGTCGAACATTCTCCTTGTTCAAAACCCTCGACTTGTTGGAGGATAGTAGGTAACTGAACTGGTACATCGTCGTCCGAGGATGAGTAACTGTAGTCGACGGTTGATGGCTCACGTATCAGGAAACTTGTTTGAGTGGATGGAGTAGAATTGAGGCGGCATCTCTTTGCTTGATTATGTTCCTCGGCCACTGTAATATCGTTCCAGAGCGTAATTATGTATTCTCTCTTATGCTAGTATGCTAATATAATGATCTAAATAATTATTGTGGCGCTGTACAGACCTTCTTTCCCTTTACCGTTCTGGTAGTTCGGATACCGTGGCATCTTATTTCAAAGCGCCTTGAACGTACAGTACTGTAACGATTTTCCTGCTAGCAACAAACTTTTCTTCCCAGCTAGTCAATCCGTTGCTCTTGAATGTAAATAAATTGTGCTGTTATCTAGGATACCAAAATCGCATCAGCCATCCAGAGACAATGGCATGAATCACACACAAAAAAAAAGGTTTCATTCGACAGAACACAGAGATATGGATGTCCAAGAGCATGTCAACAGCACACACAGATAACAGTCCAGGAGCATGTCCAATGTCATTGAAAAATTGATCCGTTGCTCTTGAATGTAAATAAATTGTGCTGTTATCTAGGATACCAAAATCGCATCAACCATCCAGAGACAATGGCATGAATCACACGTAAAAAAAAAGGTTTCATTCGATAGAACACAGAGATATAGATGTCCAAGAGCATGTCAACAGCACACACAGATAACAGTCCAGGAGCATGTCCGATGTCATTGAAAAATAATAATTAAACAGGATAATCACTTAGACTTCAGTTTGTATTCTGACCATACTATATAAAATCACTTGTAACTGCTATTGGCAGTGTTGGTCCAGACAAAACTGATTGCACACAATAACTTTTTTGGACAGGATACATAATCACAAGTCACAACCGACAGTGAAAATTTCAACATCACGAGTACATTGCAGCTTTAGGTCAACAATTGCTCTGTACCTCAAGATAAAATTCCTTCCGGGTAGAAGGCCGCTTTTTTTTTTTTTTTACAAAGAGAAGGCCATATTCACTTAAACCTGCAAAAGGAATGCACTCTCTTTAGCAGGAAGTACTGCAACCAAGTTTAATAGATATGATAGGTTCTCCTATGCATCAGCTGATTGTTACAGGAGCTATTAGTATTGCAGCTACATGTGGCAGCCAAAAAGTACAAACCAAAACACGAATGCACAATAGAGATGGTCACAGAACTGGCATGCTTGAATTATCAAATATCCAAGAAGGTCAGCGATTAACACAGATGCCTCCTAAGTTGGTGGAAAATTTCATTAGGATTAATTTTCACAAATTCCTTAGGATTAATTTCATTAGGATTAATTTTCACAAATCCAAGAACATGTAAATTTCATTAGGATTAATTTTCACAAATTCCTTTGCAACAGGTTCTGAAAAAAGAAGGCACTAACATGACTACAAATGCCGATACTATATTGACCAAATGCCTGACAAACATAGAACTTGCAGTATCAGGTCACAACACTAAACCATTAGTCTATATCGGAAAAGAACATTATATTGGAGGCTTTAAATAGAGCAGTTCTACTGCAAAATATGTCATGTAGTGCTACTGACATGTCTTCCTCAGAAGAGAGTTTTTAACCAAGTTCAGTACGTACAAACGGTAGTCCTAATAACTGATTTGATCATGCAAGACCCGTCAATCAAAAGTGGACAAAATAAACGGCTCTCTAACAACTGTTATTGACATATCACTGATTCGAGTCCTAACTGAATTCATGAGAATTGATGTCCTGACCTTTGCTCTGCAATTTCGCACCAACAATAGGCAAAAGAACTTGATAAAAAACATACAGATTGACTTTCTGATTATATAACTATACGCAGTGCTACTATTAGGTTGGTACACACAAAAAGCTTAGTAACATTTGACAAGCAGACAGACCGGAAGACATGATGTTTTTTTTTTGGCATCAGCCCACACACAAGACTCAAATTAAGAGCTTGTGTGCAGCTTATAATTTTCTCATTTTTATTAGCAAACAGGTTTCAACAAAATATATAGTCATCAGAAAGCTCGAAACTTGATGGAATACATAGCCTGGTCGCACCCTGCTACCTAATGATTGGGAAGGGGAGAGAGAGAGAGAGCAGGAATTCCCAGCTCCACGAATTGCTTTGACACAGAGCAATTTCTTGAGGGCGTGCGTGCCGACCAATGAATGAGTGGTGCCTTGAGTTCTTGTGAACTGGTATGGTGCGAGGGCAACAGGAGAGGATTCTAGAACGAGCGGCCAGCGTGCGCGGATTCAAATTTTGGTGCCCGAAAAATTGAATCTCGGGGGCGGGAGCAAAGGGACGGTTTGAGAGGGAGGGCAGTACATCGGGCCGTACCTGCAGGTCGTCCTTCGTCCTCCAGGTGTTCCCCATCCACAGTGACGGTTCGTCGAACCCTCCACCATCGGCGCGCCTCCACCTCGGTGGTTGCATCAGCAGGGAGGGGGAGGGCGACGCACAGGCAGGGGTGCCGCTAACTCCGCAGAGCCATGGGGTCGCCGGCGTGAATCGCACGGGAAGCTTGGCCGGGTCCTCCAACGACGCGCCGCTAGACGCCGACGTGGTCTGCGGCCCCCGCCCCGGCCTTCACCCGCGACGCCGTATCCGGACCGAGGGGGGCGCATCCGGGCGCAGCAGAGCAGACTGGGAGAGCTTGGTTCTCTCCTAGGTCCGATTTAGGGAGGCCGCCATGGATCCATGATCCAGGAGGGAGATCGAGAGGAATGATTTTTTTTCTTCTTTTCTCAGATGCGGATGAGGAAGAAAGAGAGCACGGGGAGATCGGGATTCGGGAGACGAACAGGTGTGAGGGAGTGAGCGGGCCTCGTGGACCCCACCTGTCGGCGCGCGTTTTTGGTGGAGGGCGACGGACCACGACGACGACGACCACATGACCAACTCCCGTTTTTAGGAGGAGTAAAGATATCTTGCCTGAATGCTACTCAAAATACGCGACCAAAATTTGAATTTATTGTACCTGGACTGTATTTGGTTGAAGCTGCTTCCAAAATTTCAGGAAAAGAAAAACACTCCGATATATGCGCATCGCGCTTAAATAACCACATGGGTTGAGAGTCACCTGCAGGCTACAGTGGCTGTTCCACCGGCATATGCAAACATCACATGCCGCTTATAGAGGCGCACCATCTCCCATCGTGGTTGCGTTGCGACGCGCACCCACACCGGTGGACGCCGCGCTCCGAACACCGGTCAAACGACGGAGAGACCTCCCCACGCTCGCTCAGCCAGCGATTGCGTGCGGCACTGTTACGTGCACGTCATATAGGTCACGCTCATATCGCACACTCAAAGAGTAGATCTCTAGCAGCAGCTGGCTAGCAATGGAAGTGCACAGCTAGCTACTGGCCCATAGACGGCTTGATATTTCTCTCATCTCAGAACAAAAGCTCAAACTGGTGGGCCGTGTCTATGTGATATGTTTGCATGTCTGTCGGTTCTTCGGATTAATTCGTAATTGTGATACAGTGTTCTAGTCTAATACTGTGCCGCCTGACTAATCAACGCTATGTAACCACCGGTCATTGGCGTACTGATTGGAATCTCGATGGTCTCATGGTCCATGCGTCGATGATTTGATGCATGTGATGCTTGGACGGCAGCGCTACGAACTAATCGCACGCCTGTGCCAGAAATTTGCGGGCTGTCGACGACTAAAAATGCGCATGGGTTTCTATTGGGTTAGCAGTCACCGTCTCGTTCTGAAATCAAAAAAGGAGAGAGCACAGCTTCAGATAACTGAACCGACAGTCCACAATGCCACCAATAGGTTGCTCAAGTGGGAACGGCACTGTCGGGTAGTCCGTTCCTGTACGTAGCACTATCCTTTTCCTCTCGGAAGATTTTGCAGGATTAACACGAATTTCGTGCAGTCAATTCCAAAACGCAAATGATCGAATTGCAATCATATATATGGTCATCCAAGCTCCATCCACTTATTCTCCATGTAACGACTCAACAATCATCGGTGCTTGTTTTCTTCGCGACACATGCCGTTTGTACAGAGAATCTCGCCAGCAGAACCCCCGCGAGACTAACAAGATTGTTTGCATTCCGATCATAGAGAAGGAGCCAAAGAGAGAGCGGTAGATGCATGATACGCTTGTAACGTATCTATCCTCCAGTTGTGAGGTTTGTCAGTACACGACGTGCGTTCCAGCACCACGCGTGGTGCGCGCAAAGCCGACGCAGACGACGAGGCCCATTCCGGTGGCCTGGCTAGTGGCGGCTTGTCGCCATCAAGGACTACGCAACCACCGCGCGCGTCGATCCGGTCGCGGAGCTTTCGAATCGAACGTCCACTGCTTTGCTTACACGGACCATGCAGGTTAAATACCCCGTGCGCGACGTTGTGCCGCAGCGTCTGACAATACAGACGTCACGGCGGCAATGGCGGACGTCGAAGTTTCTGCACGTCGTCGCGTGGTGTGGCCGTGGCCGGCGGTGGTGTGGTTTGTACTAGTAGTATTGTTACTGAGCGTGCCGGCCGCGTCGGCCGAGACGGCGGCGTACATTGTGCACATGGACAAGTCGGCCATGCCGCGGGCGTTCGCCAGCCACCTGCGCTGGTACGAGTCCACCCTCGCCGCGGCGGCCCCCGGCGCCGACATGTTCTACGTCTACGACCACGCGATGCACGGGTTCGCCGCGCTGCTGCGCGCCGAGGAGCTGGACGCGCTCCGCCGGTCGCGCGGGTTCGTGTCGTGCTACCGCGACGACCCCGCCGCGGTGCGCCGCGACACCACGCACACGCCCGAGTTCCTGGGCGTCAGCGCGGCGGGGGGCCTGTGGGAGGCGGCCGACTACGGCGAGGACGTGATCGTCGGCGTGGTAGACACGGGCATCTGGCCCGAGAGCGCCAGCTTCCGCGACGACGGGCTCCCGCCGGTACCCGCCCGGTGGAAGGGCTTCTGCGAGTCCGGCACGGCGTTCGACGGCGCCGCGGCGTGCAACCGGAAGCTCGTCGGCGCGCGCAAGTTCAACAAGGGCCTGGTCGCCAGCACCAACGTCACCATCGCGCTCAACTCCCCGCGCGACTTTGAAGGCCACGGCACGCACACGTCGTCCACGGCGGCGGGCGCGCCCGTGGCCGGGGCGTCCTTCTTCGGGTACGCGCCCGGCACCGCGCGCGGGATGGCTCCACGGGCCAGGGTGGCCATGTACAAGGCGCTGTGGGAGGAAGGCTCGTACCCGTCCGACATCGTGGCCGCCATCGACCAGGCCATCGCCGACGGCGTCGACGTGCTCTCCCTCTCCCTCGGCCTCACCGGCGTGCCGCTGCACCAGGACCCCGTCGCCATCGGCACGTTCGCGGCGGTGCAGCGCGGGGTGTTCGTGTCGACGTCCGCGGGCAACGAGGGCCCCGACCTCGGCTTCCTCCACAACGGCACGCCGTGGACGCTCACCGTCGCGTCGGGCACGGCGGACCGCGAGTTCTCCGGCGTCGTCACGCTCGGCGGCGACGGCAACGGCGGGGGCTCGACCGTCATCGGCGAGTCGCTGTACCCTGGCAGCCCCACCGCACTCGCCTCCTCCGGGCTCGTCTTCCTCGGCGCATGCGACAACTCCACCCTGCTCTCCAGGAACCGCGACAAGGTCGTCCTCTGCGACGCCACCGCCGACGCCGACTCCCTGAGCTCCGCCATCTCCACGGTGCAGGACGCCAAGGTGCGCGCGGGCCTCTTCCTGTCCAACGACTCGTTCAGGGAGCTCTCGGAGACGTTCGAGTTCCCGGGCGTCATCCTGAACCCGCAGGACGGGCCCCTGCTGCTGCAGTACATACGGAGCAGCCGCGCGCCTCGGGCCGCCATCAAGTTCAAGACGACCATCCTCGGCACGAAGCCGGCGCCCATGGTGGCGACGTACTCGTCGCGCGGCCCGTCGGGGAGCTGCCCGACGGTGCTCAAGCCCGACGTGCTCGCGCCGGGCTCGCTCATCCTCGCCTCCTGGGCGGAGAACGTCAGCGTCGCCACCGTGGGGTCGCAGTCCCTATACAGCAAGTTCAACATCATCTCCGGCACGTCCATGGCGTGCCCGCACGCGTCCGGGGTGGCGGCGCTGCTCAGGGCGGTGCACCCGGAGTGGAGCCCGGCGATGATCCGGTCGGCGCTGATGACGACGGCCAGCGCGGCGGACAACACGGGCGCGCCCATCAAGGACATGGGCCAGCGCGACGCGCCCGCGACGCCGCTGGCGATGGGCGCCGGCCACATCGACCCGCCCCGCGCCGTGGACCCGGGCCTGGTCTACGACGCCGGGCCGGAGGACTACATCAGGCTCATGTGCGCCATGAACTTCACCGCGCAGCAGATCAGGACCGTCGCGCAGTCGCCGTCCGCCGCCGTGGACTGCGCCGGCGCGTCGCTGGACCTCAACTACCCGTCGTTCATCGCGTTCGCCAACCCGAACGGCGGCGCCGTTGTTGAGAGGACGTTCACCAGGACCGTGACCAACGTGGACGACGCGCCGGCGAGCTACAGCGCCAAGGTGAGCGGATTGAACGGGTTGACGGTGACAGTCGCGCCGGACAGGCTGGTGTTCGGCGCCAAGAACGAGAAGCAGAAGTACACGCTTGTGATCCGGGGGCAGATGAAGAACAAGACCGACGATGTGCTGCACGGGTCGTTGACGTGGGTTGACGACGCCGGCAAGTACACGGTGAGGAGCCCCATCGTTGCGACAACCACGAGTTCAGAGCAGCTACAGGGAACGTAAGTATCGTATAGGCGTACACGTCCATAAATATGATGAAATCAATGTAACCAAAGAAAGCGAGTCAAGCTTGTCAGGAAATTGGTATACCAAATAGTTTTCAGCATTAAAAAGTCAAACCCACGCAAATAAAGCGACTCAAGCTTGTCAGGAAATTGGTATACGAAATTGCAAGGCGACAGATGAGAGATGACAATATGTCTTTGATTTTTCGTGACCCCCTTTAAAATGACGGTCTACATGATGATGTCTTGATTTCCATTTATCCAACTATTTATGGTGTTTCTCCCATATGAACACAACTCGAGCACATCAAAATGGATTTGGACAATATTATTTCCTGTAAGCTTGGGACATCTATTCAAGCTAGTGAATGGCACCAATGACAGCAGAGATACTCTGATCAGCAGTAATCCTACAGTCCTACTCGAAGGCATACCATACCACTACTACAGACAATTCAAAACCAACGACAGGAGAGATACTCTGATCAGCAGTAATTTCCTGTAAGCTTGGGACATCTATTCAAGCTAGTGAATGGCACCAATAACAGCAGAGATACTCTGATCAGCAGTAACCCTACAGTCCTACTGGAAGGCATAAGGACCATACCACTACTACATGACAATTCAAAACCAAGACGCCGGTAAAGATGATCCCACACTACATAAATGAAAAACTATGTATTAATTCTCTGGCCTTTAATCTGATCCAGTAGCCATCAAGAATTCCCCTTCACATACTAGGTCCGCACCGACATAAGCTTTCCCTTCCATCTTTGCAATTCCAAATCTCTTCTGCAACTTGATCAGAGTCATTCTCATAATCAAGGTGTCTCCAGGAACTACAGGCTTCCGGAATCTCACTTTATCGATCCCTGCAAAAAAGAAGTTCTCTCGAGATCCACCTACTTCAGGTTGCAACATCACTATGCCTCCAACCTGGGCCATTGCCTGCAAATCAAGACAAACTTTTTCCTCACAAAAGCAATCTAGAAAGTCTACTTGATGTCAGAAAATAAGTAGATTGAGACATTGAGTAATGCCTTCAGAAGAAATGCAGAGGAGAACAAAGCCTACATATGGCAGATTGTATATAAAATATTGAACCTTTATGCCAGTGCTGTTCCAATGCATCAAGAGGGAGAATTGACCACAGTTTCTAGCTATCGACATCCTACAAGTAGCAACCCCGGTTCCGGTCAATTCTACGGTCAGGTTGTTCACTGTTTAAATATTCAATCAACATAAGCAAGTCAAAAGGAAGACAACTTATCGCAACAGTCTTATGTTACTGAAGTTGCAACATCCTAAAATTTTGCATCTATTATAGACCTGTGGCACAGGTCAAGCAAACAAAATGAGTTGTACAACAGCAAGAAAAAAATGCTGGATTATAATTATTCAGTATGGAAATAATCATCATTTTCATCGATCAATCAGGGAGTTAATCTTTAAAGAGTGCACACATTATGACATTTCAAGACTCCAATCAGTATAGTTTACGGTAAATTGTACGATCCTTTTCAAGACTCCAACCGGTATGGTTTATGGGAAAATGTAAGATGCTGCGACAGTAATTCAGTTTACATGTCAAGAATGATGAAACACCTGCATCTCAGTAAGCAAGTAAAGGTGGACATAAAAAAGGAAATAAAGAGAACCATATACCTCAACCATAAGAACACCAGGCATTATGGGTCGATCCGGGAAATGCCCTTGGAAGAAGTCATCATTTATCGACACGTTCTTGATTGCAACAGCATATTCTCCTGGTTTGTAATCAATCACTCTGTCAACTAAAAGGAAGGGGTACCTAGCACGCACACCAAAAAAGAAGCATTTAACACGCAAAACTTACAGGAAGGGGAGTATGTATCACCCATTTCCAACATGAACGAAAAATCTAGAAGAAAATTAGGTTTCTGATCCACCTCAATGACAATGTCAACCATCGTGAACAAAATAGCAGTTACGACGAAGCCACCAAACTATTAACATTCATTATGTGGTTAACAGAATTCAACAACAATAAGCAATTTAGAAGCCTTGGTATGCACAGGGGCTAGGTTAAATCGAACATTTCAGCATGCACATACACGGCCCTGGAGGCTGATCTTCAGAAGATTAGCCAACAGCACACTTACCCAAGGCCCGAAAACATAACACTTGCTTATGAAGCATATAACTATTTTTATGAATTGTAGAGAGAATATATGTATTCTTCACAATCATGGTGGGGAATCTTTATTTTTATTTCCCCATAAACATGATTCTTTTCACAATCATATAACTTGGTAGACAAGTTATAACTTGGTAGACAAAAAACACACGCTTGTAGAAGTCAGGGGGTGCCCATCGGCTATTCGAGACATATCCTCTGCCTCCATTGTTGGCGACAGGAATAGTGGCCACCTCTCCAGACAGGCGCGCGCAGTGTGCTCCACTTCTAACAGCAGCTATGAGTCAGCCTACACTTCCATTCTTCCTGTTGCTGCTCAGACTAGCATTCAATAAAACTGGACGGTTGGAGGTTATCGTTGCAGGATTGGGATGGTAGAAATAGTACATGGTAGCGATCAGTGGGGTAAAAACTTATATATTTGCAGCTTTTATATGGCCTTTTTCTTTCTGAAATGTTCTCTGAACTTCTTCGCTATCTGTTTTTTCTGATTTCCAGTAAAATTATGGATAATATATTCTGTCCAAATCCAGGTGGAAACATTTTCCACATGATTCAACATTACCAACCAAAATCCCCACCATGGTTGTTTACCATGGATTTGTTCCCCTAAACAACAGAGCAAGCCCTAACGTAGGTAGTGTTCAGCTTACTACTTGAAAAGTTGCAGAACCATATCGATCTACATGCAAATCACATGTTCAGAATGCAACATCATCCATTGTTAGCCGAACAAGTCTAAAAGCACGTAGAAGAGGTAAAAGCCATTCATTGCTACTAACAAGTCCTGGAATGCCCTGTATGAAGTTCCTTTCAGCGAAGTGTATCGTCACTCGAGTGAAATGTCGGAATTACAGGCAGTAACTACTCCGGCACAATTTTAATATCTCTTAGCAAACCAACAGTGCCAGATATGCTCAAATACAAATTCTAGGAACAAATGAACAAACAGCACCCACAAGAACTCACCTATGTGGCAGGATATCGCGGATCTGGTTGATGTCTATGGCAATCGGGAAGGCAGCAAACCCTGGAACGGAGAACACATCAGTATAACGATCCAAACATATCACGCAAATCAACACTAAAACCAGAATTTCAAGTGAAACGACGAGTACAGAGAGTGAGCCGAAGATAAAGCACCAACTTTTCTCGATGGGCGTCTCGGCCTCGACCTTGTCCCCGGCTGCCGCGCAACGCGCGACGAGCGGCCTGGCGGCGGGGAGCGAGAGAGCATGCGCATGGCGGGATCGGACGGCGAGGCGGACGGGGAGAAGAGGAGTGGGTGACAGGGAGGAAGTGGAGAGGGTGGAGCACGGGGATCTTGCCATGGCTGCTGATTCCATAGGTGGAGGGAAGGATGGAGGATGGGGAAAACTGTTTTGAAGAGGAGCGGCGCGATGCGTACGAGGTGGCAAGGGTTTGAGCCGAGGGGCTTTGGAATCTCAGCCCATCTTTTATTAGGATTTGCTCCTTGTTAACTGATCGAGAGCTATTTATTTTCTGACGAAAAAACATTCTCTCTCACACACGCGCGTACGTAATATTGTGTATATTAGTCTTTATCCTCAAGAATACTCGGGAGTGGTAATTTACTTGATTTTTAAATAAACCAATAAATTTTTACAAAGTTAGTTTATGCTATCTCTAGAAACTAAAAAAGAAACATCCTAAGCAATACAATTACCATCTCCATACGGAGAGAAAACCTGATCTTAGGGTCTTAGCAGTCACTTATTCTCAACGATAAACATTGACAGACCAACTCTATGATGATGGGTATGCAATTGCATATCTCAAAATTTGTCCTGAAAACTAAATATTTAAGTGCATGAACAACGAATATGTTTGTAATTTTCCATAGCGTTTTCAGGAGGTCAATGTTCTGGTGTTGATGTCTTTTTATCAAAGTTTTAATCTCCCGCTATAGCTGCCGCTAAAGTCCGCTATAGCTTTTTGAGGCAGTGTACCGCTATTGTATTCATGTACAATCTAATCGCTATCTCCCGCTATAGCCTGATTTTGCTCCGCTATAGCTGTTTTAGAGACATGCCGCTAAACCTCTTAGCCCGCTATTTAAAACATTGCTTTTTATTTTCAATTGTAAATTGTAAACTTGGTAAAAGCTCAGTAAATCCCCTTTAGCACCGTCACATTCCTTCTCTATTTATTTCACATACCCACTATTAAAATTCTGGGTCTGCCACTAAACACACACACATAGAGATATGAATGATTATAACAACATTTTTTATTGGACAAATGTTGAGTGATAGAATGATAGTTTTGTGAGATGCAAAGAGATGGCGTAACTTCTAGTATAAATAATAAATTCATCAGTTTCGTAAAGATATTTAATGATAGTTGGGGGGGGGGGGGGGGGGATGCCCCTTTACATACCCTAAGCTTCGGTTCCTATATTTTTTATAGTATTGTATGATAACATTAAAGATTAAACAACCTCATTGTTATTCATCCCTTGGCATCCATCTCAAAAGAAAAGATGGTTTTCAATACGTATTTTTTTACTGTATTTTGCATTATTATGTAAAGAGACATATTAATATTCATTCTATTGGTATTCTTTTTCATTTTCTTCAAAGAAGAGCTACTTTTTAAGCAATCGTAAAATATGCAGTTTGGCTATCCCTCCTCCTTTAGGATTCAAAATTTATCCTACACAATCTCTCTCTCTCTCTCTCGATATATATATCCCCTCCTCATGTCTTATGTAGTCTCTATATTTTTTAAACCCTTCTTAATTCGTGTGTCCAGCTAATTTTGGGATTGGAATGCAGGGAGTAGGCATAAGCTGGAGGGGATCAACCAGGGAGAGGGAGTAGGCATAAGCTGGAGGGGACGACCATTCATCAACCCATTCATCAACACGGACTGCCAACGTGGGGGCCTTCCTTTTCGGCCTAATTAGAGCCGACGGAAAAATGGGCTACCAGCGTCGCAAGCTGGAGCCAGAAGAACAACACCACGGGCCACGGCCCACTCCACGATCCCTACGCGAGAACCCATCACCATCTTGCTTCGCAAGACTAGCATGAAGCATCTCGAACTCTTGTGAATTTGTGACTCCCCATCCGAGCTCTCGCGAGAATTCCTCCCCTTTCCACCTCTCCCGAGAGCGGATCCGCCCCCAAATCAGATCAAACCCTACAAAGTACAAACCCCTCTCCGCCTCGAAGCAAACCAGAGTATACAAGACAATCGATCCTGCGAGGTCAAGCTAAACCATTGAAACCGTTCGCTGAGAGGGAAGAAGGATCGGGCGGGCGAGATGTTCTTCTTCTTCGTGGGCGGCGTGGAGCAGGGCGCCGGGCGGGTGCTCCAGGAGGCGGCGGGCCGGTGCCTGCGGTGCGGCGGCGCGGCGGACCTGGTGGAGACGGAGAAGGTGCTGAAGCTCTTCTTCGTCCCCGTCTGGCGGTGGTCCGGGAAGGGCCCCGCCTACCTCTGCCGCGAGTGCGGCCTCCTCGCGCCGGGGACCCTCGGCGCCGAGCCGGGCCCGCCGCCGCTCCTGCCCCGGGACGGGTGGTGCGGCGCGTGCAGCCGCACCGTGGACCCGCAGTTCAGGTTCTGCCCCTTCTGCGGCTCCGCGCTCTGAAGAAGGAATGAGTGGCCAGACGGTGGCGATTGGGAGAGCAGAGCTTTGCAGAGGTGACTGACGCGAATACTCGCTTTGTTTGTGTTTATGAATATAGTTTGTCCTAAGAAAGTGAAAACTTTGTACTCCATACTCTTTTTGTTCCAGACGAAATAATGGAAAAATCACCATCATGATGTACTAGCAGTACTCCTACTTTACATCATCACTACGAGTAGTAATTTTTACTGGCTTTGTGTTGCGCATCTTGTGTGACACGGCGTCCGTGTTCCATCCATCATTTTCTTGCTTGACGCTGAGGGCGAGAGCGCTGTGGGTTTGTCCGATTTCATGCGGTTGGTTGTGTACGCAATATTCTTAGACTCCACTCCTTCCGTTTCTGATTTGCTGTCGTTCAGACAGGGCTAGCTAAGTGGTTCATTTCTGTGGTCTGAAGCGACAACAAATATTGTTTCAATTCACACGGTGGCACCTACGAGAAATATAGAGCATGATTCTAGAGAATAAGAGCCCGGACATGGATAGAGATTAAGAGCCTGGACGTATTCATTAGTCCTCGAATGACGACCATGAACCACAATGTGTGTAGGGCATAAAGCTACAAACCCATCATTCTTTCACACACATATACGCAAAGCATATAATAACACCCGCTTGTATCGCCTATGCATTATTTACCGCCCAAAGTGCGTTGCGCTATTACTGGAGCCTGATGCCTCTAATGAGGCTTTTGTATTGAGGAAAAGGATTATGGAAGAGATGCCATTTACATTGGTGTTTCCTTCAATTATTCGCACTCTTACTAAAAGTGTGGGTGCAAACATTTCAAATCTCTATAATTGATATTGGTTGCATAATTCTTCACATGTACCAATGAGAGACCTTCCATTATTTCAGTGATGCAATCATTTGGTAGTAGTAGCATATGGACACTTTTTTTTAAAAAAAGAAATTGGTTGTAACATTCAATCATTTATGCACCTGTGAAGGTCCATGCAAGAGATCCTTCCATCCTTGAAGAAAGATGATCATGAATCTAAGTGTAAAACACATGGATACACTTATGCGCAAGTAAAGGTAACTTTTTCAAATTTACTTATTGGTGGTGCAGATTTGTCATTTTTCCTGTTTGAATTGGCGTGGCATATTTTTACATGTATGTAGGGAATTTGTTTGTGCATGCGCCAAGGGGGCCGAAACTAGCCCACGACCAAGAACTATTGCGCCGTGCGGAACCAGTGGAAGAGGACGACTGCATCAGGCTCCTTCCGGACAAGATCACTACAAGAAATCTAATGGTTTGTGACAAATTAGGGGTGATGTTCTTGAGTAACGTCTCAAACGCGCAAAATCAATGACGATTATTTCTTGGCAAACTCACCGGCCACCAGAAATGAACGGGCCAACAATTTTAGGCCCAAATCCTTGTCGAAGTATGTAAAACCCAAACACTTATCTCAACCTCCTCAGCCGCCGCCGCCCCTCAGCCCTCATCCTCCTCTCTTTCTTCTATCATCCCTAGGTGCGCCGCGTGCGCCGCCCCCGCCTTAACCTCTCCATCAAGCTCGCCGTGAACCCCGATCATCATCTAAGCTACGGCGCCCCGGCCTTCCGCTACCCAACGCGCTCTCACGATCCAGACCCATTTGCCTGCGCCCTCACCTTGATATCCTGCTATGGCATCATGCACGCCGCTCTTCTTGGCAGGTGAAGCTTTCTTGCTTGCCGAAGCGGACATCATTTCCCTCCTCCCAAGCATGGATATCGTCGGCACCCCAACCCTTGCCGCGTAATGGTGTTGCCTCTGGCCATCTGCTTTGCTCAATCTTGACTGCAGTGGCGGCGGTCTCCACGAAGAAAAACAAGTACAAGCTGACATGTTCTCTGGGATTCTCAACGCACATGTGGGACCCACCCACCACTTCTTTGTCCCCGTGCTCCACCTTCAGCGCCGCAAAAATGACAAATCTGCATCCAATAAGTAAATTTGGAAAGGTACCTTAACAACTGCAAATATAAACTACTACAACTGTGTTTCAAATGTGGATAGCTTGAGCCATCCAATTGTTCAAATGCTAAGGTATGGAACACAGGTGTGGTAGTTTATATTTGCCGGCCAGGATACTAAACTCACTGTTATTAATTCTTTTTTCCATTTGAAGATTATTTCTCTCCCTTTTTGTACCCCTCGTTTCAGAATGTAATACACTTTGACTTACACGATGATCCTGGTGACATCAAATACTTTGTTGTCAATCTATGTAACTCTTCTTTGTTTGTAGTGTAGTGCACGAGCTCATAAACACAAAGACACAATGTGTAGCGCACGAGCTCATAAACACAACGACACAAGATATATACATATCTGATGTTGGGAACACAAAGCTACAACCCATCGTTCTTTCACACACATATACATAAAGCTCATAATAAAGACACATCCGATAATACACGCTTGTATTGCGCTACTACTGCAGCCTGACGATTGGAGAAAAGGACTATGGATGGGATGCCATTTACATGCCCTATACATGGGTGTTTCAAAATTCAAATGTAAAAGAAAACTGAAAAAGATCTTAAGCTTGCAATGCGTGTAGACGCTCTGCAACCGCATATCATATAGAATGTTTGCCGGGTTCAGTGTACCATACAAATTGATTTGTTGGCTTTTTTCACTTTATTGATTTAGTTGGCCATGTTCTCGTGCCATTCTCATGTTGTATGGCTGCAATGTGTGTGGTCCACAAGCTCATCAACACACAAACAAAAAGATAGATAGCTGATGTACGGTACACAGAGCCACAAACCCCATCATTCTCTCACACACAAATGCACAAAGTAGTTGAATAGCCTTTTTCCCTACTATAGTGTGCTACAAATAAAAACTAAAAATTAATAGTGTCCACGAGACAAAATCATTATTGATGGTGTGTAATACAAACAAAATCACTCATTTTGAATGTCTTGTAGACAAAAAGTCATATTTCTTTCCCATCATTTTCCTTCAATTATTCGCACTCTTACTAAGAGTGGGGGGTGCAAACATTTCAATCTCTGTATAATTGATATTGGTTGCATAACTCTTCACATGTAACAATGAGAAGATACCTTCCATTATTTCAGTGATGCAATCCTTTGGTAATGGTAGCATATGGACAATTTATTAAAATGAAAAATTTAGTTGTTACTTGCAATTATTTATGCAGCTTGAAGGTCCATGCAAGAGATCCTTCATCCCTTGAAGAAAGATGGTCATGAATCTAAGTGTAAAACGCATGGCTACACTTGTGCATAAGTAAAGGTACCCTTGATGGGTATTCAGGATATCATCAAATTCCCATCCACCCCGATGATCAAAGTAAGACTACTTTCACATGCCCGTATGGAACTTATGCTTATCGTCGCATGTCTTTTGGTTTGTGCAATGCACCTGCCTCGTTCCAACGTTGCATGATGTCTATTTTCTCTGATATGATCGAAGAAATTATGAAAGTTTTTATGGATGATTTCTCTATTTATGGCAAAACCTTCGATCATTGCTTAGAAAATTTAGACAAGGTCTTACAAAGATGCCAAGAGAAGGACCTGGTGCTTAATTTGGAAAAGTGCCATTTCATGGTCCGAGAGGGCATAGTTCTTGGACACCTTGTATGCGATGTATTGTTGTGAGAACTGATGGAAGAGGAATGAAGAGGATCATATGAGGCTTTTGGTGGCAGCCTGATGCAAAGTAGTACTTTTTTGTTAGAACAAATTATGAAAAAGAACTTGTACAAAACAAAGGATATATTATAATAGGAAATGTAAAACACTGTAAAGATTTTAATCGCAGGTAAGAAGAAAGTGGAAGATGGTAATCTATATATACTATATAGAGGCAACCCACTATCAGTCATTGCTTACTATAAAGCTGCTCTCACGTTGCGCCACATCAGCTTAAAAGTTTTGTTCGTCAGATTTTCTCCTACTGCACAGATCATGACCATCCATGCAAGCACTGATGATAGACACCACCATCAGCAATCACTTCCATGGTTAATTGTAATCAATAAATTCTATTTTATTGTGTTAGTCCAGCCGTCACAATAGGAAATTAAGCTTACTAATAAATTGTCCGGACATCCACAAATTGATCACTTGCATGCTGAAACTGCCGCCACTAATGGAAAAAAATCAATACAATGATGTTTCTAATTCCTCTCCCATTCATATCTTCCAACTATTCTCGAGTCTGCCCTTAAAATGCAATGACGTTAGCATATTCTATGACCAGCACCCATGCAAGAGAACACAATGAGGCTCGGCTTGCTACAACCGACAATGTGGAATACAAGCAAGCGGCGATCAGTCTCATTAGTTCTCTGAATCATCCATGGCACATGATGTACGGTCTATTCATCACACAACTCTCTCTCTCTCTCTCTCACACACACACACACACACACACACACACACACACACACACACACACACACACACACACACACACACACACACACACAAAATTACATACAGATCTTCCTCTGATGCATAGTTTCAATAGGGACAATTGCACATAAAGGAGCATGGTTTGTGTACTGCTCTTTTTTTAGTCATATGTACTGCTCATTTATTTGAATGAATCATTTTTTTCTCTGTTCAATCAATTATACCAAGGAGACAGGGATCAAGATATAGAGACCCCTTATTGCTAACGGATCGGGAAATAGTGGAGTGCGGGAAGGAAGAGGAGGACTTAATTTGACGGCCATGCGCGCCGGAGGAGGTGATCCCGCTGTCGCCCTTACGCTCTGCCGGAGGAGGAGGTCGACGGTTGCCTCTCTACTTTTGTTGTCTATGCTTATTGCTATATCTATCTATTTTTACGAAGATAACTCTTTTCTTTTTGCAATATATATATATATATATATATATAGCAACCATCTCCAGCCGTCTTACTGTCTATACTTGTTGCGACATCTTCTAGCAATATCCAACCATCCATTGCCGCCGCGACAGTTTACAGTAACTGCTACAGCTAGATGATAACGCTTTTTTTTTCTCAATTCATATAATAGTACCAATAAAGATGAATGCTTCCAATTCCTCTCCCAAATAACGGTGGCGAAGGTCAGGCAGGCGGCGAGGGTAGAAATATCGTTCGGTGAGAAAAACATCAAAAGGCCGAGAAATAGAAATTGAATCTTACGTAAGGTAAGGATTCAGAGGTGGGGTCGTCCCTAATCAATGGTTAGGGCGGTGAGAGGAGATTTAGATCAAAGGTAGATTAAGGGTGGGTAGATTGATTTTGTGGGTGACACATAATTTGAGAAGCCTTGGATCTTTATAGTATAGAAGAAGATAGAGCTATAAGTTGTCATGGAGCACCAACCAGCTGAAAGGGATGAGATATTTGTCTAGCCTTGGATGGGTGTTTTAGTTAATGTGTCTACAGAATGGAAGAATGGACGCCAAGTTGGAGACAGCGGAAATTGTCTGAAGGAGAAACTATCAAACTTTTGCCCACATAAGGTTATTCCTTTGTGGAACTATAGAGGTCACACATGAAATGCGATTGTGGAACTTGCAAAGAATGGAGTGGCTTTAAATGTGGGGTACACAAAGCTATAACTCTAATGTTAGGTACACAAAGCTACAAACTCCATCATTTGTATATAAATATGGGGTACACAAAGCTACAAACCCCATCATTTTTTCTCTCGCACATATACACAAAGTTCATAACAAACCCTATCATCCCCTGCACACATGTGATGCATTGAGTCTGGGACGGTGCATGAGTATCACGTACATCCAAAGGAACCAAAGGTAAATGGATGCATTGAGTCTGGGAAGATGCATGAGTATCACGTACATGCATGAGTCGCGACGAAATTGATTACTGGCTTTGTGTTGCGTATCTTGTGTGACACGGCGTCCATGATCCATCCATCATTTTCTTGCTTGACGCTGAGGGCGAGAGCGCTGTGGGTTTATCTGATTTCGTTCGGTTTGTTGTGTATGCAATATTCTTAGACTCCACTCCTTCCATTCCTGATTTGATGTCGTTCAGAAATCAATGACGATTATTTCTTGGCAAACTCACAGGCCACCAGAAATGAACGGGCCAACCATTTTAGGCCTAAATCCTTGTCAAAGTATGTGAAACCCAAACACTCATCTCAACCTCCTCAGCCGCCGCCGCTCCTCAGCCCTCATCCTCCTCTCTTTCTTCTAGCCTCCCTAGGTGCGCCGCGTGCGCCGCCCCCGCCTTAACCTCTCCATCAAGCTCGCCGTGAACCCCGATCATCATCTAATCTACGGTGCCCCGGCCTTCCGCTACCCAACGCGCTCTCACGATCCAGACCCATTTGCCAGCGCCCACACCTTGATCTCCTACTATGGCATCATGCCACGCCGCTCTTCTTTGGCAGGTGAAGCTTTCTTGCTTGTTGGAGCGGACATCATTTCCCTCCTCCCAAGCATGGATATCGCCGGCACCCCAACCCTTGCCGCGTGATGGCGTTGCCTCTGGCCTTCTGCTTTGCTTAATCTTGACTGCAGTGGCGGCGGTCTCCACGAAGAAAAACAAGTACAAGCTGATATGCTCTCTAGGATTCTCAATGCACATGTGGGACCCGCCCGCCATTTCTCTGTCCCCGCGCTCCACCTCCAGCGTCGCAAAAATGACAAATCTGCATCCAATGAGTAAATTTGGAAAGATACCTTAACAACTGCAAATATTAACTACTACAATATTAACTTCAAATGTGGATAGCTTGAGCCATCCAATTGTTCAAATGCTAAGGTATGGACCTGTGTGGTGTATCTGGCGAGGATACTATAAACTCGCCGTTATTAATTCTTTTTTTTTCCATTTGAAGGCAATTATTTCTCTCCCTTTTTATACGCCCAGAATGTTATCCACTTCGACTTATACGATGATCCTGGTGACATCAAATATTTTGTTGTCAATCTGTGTAACTCTTCTTTGTTTGTAGTGTATAGTGCACAAGCTCATAAATACAAAGACACAATGTGTGTAGCTCATGAGCTCATAAACACAAAGACGCAATGTGTGCAATCGCACGAGCTCATAAACACAACGACTCAAGATGCATCTCTCATGTTGGGAACACAAAGCTACAAACCCATCATTCTTTCACACACATATACATAAAGCTCATAATAAAGACACATGTGAGGAACACACGTTTGTATTGGGCTATTACTTTAGCCTGATGATGCCACTAGTGGGTCTTCTGTATTGGAGAAAAGGATTATGGATGGGATGCCATTTACATGACCTATACATTGGTGTTTCAAATGTAAAAGAGTGGAGGATAAAACTGAATAAGCTCCTAAGCTTGCAATGTGTAGACGCTCTGCAACGGCATATCATAGCGAATGTTTGCTGAGGTTCAGTGTATCGTACACATTGATTTCTTGGCGTTTTTCACTTTGTTGATTCAGTTGCTGCCATGTTCTCATGCCATTCTCATGTTATCTTATGAACATTTCCTTTAATGCAAAAAAAAGGATGTCGATAAACGTGGATGGGAGCAACTAATATACGGCACCCCAGCCTCCCGCTACCCAATGCGCTCTCACGATCCAGACTTGCCCGGCAGTTTCCCTGTTGGGGACGGGGCTCCGCGGGGCACGGACCCAAACAGGGTGGGGATGGGGTTCAGATTTCCCCAGCGGGGCTAGCGGGGCGGGGCCCCGATAGTTATCGGGTTGGGGACGGGGATGGATTTTTCGCCGCGCGGATCCATGGGGACCCGATAGGACAGCCCATATATATAAAAAAATTCAAGCCCAGCAACTAAGATATTCAAAGCAATCATCAACAGTCTAGTGGACCCAAACAGCCTACGAACTCCACTCCATCCCAGGAATATAATAACTCATGCTCCTACCACCGAAACCTAATATTTTTTCCCCAAACATGAGCCGCCACCTTCCCAGCTCGAGCTCGGTCTGCTCTCTCGGCACGCTAGTACGCGACTGCCTCGCTCCCAAATCCTCTCCCATCCAGCTTGTCTTCTGCGATGTGAGGCGAATCAGCTTTACACAGCGCACACCAACGACCTGCGCGACGACGACGCGGCTTCGGCGGCGCTCGGCAACAGCGGGCTCGAAGGCGTAGCGGAGGCAAAGGCTTCGGGACGGCGTCGTGACGGCGACTCACGGCTCCGCGACGACAGAAGACGGCAGCGCACGACGTCTACTTCAACCCCCGCGGGGGCCCGGCGGGGATCGGGGATCCGCCGGGGACGGGGTGAGCTTTTTCCCCGTTAAGCTATCGGGACAAGGCGGATTCGGGATCAAGCTTAACGAGGCAGGGATGGAGGCCTTCCCCCGCAGGGATGATCCCTATTGCCAGGTGGAATCCAGACCCATTTGCCTGCGCCCTCACCTTAATCTCCTGCTATGACATCATGCACGCCGCTCTTATTTGGCAGGTGACACTTTCTTGCTTGCCGGAGTAGAGATCATTTCCCTCCTCCCAACAATGGATATCGCCGGCACCCCAACCCTTGCCGCGTGTAGTGGCGGCGATCTCCACGAAGAAGAATAAGTACAAGCTGACATGCCCTCTGGGATTCTCAGCGCACATGTGGGACACACCCGCCACTTCTCTATCCCCGTGCTCCACCTCCAGCGCCGCAAAAATGACAAATCTGCATCCAATGAGTAAATTTGGAAAGGTACCTTAACAATTGCAAATATAAACTACTGGAATGTTATACACTTCGACTTATAAGATGATCCCGGTGATATCAAATATTTTTTTGTCAATCTATGTAACTCTTCTTTGTTTGTAGTGTATAGTGCAAGAGCTCATAAGCACAAAGATACAATGTGTGTAGCTCAAGAGCTGATAAACACAAGGACACATTGTGTGCAGCGCACGAGCTCATATACACAACAACATAAGATACATCTCTGATGTTGGGAACACAAAGCTACAAACCCGTCATTCTTTCACACACATATACATAAAGCTCATAATAAAGACACATCTGAGGAAACACGTTTGTATTGGGCTATTACTGCAGCCTGATGATGCCACTAGTGGGTCTTCTGTATTGGAGAAAAGGATTATGGATGGGATGCCATTTACATGCCCTATACATTGGTGTTTCAAATGTAAAAGAGTGGAGCATAAAACTAAAAAAAGCTCTTAAGCTTGCAATGTGTAGATGCTCTGCAACGGCATATCACAGCGAATGTTTGCTGAGGTTCAGTGTACCGTACACATTTATTTCTTGGCCTTTTCACTTTGTTGATTTAGTTGCTGCCATGTTCTCATGCCATTCTCAAGTTATCTTATGAAAATTTCCTTTAATGCAAAGAAAAAAAGATGTCAATAAACGTGGATGGGAGCAACTAATCTACGGCGCCCCAGCCTCCCGCTACCCAATGCGCTCTCACGATCCAGACTCGACCCAGCAGTTTCCTCGTTGGGGACAGGAACCCGCGGGGCACGGACCCAAATGGGGTGGGGATGGGGTTCAGATTTCCTCCGCGGGGCTAGCGGGGTGGGGCCCCGATAGTTATCGGGTCGTGACGGGGATGGATTTTCCCCTCGGGGATCCATGGGAACCCGATAGGACAGCCCATATAAAAAATTTGAGCCCAGCAGCTAAGATATTAAAAGCAATCACAACAGTCCATCGGGCCCAAACAACCCACGAACTCCATTCAAGCCAAGGATAATAACTCATGCTCCTACCACCGAAACCTAATCTTTTTTCCCCAAACATGAGCCGCCACCTTCCCAGCTTGAGCTCGGTCTCCTCACTCCTCACGCTAGTACGCGACAGCCTCGCTCCCAAATCCTCTCCCATCCAGCTTGTCTTCTGCGACGTGAGGCGGATCAGCTTACACAGCGCACACAAACGGCTTGCGCGATGATGGCACGTCTTCGGCGGCGCTCGGCAACAGCGGGCTCCAAGGCGTAGCGGAGGCAAGGGCTGCGCGCGGCGGCTTCGGGACGGAGTTGCGACAGCAACCCGCGGCTCCGCGACGACAGAAGACGGCAGCGCACGACTTCGACTTCGATCCCCGCGGGGCCCCAACCGGGATCAGGGATCCGCGGCGACTGGGTGAGCTTTTGCCCCGTTAAGCTATCGGGTATAGGGCGGATTCGGGGATCAAGCTTAATGGGGCAGGGATGGAGGCCTCCCCTCCACCCCCCCCCCCCCCCCCCCCCCCCCCCCCCCCCCCGCGGGGATGATCCCCTTTGCCACGTGGAATCCAGACCCGTTTGCCTGCGCCCTCACCTTGATCTCCTGCTAGGTGTCATGCACGCCGCTCTTCTTAGGCAGGTGACACTTTCTTGCCTGCCGGAGCAGACATCATTTCCCTCCTCCCAACCATGGATATCGCCGGCACCCCAACCCTAGCCGCGTGATGGCGTTGCCTCTGGCCATCCGCTTTGCTCAATCTTGACTGCACTGGCGGCTGTCTCCACAAAGAAAACAAGTACAAGCTAATATGCTCTCTGGGATTCTCAACGCACATGTGGGACCCACCCGCCACTTCTCTGTCCCCGCGCTCCACCTCCAGCGTCGCAAAAATGACAAATCTGCATCCAATGAGTAAATTTGGAAAGATACCTTAATAACTGCAAATATAAACTACTACACCTGTGTTTCAAATGTGGATAGCTTGAGCCATCCAATTGTTCAAATGCTAAGGTATAGACCTGTGTGGTGTATCTGGCGAGGATACCATAAACTCACCGTTATTAATCTTTTTTTCCATTTGAAGGCAATTATTTCTCTCCCTTTTTATACCCCCAGAATGTTATCCACTTCGACTTATAACGATGATCCTGGTGACATCAAATATTTTGTTGTCAATCTGTGTAACTCTTCTTTGTTTGTAGTGTATAGTGCAAGAGCTCATAAACACAAGGACACATATTGTGTGCAGCGCACGAGCTCATATACACAACAACACAAGATGCATCTCTGATGTTGGGAACACAAAGCTACAAACTCATCATTCTTTCACACACATATACATAAAGCTCATAATAAAGACACATATGAGGAACACACGTTTGTATTGGGCTATTACTGCAGCCTGATGATGCCACTAGTGGGTCTTCTGTATTGGAGAAAAGGATTATGGATGGGATGCCATTTACATGACCTATACATTGGTGTTTCAAATGTAAAAGAGTGGAGGATAAAACTGAATAAGCTCCTAAGCTTGCAATGTGTAGACACTCTGCAACGGCATATCATAGCGAATGTTTGCTGAGGTTCAGTGTATCGTACACATTGATTTCTTGGCGTTTTTCGCTTTGTTGATTGAGTTGCTACCATGTTCTCATGCCATTCTCATGTTATCTTATGAACATTTCCTTTCATGCAAACAAAAAAGGATGTCAATAAACGTGGATGGGAGCAACTAATATACGACGCCCCAGCCTCCCGCTACCCAATGCGCTCTCACGATCCAGACTTGGCCCGGCAGTTTCCCTGTTGGGGACGGGGCCCCGCGGGGCACGGACCCAAACGGGCTGGGGGTGGGGTTCAGATTTCCCCAGCGGGGCTAGCGGGGCGGGGCCCTGATAGTTATCGGGTCGGAGATGGGGGTGGATTTTCCCCCGCGCAGATCCATGGGGACCGATAGGACAGCCCATATATATATAAAAAAATTCAAGCCCAGCAGCTAAGATATTCAAAGCAATCATAAACAGTCCAGCGGACCCAAACAGCCCACGAACTCCACTCCATCCCAGGAATATAATAACTTATGCTCCTACCACCGAAACCTAATCTTTTTTCCCCAAACAGCTCGAGCTCGGTCTCCTCACTCCTCACACTAGTACGCGACTCCCTCACTCCCAAATCCTCTCCCATCTAGCTTGTCTTCTGCGACGTGAGGCGAATCAGCTTACACAGCGCACACCAACGACCTGCGCGACGGTGGCGCGGCTTCGGCGCCGCTCGGCAACAGCGGGCTCGAAGGCGTAGCGGAGGCAAAGGCTGCGTGCGGCGGCTCCTCGACGACAGAAGACGGCAGCACGTGACGTCGACTTCAACCCCCCGGGGGCTCGACGTGGATCGGGAATCCGCGGGGACGGGGTGAGCTTTTGCCCCATTAAGCTATCAGGGATAGGGTGGATTCGGGGATCAAGCTTAACGGGGTAGGGATGGTGGCCTTCCCCCGCGGGGATGATCCCCGTTGGCAGGTGGAATCCAGACCCATTTGCTTGCGCCCTCACCTGATCTCCTGCTATGGTGTCATGCACGCCGCTCTTCTTTGGCAGATGACACTTTCTTGCTTGCCGGAGCAGACATCATTTCCCTCCTCCCAACCATGGATATCGCCGGCACCCCAACCCTTGCCACTTGCTGTGGCTGCGGTCTCCACGAAGAAGAACAAGTACAAGCTGTCATGCTCTCTGGGATTCTCAACGCACATGTGGGACCCACCCGCCACTTCTCTTTCCCCATGCTCCACCTCCAGCACCGCAAAAATGACAAATCTGCATCCAATGAGTAAATTTGGAAAAGGTACATTAATAACTACAAATATAAACTATTACACCTGTTTTTCAAATGTGGATAGCTTGAGCCCTCCAATTGTTCAAATGCTAAGGTATGGACCTGTGTGGTGTATCCGGCCACGATACTACAAACTCACTCTTATTAATTCTTTTTTTTTCCATTTGAAGGCAATTATTTTACTCCCTTAGCTTTTTATACCCCCAAAATGTTATCCACTTCGACTTATACGATGATCCTCGTGACATCAAATATTTTGTTGTCAATCTATGTAACTCTTCTTATTTTGTTGTAGTGTATAGTGCACGAGCTCATAAACACAAAGACACAATATGTGTAGCTAACGAGCTCATAAACACAAGGACACATTGTGTGCAGCGCACGAGCTCATAAACACAACGACACAAGATACATCTCTGATGTTGGGAACACAAAGCTACAAACCCATCCAGACCCATTTGCCTGCGCCCTCACCTTGATCTTCTGCTATGACGTCGTGCACGCCGCTCTTCTTTGGCAGGTGACGCTTTCTTGCTTGCCGGAGCAGACATCATTTCCCTCCTCCCAACCATGGATATCGCCGGCACCCCAACCCTTGCCGCGTGATGGCGTTTTATTTGGCCATCCGCTTTGCTCATTCTTGACTGCAGTGGTGGCTGTCTCCACGAAGAAGAACAAGTACAAGGTGACATGCTCTCTGGAATTCTCAACGCACATGTGGGACCCACCCACCACTTCTCTGTCCCCACGCTCAAGCGCCGCAAGATGACAAATTTGCATCCAATGAGTAAATTTGGATCGAGTTGGAAGTTTGAAATTGGAGTTGAAATGTTTTGAATACGAGTTGGAACTTTTGAATCGGGGTTGAAACTCATCCAGATCGAGTTGAAACTTTTCCAAATCGAATTGAAGGTGTTGGATTTGCACACGAAGCCCACAGGTCACTAGAGAGTGGAGACGAGGGGAAATGGGATAGCGCCCTCATGACAGGAAAGGGCCCTAAGGATCGCGACGCTTCATGCGGTGGAATTCCCCTCTCTTCTGTTCTGGTCACGCCACCCTCCACGTCTCCGTACCACGTGGATAAGAAGAGAAGGGAAAGTAGAGGGGAGACAAAACAGCACAAAACCCTCCTCCTCCTCCTCCGTCCCTGACCGCATTCTCCCGGGTACCACAGCCGCCGTCTTTGTCTGGAGGTGAGGCCCATCTCCTTTATCTCCGTTTTCTTCATTAACTGGTTGAGGAGGCACTCAATTGAGCTGCGTGTTGGGGTTGGAAACCCTGTGCCCCGTGCAAGTCCATTCCGCCCCTTTGGTGGGGAACCCAGCTGAGGTGCGCTCGGGTGAGGAATGATTGTTGTGTGGGATTTTGTGCATTGTACGATTTGATGATCAGAGTTGAGAGATTTTGTGGGGGTTCATATTGAGTGGAGACCCATCGGGAGTGGCTCCTCATTTCTGAAATCTGTAGCCTAATTCATGTGCGCTTTGGATATTTTTGTTTTTTTGTTCTAGACTGACCCGTGCCTTGTTATTCTAGGCCAAGCGGGCACTTAATTTTAGGTAATGTTTCCTAATGATGGAGGCATGTGTGTGTGTGTGTGTGTGTGTGTGTGTGTGTGTGTGTGTGTGTGTGTGTGTGTGTGTGGGTGTGTTGTACATATGGTCGAATGGTTTGGTATGAGTGTGAAATGTCAGATGAGACGATACAACACCTTGCATCTGTTCGTTGTAAGTGGATGCTTCTTTATGAATCAGGCAGTCAGTGCTTTTGTTTATGTTACCTTAAATTCTAATGTTCATGATACGAGGTTGGTATGTTTGGGCCCAGTGTAGTGTCCGCATTTATTGGATTCGTTTACTTCTATGACTTGGACATGTTATAAATACACTTTGTTGATGAATGTGATCTTTATTCTCTGCTTGGCTGTACTATTTTGGCATGGTTAGGCTGACACTGTTTTGAATTATTATTCACTGCACTAACCTTTTCTTTCCGCTAACGATCTATGGTTCATATATGTGTTGCTTTGATATGAAAGCTATTAAGTTAGTTTTTTTTATCTTTTTGTCCAGCAAACTGAAATTAGTTAGGCCGGAGTTTTGTTGCATAAGCTTATGCACTAACCAAAATATTTTAAAGTGGAAAAAACCTATATATATAGTGTAGCCAATTTATAACAAATTAATTAAGGGTGAATATCTGTTACAGCATGCAAAACTTATGTTGCTGCCTATTTCACTAAACCGTATGTGTGCTAAGTATGGAGCACCCTGAAAGGGATGAGATATTTGTCTGGCCTTGGATGGGTGTTTTTGTTAATGCGCCTACATAGATTCTTCCTATAACTCGCCTTGTACAACTGTACATGGAAACAGAAAGGTGGAAGCGCCATGGCCTGCAGGACGATGACACATGCGCACTGTGTGATCAGGCTCCAGAACATGTCAATCACCTACTTCTGCACTGCTCAGTTGCACGCCAAGTCTGGTGGGAAATACTGAATCACATAGGACTTGGACGAAGATTCAGCTCACAAGCCAACGAGTTCATCGATTGGTGGCTAGCACTACATGCCGGACTCCCGAAGCAAACAAAGGAAAGGCCTAGACACACTAGTGCATTTAGTGGCCTGTAACATTTGGAAAGCAAGGAACAACCAGGTGTTCAACAATGTGACTACGGTGCCGGCTCAGATCATCGACAACATCAAAGCATAGGCTAAATTATGGGTAATTTCTGGAGCCAAGCATAGTTAGGTTGCATCCTATTGTTGCGAGAGTAGGCTTAGGCTCTAGTGTTGGGTAGTCTTCGGCACTTTATCTCTATTCCCCAATGTAAGGCCACAACGATCACCACGTGCAATCATGTCGTGTAGTTGGTCCTTAGACCTTTTTTTCTCCTTAATACAAAGATACACAACTCTCCTGCGTATTCAAGTAAAAATCGTTAATGTGCCTACAGAATGGAAGAATGGATGTCAAGTTTGGAGAGAGCGAAAATCGTCTGAAGGAGAAACTATCAAACTTTTGCCCAAAGAAGGTTATTCCTTTGTGGTACTGTAGAGGTCACACAAGGAATTGCAATTGTGGAGCTTGCAAAGACTGGAGTGGCTTTAAATGTGGGGTACACAAATCTATAACTCTAAGGTTAGGTACGCAAAGCTACAAACTCCATCATTTGTATAACCTGCATGTATTTAAATGTAGGGTACACGAAGCTACAAACCCGATCATTTTTCTCTCACACAAATACACAAAGTTCATAACAAACCCTATCAGCCCCCGCACATATGGTGCAGCGAGACTTGGAAGATGCATTAGTAACGCAAACATCCCAAGGAACCAAAGGTAGACGGATGCCAAGCACGTAGAAAAGGGCAGTGTGAGCACACAACCTGAGGGCTTCAAGGTGTTCATATAGCCACTAGTGGCAGCGGCCCTCAAGGCAGAAGAGACCGTATAGCTCAAGTGTGACACAGTTGGAAAAGAAAAAATTTCCATGGCCGACAAGAACAGAAAACGCCAAAAAAAACTAGAGAAGATTCTCTTGTTAGTGGCTTGTGGATACACACCTCAATGCTATTTAGACCCAGCGATTAGTGACTATTCAAGGTTTCTATTTGTATGATTCTTCACTAATCCCTTTGCAATTACACATTTTTATTTTCCAATTTTTTTTGTTTGCTAAGCATTGTTGGTACAAAATTTAAGGAGCTAGAGAAGCATGGGAGACCACCAATAACCGCGAAGGATGAGTGGCAATACATGCTCTGATGACCTAGAGTTCCCTCCTGTGTTTCGATTCCCATCCTTAGATTTCAATAGTTTTACATGAATGGAGTATATTGCGTATGTATTCACCAGTCTTCCGATAACGATTGTGAGCCACAATGCATGTGGTGCACGAGCTCATAAACACACATATAAATAAAGAAGCTATATATAACTCTGATATAACGAGGGGTACACAAAGCTATAAACCTCATCATGCATTCTCTCACACACATATACACAAATTCATAACAAAGACAAAAATACCACATAGAGTACAATAAAAGAACATGCAACAATAAACCCAGACAACTAATCAAGAAAGAAAGTTAATAACATTAATTGAATCCGCTGACAAATAGGCATCAATGATTAAAAAAATGGTGAATCTAGCATGCAGACAAATAATCGTGAAGAATAATGAAGAGGGATAGCAAATAGGCAATAATGACGTTACCGACCTTACCAATTATTAAAAAAGGACATGTAACTACACCAGATCTAGCATCCAACCTATACCACGCACCGGATCGAGGAAGAAGGGGTAGATAGATGGCCATACCTTAGCGCGATGAGACGATTGTGAAGCTGGTTGTACGGGGGAAGCACATCCACACGACATGGACATCACGGAGGTATATCGACCCAGGATGATGACGATGAGGTAGAGGTACACCTCGATAAGTACAGAAACATAGAGATAGAGGTACACTATGACGATACCCTTCATCTTACTCCTTTTGCTCCATCATTGCCCCTCTTGTTCCTGGATTGCTGACACAACCTCATCTCCTATTTAAGTACTTTATAGAAAGGTCTACATTTGTGGATTGGAAGTACAAAATCTATCGACACATAAAGAAAGAAAAATAAAACAAATCACATAGATGCATGGGAGATAAATCGTGATTCTAGTGAAGGGAATTAGTAGCAAAAGGGTGGAGATGGATTTTTTTTAAATGTATCTGTATTTTTAATACATCAGTTGTAAGACATGAATAGAGATGGATAGCGTATATATGTATATACCAATCCATGGACGATGGCCATGAAGTACAATGTATGTGGTGCCCGAGCTCATCCACATGCATACACACACACAAAAAAAACCAATATGTGGTAGATAAAACTACAACCCTCATTATTCTACAATGTACACAAAAGCTCATAAACACGCACATATACACCCCATAGGTACAATAACAGAATAGTCGACAGTGAAGGATCATTAACATTAATGAAATAAGAACATATAGGGCATCGATGACAAAAATAACTAATGTATCTAGCATGCATCCATCCATCTACACAAAATCGAGCAAAGTACAGCACTACGAATAGGCAACAATAGTATGAGCCAAATCATATATCAAAAGTAGCAAAGCAAAGAGTAATATTTGCAGCTGTAACAAAATAGGGTAACAAATAGGCAACTATAAAACTACAAACCTAATCGGTTACCAAAAAGGATAATCAACTATATATTAGAACCAGATCTAACATGCAAGCTTCCATCCACATTTAAACTAGACCAAGGGACACCTAATCCACGATGAAGAAGAGGAGGAGAGTCATACCTTAGTGAAACGACGGTGGGCGCAAAGCTGGTGGCGAGGGGGGGGGGGGGGGGGGGGGGAAGATGATCGACATGGCACGGGGATGATGATGACGGCGTACAGGTACATGCATGGCAATGATGACGTGGCGAGGTACATTGTGACTAAGGCCTTTAGCTACCTCCTCCCGCTCTGTCCTTGCAGTGAGGACACAACTGCACCCCCTTTATTTCTATTATTTCAATTACGACTTTAGTTTCCCTCATGTTCTACCTCTCTGCGACGATTGTCTCGACTCTATCCTCTCGTTCCTGCACCTGCGATGAGGGAAACAATGACCTTTTTGCCTTTGGCATGCATTCTTTGATGGATGGTGTGGTGAGAGTGGACCTAGCAACGGGGCCGGCCAAGGAGGGGGGGGGGGGGTGAGCTCCATCCCCGCCCTGTCAAAGCTGATCCCCGCTCTGCTTAACGGGGCAAAATCTTGCCCCATCACCGGCCCCGACATATAGCCACTCCCCGTCGGGGCCCCATGCGGTCGTCAACGTCGAGGGCGGAACACAAAGGCGTTGAGCTTTTGGAAGATGGGCAAGGGTGGCAGGGGCATGAAAGACAGCGGCAAGCGGGCGGCGGCGAAGGTCGGTGCGGGTCAGTGTGAATCAGGATGGATACATGAGCGGACAGGGCAGAGCCGACGGCTACGATGGACAAGAACTAAGGAAGGTTTTAGGGTTTGGAAAAGAGTGGGGTATATATATGATGTGGAGTATGGGCCAAATGCTATTTGGGCTGGCATGGGTGTGTGCCAAATAAGGGAAAAAGCAGTTCCTCAAAAAAAAAAAGGGAAAAAGCAAAATGGAAAAATATAAATGCCACTGTAGCGCAACAAGGAAGCAGATTCTTGTTTTGCCCTTCGGGTGGGGTTACTACTTGGGATGTTCACCTGGTTCAGCTGCAGGCACCTCATGGGTCGTTGTGCCATCGGGAGCGTCAGTTCATGTGACTCTTTGGTCTTTGGTGTGGCAGATACGGCCTTTGGCGTGGCAGATATAGGACATAGGTTTCTCTCAAGAAAATAAGATATAGGACATAGATAGAAAAATACGGCGTGGCAGAAATTCAGAATACATACAAATTAAGGTTCGTGTACACGATTCGGAAACAAATTAACGCGGGCCTGCAATTCAACGCGATCGGGGGAGGTCGTGTCTTCCTCAGGCCATCATCACTTCATATGCAGGTTGTGCTTCGCGCTGAGGGCGAGAGCGCTGCGGGTTCCACTGCAGCTCGGCCACCTCCCCAGTCGGCGGAGGCTGCGGGACATCGGGCTTCGGACCGGGGACGAGACGACGGTCCCTGCTGGAGGCGCAGGCGCCGTCGTCGACGGTGCAGCTGCCGCCGGCGCCGGCGCCGAAGCCACATGTAGGAGAAGATCCCGAGGGCGGTGGCGGCGCCGAGGGATTGCAATCCTCAGCAAGGCCGCCCTCGTGAAGACGGCGCCCTTGAGGTAGTGGAACTGCACGAACCAAACCAAAGCCCCCTGGGCCGTGGCCTCGGCGCGGCACGTCGTGGCCGCGTTCCACACGACGCTTTGCACGTATAACGCCGTCGCTATCGCCGCCGCTACCCTGCATACATACGTAGGCCGGGATCATATATACTAGAGCCAGCGATCGAGTCAACATCTCACGCAAAAGCACGAGGAGCGCGTGTTCACGAACTCACCATGAGAAGGCATGAGCCGGGATCATATATACTAGAAAACCCATATTTGCCGAATGCTTAAGAATTTACCGAGTGTATTTGTTCGAATACTCAACAGCCGAATGCTAAAAAAACACTTGGAAAAATAAATACAGGCAAACACCCGTCTTTACCTAGTGCTTCTTTTTTGACACTCGGCAAAGAGCTCTTTGCCGAGTCTATTATCTTTGGCACTCGGCAAAGCGAAATTCAAACCACATTTTTAATTTTTAAACAAATTCAAATTAAAAAATATTGAACTACAAAGTGGTATAACTTCTCAAGATATACGAATCACTTTTTTTGCTACAGTGTCCTGCAGATTAAAATTTAAAAGTCATTCTCAATGTTCACGAGACCAAAAAAATAGATGCGGTGTCCACGTGACAAAACCAACATTAAATGGTGTCTCACACACAAATTTCCCTATTATTATACGTTATGTCAATCTAATTAAACCATACCAGCTTAACCCATCACAGCTGGACGAACGCTTTCCTTTAATCTTGATTAATATGAAAATTATGAGAGTTTATATTTGTTACTTTTATTTTTTATTTTAAATTTTTCTTGTCCAAGCCCTTAAATAAAAAATGATTCTTTATCTAGACCATTGAGATGATTTCTAATGTGTTCTCTTTATTCCTCCAAATATCTTGATTCAGAATGAATTCCACAACATTGTTTTGTTATAATGAGAATATGTGACACTGCTGAAAATTAGTTATCCATGCATTATCAAAATTTAGCTTTTTAATCTTGATGTGAAGATTTATTTTCTCGAATCTATTTTCCCCTTCTCAACATAATACAGCTGCATGCATTATACTTATCATGCCAACGACTCAAGATCTGTATGCACATATCGAATAATCGTTTTCCATCTGTGTGCTTCAATGTGGCCATTTCCTGTTGTATCCAAAATCCAAACTTTATGAATAACCACGTTGGCCAAGATTAGTGACTTGAAACTTGGACAAAGACGCGATCACATCACCGGTGACGTGATCGCGTCGCGATAGAGGGCAGGCGCTGTTTGCCCGGCGTTGCATCATATCGCGTCGCGATAGAGGTTGCATGCTCGCAGCTCGAATTTCTGTAGCAGGCCCTTTAAAACCTGGGCGTGGGCCGTGTAACGTGACGGGACGCACGCACTCACTGGTAATGTGAACACAAGAAAGCAATCACTCTCTTCTAAACAGAAGTACTCCACGTGTTGCCACGTGCCAGCACAGGCACATCCAGAATGATCATACACATTACACGTATATCGCCAGCACACACCTATCTATACAGACCAAAAGGAAGCTCAAACACGACTCATTCAGTACCCACGTCAACACGAGGGGTCTCCTCGTGTCGCCTCGACTCATCTACGCACTACACGTGCGCGTGGCCCTGCCCAGGAGGAGCAGCGAACTGCGAGTTGGGCGCTTGCCCGTACTCTTGCGCCGGGTATGGCTGCGCCTGACCGAACGGCGGCTGGTTCGGCGCTTGTTGACCGTATCCTTGCTGCGCCGGCGGCGGGTACGGCGGCTGCGCCGCGTGCCCGTACCCCTGACCCTGACCTTGACCGGGCCACTGCGGCATCCCGACGGACGGCGGCGGGTACGGCCCTCCGGGCTTGGGCCCGTACCCCGCAGCCGTCGACGGCCCGCGCGTCAGCATGTAGTAGGACACTAGCCCGAGCGCGGCGGCGGCGAGGCTGAGCACGGCCGCCCGCGTGAAGACGCCGCTCTTGAGGAAGTAGCACCCGTTCGCGGCGTCGCGCGTCGCGGGCGCGTTCCACGCCGCACCTTGCAGGAAGAAGGACGCCGCGATCAGCGCCGCGATCCTGCACACAGCACACACAGAAATGTCGCCGGTTTTAATTCTTCGGTATGATCTCTCGGGAGTTCGAGGCGAGCAGCAGGCTCCAATCTACGTATGCCGCGCGCACGCATGCGGAGGACTTACCATGACAGGACAGAGGCGAGGATGCCGATGAGTCGCCGCGACCTGGAAGCGCCCATCCGTGGCCGGCAGCAGCCGCAGCAGCCGCCGGCGAAAGAGGAGATAAGCTGGGCCAACGCTAGCAGGAGGACCGCGCAGAGCGCCAGCGGGAAAGCGGGGGTGGCCGGGTAGACGCACCGGCGCCCAGACACGTTGACGTCATCCGGCTGCAACAACGTTAATCCATCACCACTTTGAAGGACAATTAATCGACGAAGAAATATACACTCGGTTAAGAAACAACAGTACAGGTTCCCCAGAATGGATACGGATTGTTGCACTTACGTTGAGCTTCGTAGCCTCGGCGATGAACCCCAGCACGGCGCTCGCAACCCCGAGCAGCGCCACCGTGACGAACAATACGATTTCGCCCGCCCTCATGCTGTAATGCAGTAGTGGCTCTCGCTGTCTTTCAGTGGTGGAGTATGAGATGAGAGGTCGGAGACGACGAACCGGCTGCGTTTGCACTGGGTATCTGGATGAATCGTGATGCTCGTTTTTATATAGAAGAAGTGGACATGGAATTCCCTACCGGTTATGTCGCCTCAAACTTATCAGAAAACTCTCAAGTGTGGAGCCCGACCGGTACATATGCACCATCTGGCACCTGCTGGACCTTTCCGTGCTGCCACGTTGCCTGCTACCGTGCAACTACAAGCCTACAGCAAGCAAACACGTAGTAGTAGTAGTAGTAACGCTTTAAAAAAGAGTAAAAAATGAATAAAAAGTAAAAAATGAATGACCACTATATTTAACTGTCTGTTTTTTAAAAAAAAAACACTTAGCTTCAAATCTATAATTGAAGAATTTATAAAGGGTAACTTCAGTTGACAAGAAAGGAGCATAGAAATGCTCTCAAATCTTTTCATCAGAAACGTCAATCTGATTAATTACCCACACTATTGACCACTGGAACTGATAATTTTTTGTGAAAAACAGCTGAGTTAATTTAACAACGTGTATTGTCAGATAAAGTTACCCAGTTCTACAGTTGAGATGGAGGGAAATGTATCTTCGAAAATAAATAGAGAATGCCCCATCCACCCCACACATGCACCAATTTTTGTTCAACAAAAGATAACCACCAAAATTTTCATGTTTATCTCTACTTAACTACTAGTAAGCTTGTCTCATAATGAAAACTAGGTGATTCCTCACGAGTCACAACAAATTCAAGCTCACAACTCAATGTATTTCTGGAGATAAAATAATTATTTCTTCGATGCAGAGGAAGCTGAATTAATGATGTGTAAACCTGGCGCTGCAGTGGATCCCGCAAACGGTCATTTTGCTGTCGGATTGTCTGACGGTTTGTGCTGCTCTGAACTTAAGAATAGAGAATCGATCCCGGTTAGTGTTGCTAGTCAGGGAGGTCAGAGTGTTCATCAATGGGTCGAGGGAGGTGGAGATTAAGCATTGTAATCGGTCTCAGAACAGGGTAGATCATCTTTTAGCAAATAAATCATGTGCGTAATCATTCTCGAAAGTATGGCTCCGTAATGCTCTGGACTTCGTTGCTACTACGATAGAAACTGACTGTACTCCGTTTGAAACTAATAAAATCCATCTTTTCCTTTGCTAAAAAAAAAAGATCGCACCCTCTAGAAATAAAATTGTTTGGTGCTTATTCAAGCCTGAGTCGCAACAGTTGACCTGTGCACGTGCGGCGTACACTTCAGATCAGTTGGGTGATGTGTGAACATAATAAAAAAGCTATATATCACGCAGGCTGCAACATTCTTGAGGTTTTTGGGGTCACACGTACTTTTTTTTGACGGGAAATGGCAGGTGTTCTGCCTTTGCATTTAGAAGGAAGCAGAAGAAAACATAGTCTTATACATTGCCTCTGTTAGCACACGCTAAAACTGGGCAGACACACGATAAAAAAGAGAGTAAAAGAACTGAAAAGAGTTTTCAAAATGGGCCAACAGGCTGGCCTCAAAATAGCTGAAGAAAGTCCTGATAGCTAAAACTGAAAAAGGACAGGCTAGCTGAAAGTTTTTGCTGTCACACGACCTGCAAGAACCTGCTGGGATGCTCTACCCTGGCCCGGCGTTGATCACCTGATCCTGCTCACCATCTTCGTAGCCATGATGGCCCCAGGCTATCCGATGTGAATTGATCTCTTCTTTTGTGAGCATTGCCACCTGCTGCACCGTCCTGTTCTTCGACTCAAAAATGCGCCGGTTCCGCTCCTTCCAGACGTTCCACCAAGCATAAAGAATGGCTCCCATAACTTGTCTTCTGTTCTCCTTGTTAGTGTTTTGTGCTGTTTCCTGAAGCCACTCCCCCACCGATACTTCACACGTACGGACGACGTTACCCACAGACAACCGGGCCAGGTTCAACCGGAGCACGGAGGAGCGACCTGCGGTTTCTCTGCTTCACCAAACCCTTGCGCGTGATGGGGATGACAAGGCGGCGCCTGCCCGTACTCCTGGTCCTGGGCGGGCCACTGCGACGTGCACAGGCCGACCGCCGCCGGCGGATACAGTCCGTCGTCAGGCTTCTTGAACTCGGTCCCTGCTGCCAGCGCCGGCGCGCGCGGGATCAGTATGATGTAGGAGTTGATCCCCAACACGGCGGCGATGAGGCTCAGCACGGCCGCCCTCGTGAAGACGCCGTCCGCGAGGGTGTAGCACTGCCCGTAGGTGGTGTCGCGCGTCGTGGGCTCGTTCCACGCCGCGCCTTGAAGGTAGGACGCCCCTGCGATCACTGCCGCTATCCTGCACAAGAATATATATCGCCGGTTTCAGTGATTTGATCTTCTGTCATATGTTTGTTCCAGCTCCCAGCTGGCGATCGTGCGGGGTTACCATGAGAAGACAGAGGCGACGATGCCCACGACCCGCTTGGTCTCGTATGCGCCTGTCCGTGGTCTGCCGCAGCCGCAGCAGCCGCCGGCAGCCGTGGCGATGATCTGGGCCGCCACCAGCAACAGGAGCGCCCCTAACGCCAGCGCGAAAGCCGGGTTGGCCGGGTAGACGCACTCGCGCCTCGACACGTCGAGTTGAACCGACTGCCAGTAGTAGTAGTGTCAATTTCATCACCACCGCTTAATTTGGGGATCACGATCCTCGATCGAACCTCATCAACATATTAAAAAGTTTATAAAACTACACGCTCACATATATAACACACATCCCAGACCCAGAACAATGGATATCGTATAGCACTTACGGTGAGCTTTGTGGCCTCGGCGATGAACCCCAGTATGGCGCTCGCCACCCCAAACAGCCCTACCACAGCGGACACGACGATTGCACCGGTCTCCATCCTGCTGCCCGTGCGACGAAAAGGCTGCTTGGTTGCGATCAATTGTGATGCTCTCGATCGTTTTTATACAGAGAAGTAAACTTGGAAATCATCTTCCTGTTATGTCAGGCTGTCAGCACATAGAAGCGACCGGCCGCTTTTTCATTCGCTGCCGGAGGGAAGACCAAAGATCTCGCAAATCAACAGATTTATCTCAAGCTACGTAGAATATTCTGTACCATCTGCCTGAAGGTTACCTGGAAACTCTCAAGTTACGACAAACAAACGCGCCCTATGACACACAACTCAAACCAAGGCAAGCCAGGTGATGACATAATTTACTGGTAAAGTCGTGCTTACAATTACAAGCACCATAGTTACGTCTACAACCTGGAGTTGACATCGATGGGCACGCGATGACGACTGGTTTAATCGTGATCCGATCATACGGGCTTAGCAGAGAGTTTGTTAAACACATTTACGAGTGCAATTGACGCTCATTTCTGTCATGGTGCTCTGCATGTCCCCGGCGTGGTTAGGTAACTTAGGTCTAGATGGGAATGTTTTCGGGGTGGGACATGGAATTCTCAAACGTGGACTTGGACATGGAATTCTCAGCGGATACATCGCATCAAACTTATCAGAATAATCTCATACGTGGAGCCTGATCGGTACATATACACCATCCGGCACCGGCCAGACGCTTTCGTGGCTAGCAGGCTGGCACCCTTCTACTATAGTACGAGCAAATTAACGCAGTGTAGGTAGCCAAAAATCTATAAAACAGTGCGCACAAATGTGTATTTTTGGGCTCATTTGGTTGGTGCCTAACTTTGCCACGTCTAAGCTTTAGCACGCCGCAGATTCTTAAGCAACTGTTTGGTCTACTGCCAACGGTGGCAAGCCACACGTTCTTAGTTCAGTGGCCCACACAGCATACACTCAATTTGTTGACTAACTTTGCCACACTTGTGGCTAAAAATTTTTTGGCCACACTTTTTGTGTGGCAAGCCATACTTGAGTAAAAGTTAGTTATGGCAATCTTAGTCTTGAACCAAACGTGCCCGGTTTTAGTGCATGTCAAAACTCAGTCTCCAGTGAAACTTGGAAACTCAATCTCCAGCCAAAACTATTGTGCGTAGCTAGTATCGTATCGCGCCGAGCCATACAATTAGCAGTTCGATGAGCCCAACTCATGGATATATAAGCTAGGCCGAATTGCCAATAGAGCTGGCGTTGGTTAATTGTCGCCGTCGCCGCCGGCCGACTGGATTGAAGGAGGTTGCGGCTTGCAGGGTCGAACAACCACCTGGAGTCTGAAGGTTGACCGAGGGTGTATATATGGTGTTCGTGTCAGTGGTCCGCAAGCGGTAACACAGCGAGAACGTTGGTTGGGACTTGGGAACTCGAAACTTGCTTCGTTTCTACACAAGCCTGAGTCATCATCACAACAGTTGACCTGTGCGCGTGCACAATTCACTCATGGTACAAATTCAGATCAGATATGCTTCTTGCTCACTTTCTACTATGGTGTTGTCACCTACACTTTCGCGTTCGCGTGGCCCTGTAGGATGTTTCACGCTGGAGGAGCAACCTGCGGGTTCTGTGCTTGCCCATACCCCTGGGCGGGCCACTGCGGCAGGCCGACGACCGCCGGCGGATCCAGTCCGTCGTCGGGCTTGTTGGGCTCGGTCTCTGCTCCTGCCGTCGACGTAGTCGCGGCACCGAGCGCATGTGCCTGCGCCGGCGCACGGGTCAGCAAGATGTAGGACGTGACCCCGAGGACCGTGGCGACGAGGCTCAGCACGGCCGCCCTCGTGAAGACGCCGCCCCTGAGGATGTACCGCCCGTCGAAGGCGTGGCGCGACATGGCCGCGTTCCACACCGCGCCTTGCTGGTAGGACGCCCCTGCGATCACTGCCACTACCCTGCACACACGAAATGTCGCCGGTTTCAGTGACTTTTGTCATCTGTCATCCTCCCAGCTCCCAGGCGATCAGGCTTCAAACTACTACTACTACTACGCGCGCGCGCATGTCACCGGCCGGTCGCCTCGGCAAAGATAGCTAGTTAATTAAGCACAACGCGGTTTTGAGTGCGGACTTACCATGAGAGGATCGAGAGGACGATGCCCACGCCTCGGTTGATCGAGGACGACGCACCAGCCTTTGGTCTGCAGCAGCCACAGCAGCCGGCGGCAGCCGAGGCGATGATCTGGGCCACCGCCAGCAGGAGGAGCGCGCATAACGCCAGCGCAAAAGCGGGTTTGGCTTGGTAGACGCACCCGCCGCTCCTAGACAAGGTGATGTCATGTGCCTGCAAATTACGAGGTGTTTGGTTCGTGCTTTGTAACGTATTGCCATTACGCAACGTAAACAGATAACGTTACGACTGTTTGTTTTGACACCCTCCGCAATCCGTTACCCCGTAATCAAACTCCGGCCTATTCAATCTCCATACCCTCCCTCCCCCACCGGTATCGAATCGATAACGCTTCGCGTCTTCGTCTTCATCTCCGTCTCCGCGTCGGGCAGCGCCACAGCGGCAGTTGCGACTCCGCCTCTTGTTCTCCGCATCAGGCAGCGGCAACACCGACTCGGTCTCTTCCTTCCTCAGCTCCTCTTGCTTAACCCCTGCTCTCCCTCCTCCGTTTATCAAGCCCAGATTTGTGCAGCGGCGGCGGCGATGGCGAGCCGGCGGCGGCTCTCAGCTTGCCGGTTCGGCGAAGCATGGCTGGAGCGGCGGCTTCCCGCGCGCGATTCAATCACCGATTCCCTGCGCGTGGGCTCCCGCAGCGCCCTGCACGCGTTTCATCTTCGATTGCAGATGACAACCAATTTCTGATTACGTTACGGCGGTGAGCCAAACAATGTCATTAATCGATCACCGCTTTGGGGATCATGATAGACGATTGAGTCTCTCAATATTGCACTTACGGTGAGCCTTGTGGCCTCGGCGACGAACCCCAGTATGGCGCTCGCCACCCCAAACAGCACCACCACGACGGACACGACGATAGAACCCCTCTCCATCCTGCAGTGGCCTCGCTGCCCTTCTGGTTATGATCAATCGCGACGCTCGTTTTATGTAGACAAGGGTACATGGAAATCAACGGCTCCGGGGGGAAAACCAATGATCTTGCAAGAGCACATAGAAATAACTTCGGTACCATCTACCGGGTATTTCTTTTTAATTTCCTCCAGCAAGTCCCCAGTTACGACAAACAAAATGCGTACCACGATCTGCATCGTCGCCAGAAAAGATGAACCCAAATCAATCCTCAATAATTTACTGGTATAGTGCTTAGGTGCACGGTGGCTACGTCTTATGTGCACCAATTTGAGTTGACATCGATGATAAGCTGACAACGACCGGTTTAACCGTGAGCTGATGATTACATGACTGAAAAATCAACATTAACCAAGAATACTATGAAACACGTTTACGAGTGCAATCGACGCTTCTTCCAGTCTATGCATGAAGTCTTCTATGGATGCGGTTGCTCTGACGTCACATCAGATCAACATGGATCGCTGCATGTGGATCCTCGCCTGTCCGTCCCCACATGTCAGTGATCTAATTTGACGTCAAAGACGCCTTCCATGTTCCCGGTACGGCTTTTGTGGTGGGTTTACAGCCAGTGAGAGCTCTGAGCTTAGAGAAAGGCTTTACGTGTGGCATGGACAAAGCCAGCACACAGGATATCGATCTCAAATTTATCGGCCCATGCGTAGATCACTATTCCACACGCCGACTACTGAGAGGGAGATAAACTGGCGAAACATGCTCTCTCTCTCTCTCTCTATATATATATATATCTTTTTTTTTTTGCGAGGACTCTCTCTCTCTATCGACAAAGCCTAGGTACAGTAAAAGTGTTTTTGGTTAGTTGCATATGCATGAGCCTGGCTATGAGGCGTATGCAGGGCAAGCTGAGCATGCACTGATGCACAGATGCATGCAGGCTCGTGTATTTGGATGCCCATTTTTGTCTGAGCGTGTTCCAGTGGAGCACACAATTGGTTGCTTAGCTTTTGGCCTGAGTTGTATGCGTGGGTGCAGGCACTAGTGTTTTTTGACATGTGCCTGTCATCGGCAGATGCGCGAAATGCACCAAGCGAGACAGGATGAGGAGCGAAGCTCGATTTCTGCGTGTGAAGGGAGCCGGGCTCGGGCTCCAAAGAGAATGTTGGACGCGCTGGTGCAGGCTATGGATGCAAGTCAGGCAACCAAACTTGATGGTCTGCAATTCTGCATCCGTTGGACCGGGCTAGGGGCTGATACAGCCTACCAAACACGCTCTAAGGATGCCTCTTATGGGTTCTGGATGGGCACGCGCAAATTGTGCACACATGATTCTCTTTTTCAAAAAATTAATAGCCCTGGTGTTCAAATCTCAATGAGCCAGTGTTAAAAAAAAAAGGAAATTCATCAAAAATATTTTGCTCCAATAGGAGCTCAGGATCAAATTCAAGTTGAGTACAAAACGCTGAGATTTGATATCCCGTTCAACGGGAGCACGGGTATATTGTCATCGATCTACACCTGCGCGTGCGGGTTCGGTGTTCGACCAAACCCTTGCGCGTGGTGCGGGTAGGGAGCTTGCCCGTACGGCCGTACCCCTGGAGGGGCCACCGCGGCAGGCCGATAGCCGGCCGATACAATCCGCCGTCGTAGGCGCAGCCACGGGCGCTGGTGCCTGCGCCGTCGCGCGGGTGAGCAAGATGTAGGACGCGATCCCGAGCGCGGCGGCGACGAGGCTCAGCACGGCGGCTCTCGTGAAGACGCCGCGCTTGAGGTAGTAGCACCCGTCGACGGCGATGTCGCGCGACACGGGCGCGTTCAACACCGCGCCTTGCAGGTAGGACGCCCCGGCGATCAGCGTCGCTATCCTGCACACGCACACATATCGTCGGCCGGCCGGTTTCAGACAGTCATCCCAGGCGATCAGGCTGCAAAGTGTCCAAAGTCCAAACTCCAAACTACACCCCGCGCGCATCACCGCGCGCGTCGGATAGCTAGTTAAGTAAAGCACAACGTATCGTACCGTGTGGGCGGACTTTACCATGAGAGGACGGAGGCGACGATGCCCACACCCCGCTTGGTCTCGGACGCACCTGTCGGTGGTCTGCAGCAGCCGCCGGCAGCCGAGGCGATGATCTGGGCCACCGCCAGCAGGAAGAGCGCGCATAACGCCAGCGCGAACGCCGGGTTGGCCGGGTACACGCACTGGGTCCCAGACACGTCGATGTCATCGGCCTGCAAAACCATTAATCCATCACCGCTTAGCTAGGCGTTCATACTCGATTTAGAGTCTCCATATGTTCTAGTACACAAATACAACAGAGAGATTCCGGACCCAGAATGGATATCGTTGCACTTACGGTTACGGTGAGCTTCTTGGCCTCGGCGATGAACCCCAGCACGGCGCTCGCCACCCCGAGCAGCGCCACCGTGACGAACAAGACGATTTCGCCCGCCCTCATGCTGCAGTAGTGGCTCTCGCTGCCCTTCCGTATTAGGAGTATGACTGCATTATGAGATATAAAAAGGACGTCTGGTTCTCACATCAAAATCGTGTCCGTGATGCTCCTTTTTATGCAGAAGAAGGTACTTTTGGAAATTTTCTTCGGTCATGTCGAGTTAATCATTAGAATAATCTGAAGCGTGAAGCCCAACCCTGTATACATATAGAATTTTCGGCACCATCTGCCGGACGTTTTCCTGGCAAGTCTCCAGTTACGACAAACAAACGCGTACTGCGACGTCGCCTTCAAAAGACGTCAACTCAAACCAAGCCAAACAAGACGATAACATAATTAACTGGCCGGTAGAGTGCTCAGCAGCACGGGGGTTACGTGACCAATTTGAGTTGACATCCATGACAATCCGACGACGACGGGTTAATCGTGACCCGATTAAATAATTGAAAACATATAACGAAATAAGTTTACGACTTATGAGTGCAATCGACGCTCTTTCACTATACGGTGCCTTGCATGTCCTGGCATGGTTAAGAGTCAGAGATCGAGTGCTTTAGGCGTGGGATTTAGAGTGCAGCAGTGAGCTCGGAAGTAAGGAATTAAGAGTGTGTTTGTCATGGATTCTAAAAGTGCTTCTGTTTTCAATTTTTAGATAATCTTGTCAAACAATTTAGGGCATGTTTGACATTAACTCTAAGGGCCCGTTTGGATGTTATGGTCTTTTGAAACCAGAGTATTCGAAAACCGTAGTTTTAGAAGTGCATCAAGCAGAATGCCGTGGTTTGTGCTTACCGTGGTATTTTTCAGTCTTGGGTGAAACCATGACGTGTTTGTCAAAATATCGTTGGTTTGTGGTTACCGTGGTAGTCTACGATGAAACGGGCTTGTAAAACCTGCACTTGTATTTAAGCAGCGATTAGCTATGCATAGCAGAATTATCACAAGTTTCGATGGTGGAAAGAGAAGGGAGTTGGTCACAGCTTGAACGTACAGAGAATAGCGTGGCTTACATGTCTAGGTAATTTATGTGGTGGATGCATGTTACGGAAGCTAACGTCACAGCAGGTAGGTGAGAATAAACAGAAAGAAGAAAAAGGACGCAGAAAGAGAGCTCTGTTTTCTAAAAAAGAGGGGGCGAGTGGATTTTTTGAAACAGCGAAAATACCACAGTATTGATCATACTACAGTTTGCAAAACAACATTTTTTATTCTATCCAAACACGTCAAAGTTTTCGATACCATGGTATTTTTTAAAAACCAAAGTATTGCTAGAAAACCACAAAAATACTTTGCGTCCAAACAGGCCCTAAAAGTGGTTCCGCTTCAGATTTTTGAAGTAGCTTACCAAACGGTTCAAAACAAAACAACTTCTGCTTCGCCACTCTAGAAATACTTCTCAATTTTATACTAGTCAAAAAAGTCAAAAGGCACAAAAATGTGGGCATATTTGGTATCGATTCTTAAAGTGCTTCTGCACAGGAATCTTGAAAAAATCTGCCAAACAGTTCAAAACAAAATAGCTTTCCTACTCTTAAGAAGCACTTCTCAATTTTGTACTATGGACTAAATTAACCGGGCTGTGCCGTACTTAGACCAGGCCAAAAAAAAAATGTGGTTTGTGCCCGCTCGCTTGACCCGGCACATTTGGACATAACTAGTTGCGGCGTTTGCATTGGTGGTGCATCAAATTGGGCTCTTCGGCGTGTAATAGTTGCTTTGAGGAAATGAGGCAAGATTGAGAGGTACATGACCGAGCTGCGAGGATCGAGAGAGATAAACTGGCGAGCACAGGCCCGCAAGTTGATCACACGTTACAGTAGCATAGACAATGAATTTTAGCATCTCTGCGACCTGACTCAAATCAAAACTGAAACACCTTTGTTGAAGCAAGATCAATTATGCAAATTTAATATACAGGATATATAGCAAATGTTAGAAACAAGAAGAGGAGACCAAAAAATGAAAAATATACACGCAAAATCTGACATTAAGGAAGGAAGACCGACGACGGTCAAGTTGACGACCAGTCTATAGCGCCAACATCACTTCCGCTAGCACCGGTCACCATTGACAGAAGGAACCCAGCCATTGCGGTGGGATCGGTATTGCCAGAAGAAACGAATTGCTTCACCATCTCCGTAAGCACCTGAACTCCTGCCTTAAGTAAAACATCTGTGTTAATACCTGTCTGTTGGTTTGACTGTTCGCTCCCTTGAGACTGCACGGAGTATTCTGGGGTCGGTTGCTGTTGCAGGGCGTGTGCTTGAGCTTGAGGCAGCGTCTGCCCTGTCGGGGCCCCGGTGTACGGCGGCTGCCCGCCTGGCGTGCTTGGTGCACCAGTAAACGCTGACGGCGAGGACTGCGGGTGGTCCATCGACGACGGCGCTTGCGGTTGCTCCGGAGGCGCAGTAGGCGGCGGGTGGCTCGGAGGCTGCTGTTGCGAGAGCCATTGAGGCGGCGGCGGCGGCGGCTGGAGCTGCGGCTGGCCCGTCGGGATCCCGTCAGGCTCGTGCGGCTTGTTTGGTGCCTCTGTCGCCGTCGATGCCGGCGCCACGGCGTCCGACGCCGCCGGCTGGCTCCGGAGCATGCCGTAGGAGATGATGCCGAGCTTCGTGGTGGCGAGCGCGAGCACGCCCGCGCCGGAGAAGACGCCGTCCTTGAGGTACTTGCAGTAGGGCGCGGTGTCCCGCACCGTGTTGGCGTTCCACGCCGCGCCTTCCAGCAGCAGCACCCACGCGACCCCCGCGGCTACCCTGCACGTGCGTGCGCACACGTATCATCGTAGATGCTCGTACGTACATGGCCGGCTATACAATCTACGCTTGTAGCCTGTGGTGACAAGACAACGATGTCCACTTATTACCAGGAGACGAGGGCGCAGACGATGCCGATGATCCGCTTGGTCTCGGAAGGGACGGCGCGAGACTTGTAGCAGCCAGCAGCCGCTCGCCGCCGAGACCACGACTTGGGCCACCAGAAGGAAGATGGCGGCGCAGACCGCGAGCCCGAGAGCCGGGTTCTGCGGGTAGATCGATGCACTCGCGGCCATACACAAGTATGTCATACGGCTGCACACACACATGCAAGATTCCAGTTCAGGGAAGCACGTACGCCACCGCGCACCAACGTACACCACGCAGATCACGCACGTATACGTGGAAACGGACTATACAGTGTACAGAGCTATAGGTAGATAGCTAGAGATCAGTGGCACCTACGTACCGTGAGTTTTGTCCCTTCGGCCGAGAAGCTCAAGATGGCGCTCAACACCCCCAGAGACCCCACCACCGCCGACACGATGATCACCATCTTCTCCATTTCTGGGGACCTATGTCTGTCCTTCCTCTCGGCAGAGGCCAGCAATACCGCGAGCCTCTGGAAACTCTATTGTTTCTTGATTCACCGATGTATGTTTATATATGTGTTGCACACTGGCAGTCCTGCTGAGAGCTTGCCTCATGATCCACATATATTCGCTGACGTTGACGCTGCAGGATGATCGACACACAAGCTCCAAGCGAGTACAAATGGGAACCATATTTACTAATTGAACCACCATCATGCATTTTCAAGCAATGTGCAGGAAACTCGTCCGCGGTAGTTCCATGGGGAAGTAAACAATATGCAAACTGTTTCTTCACTTAAAGTATACAATCAGTATCCATCGTCCGGCATGGCAACGATGAAATGTTGCAATGTACATCCAAAGGACAGCGACGGAATCCAGACTGGTTTCACATTGCATTCATACTTGGTGGTGACATGGAGTATCCCTAGCTTCAGTGAATCAGCTGTACCCTAATAACAAACAGAACCAAACGGCTAAATTTACTTCCAAAATCAAGGAAATGCTAATTCAGGTATGTTTGATTGGTCTCAAGTCAAGATGAGCTCATTGAATTTTTCACCAAAAAAAAAAAGGATGAGCCCATTGAACTAGCAGTATAATATCACTGAACAAGACCGCTAGAACGGTAAGCTCAACCCCATTTCAGATCAACCGTGTTTTCGCAGCATCTACGTGTTTCCATGCTTTGTACTTTTTGCCACATGAAATTTCCAGAGTGAGAAATCACTTGCCATCCAACATTTCTTTTTGAGAAAAACTACACACATATATGCTCGAAGAAAACTCGATCATCCTCTATGAACATATGTACGCATGCACATTCTTCTCTGTGTGAACATCTTTGAAAGATTGGAACAAATGATATTAAGATTGATGAAATCACCGTCGTCGCTTCGCTGGCAACAGACAAGTCATCTCGAATAGAAAATTTTGTTTTTCTCTGTCATCGTATCCCTGAGGGTTTATTTCCTATCAGTTAGCCGTCAGAGAAATATTTCCTGACGGATTTTTTTCTCTTTGGTTTTTCGGCCAACAAGAAAATTTGGTTTTCCAATACTGTATTGTGCTAAGTGAATCTCTAATCCTAATGGACATACTCCACCAGAGAGGACCTAACAAATTAAGCATTGGACTACCAGTACAATGTAGCATGTGCATCGGCAGTGAGTTGGCGAACACAATGTAAAGGCAGAACGTTGCGCACAGCTCATGTGATAATCTGAGTCGATGGCAGCTCGTAACTACCAAGTACCAACTCATTTAAGTTTGGACGGTGTGACCGTGTGAGAATGCCGACAATCTCTGTATTGATGCGGTGACATCCAAAAGCAAGACATTATAAAACAAACTGTCAAACCTGATGTCTAAAACTAAAAAGCGCCATATAGCTTGAAACGGTGGGAGTACATTGTTTTTGGTGACAGGAAAATTTTCCAATAACTTGACTTAATTAATCCACTGAAGTATCAAGGAGCACACAGGATACAATTTGCAGAGACGCAGAACACGTGACAAACTCAAAACCATAATGGCACGCCAAACTACTGATGATAGGAGTATAGAACTACAGTAGTTCGATACTTTCTTGTAGGGAACCTGCAAAATACTGCAACGCCACGGAAACTCATGGCTTAATTACCACAAGGTGATCAAGGACATGGTGCGGTGCTAGACCTGGGCGTGCCCTTGAGGAGGGTACATTGGTTGTCCCATTGCGATCCCACCGGCCGCTGCAGGCTTGTTTGCTGCGGCGGCGCCAGACGCTGGCGCCTGTGCCTCCGCCGGCTGTCCACGCAGCATGTTGTACGAGGTGATGCCCAGAGCCGTGGCGGCGAGGCTGAGCAGGCCGGCGCCGGCGAAGATGCCGTCCTTGAGCCAGTAGCAGACGGGCGCGGTCTCCCGTTGCACGTTGGGTGCGTTCCACTCCGCGCCTAACCACAGCATCGCCCACGCGATCCCCGACGCTATCCTGCACTTGCATTCGTTATATATGGTTTGTTCTTCACTGCCACCATGAGCGTACGTGCGCGGTCAGTACTCACCATGAGGCGACGGCGCAGATGATGCCGACGTTCCGCTTGTTCTCGGAGGGGATGCCGCCGCGGGACTTGCAGCAGCCGCAGCAGCCGCTAACCGCCGTGATAGTGATCTGGGCCATCAACAGGAAGACGATGGCGCAGATCGCTAGCGCCGATGCCGGATTCTGTGGATAGACGCAGTAGGCGCCGACCACATATATGGTGTACTCCTGCACGCAAGCGATGTTATATGTTACTGCAAGTACAGTTACGCACACACCACACATCAAGATGGCGCAATATCGCAACTCAGAAAGCTAGACCATGCATGAATATACGTTCTAATTACACAGCTAGTAATAGTTAACTAGGTAGGCCAGTAGAGCTTACATTGAGCTTTGTTCCCTCGGCCGAGAACCCGAAGATGCCGCTCAACAGCCCCAGAGCCCCGACCACCGAAGTAACAATGATCGTCTTATCCATCTTTATGGCCATTGTTCTCCTCCTCGCGGCTTCCGACAGAGACAGGTACCTAGAGAATGTCGAAAGCCGCGGATGCTCTGTCTCAAGAGATCTTCGGATGTGTCGTTATATAGAAGTTGCACAATACGCAGACGTAGGTTGCTGTCGCTAGATATTGAATAGTCATGCATTATGCTGCCCATGTTCCGAGTAAACTCTCCTTCCATTATTGATTCCATTCGGAGGTTGACAGGGTAAACAACCGAAATATACTTCAGGTTGGGATCCCCCCTCCCCCGGTTGACATTCAAAAAAATCATATATTTAGCCTTAAAATTCTCTCTAGAAATGATGTTTAGGAACAATACTCCAATCAAAACGAGATACGTGCTCCGAGAGGACAGTGGCAAAGGCAATTGATTTGCACCGCATCGGTCATTTGGTTTGGCTATAGTGGTGGAGTATTTCAATGTGAATCACCTCATTACCCTGCAAGAATGATGCGTCACTTGAACTATTGTTAGAATTCGATAAAACAATTAGTATTGGTAAGTAGTGGGCTACCGTTATATTGCCATCATCACAAAACAAAAAAAAGGGGAAAACAAAAAGATCAATTGGCTTTTCACAGGATTATTAAAGTGGGACTTTTGACTAAATCAACGGGAAAAAAGTCAAGTCTATAACAAATTCTCCAATATGCTCGGGCTGTTTGACAGGATTATTAAAATGGGACTTTTCTTTTAGAAATACAGAAGTGGAGGACCAGATCGAACGAGATAGATTGATTCCATAAAGTTGCTCTTGCCATGACCTCTAACTTTATACCAATTCCAGTGTCACACAATAGATGAACTTTAATACCAAGTCCTAAAATAAGTTTATTTTTACAACTGTTCTAAAGAAAACCATCCTATCTTGGCAAACTTTGTCGCGAAAAGGTACTAATTCTTAATACATAAAATAAGTGCACTGTTCATGATATGTTTGATGATGCTAATTTTGTATTACAAATATTTGTACTCTTTTCTATATAAATTTGGATAAAGTTTGAATAATTTGACTAAAAAACTGTAGAAATGAACTTATTTTCTTATGGAGGTAGAAGTATTTAATTTATGCCTGGCTGTTTCGGGTTTTCCGTGCTGAAAGTTAAGTACGTAAAGAAGACACAAAATACCTTGCACCGTATCTCTATATATACCGTGTACGTAGCGAAGAGCCGAAGGCAGAGCTAGTGGCCTCGTGGGCACGACTGGTCGTTTGTTGCTTACAGCACGATATCCGAATTGAGTTGACATTTGATGACAGCTCGTAATGACCAAATCAAACGAGTGATACAAACATAAGAATATGTGTTTATATATGTCGAAGCAATGCATATGGCGTTGAAGTGTTATTTGGTTGTGTTTTGTCGCAGCTCGGCGAGTTGATGCTCTCGGACGACGGGTTCACCGGACCAAACGACGTGCAGCTAGCTTGCTCAGCAAATAGTACTCCATTCTCTTGCTCCACAACTATTATCGCTTGTTTCACTCTCCGAGCTGGAGCATTCCAAACTCTCGTCTCCCTCAATGTAGCGGATGAATAAGACGCTCTAATCTTCTACTATCCCAAGGCGGTCGCGTTGCTGGTTGGCGAAATATTCCACGTCAGCAACACGATTTGCAGCCGTTGGATGCGAGCAGTGGAAATCTGTAGCGTCTGTTCCAGCGTGCGATTTAACGCTGACGTCGGGGGTCCTCTACCAGGCTCCAGAGACTTCGCAAGTCCCCTCAGCGTCGCATCGAGCAATGCCCACGGCCGGCGATTCTCCCATGGGCGAGGTGGGTGCGAAGCTGAAACGAGGGATTCCTGCCTCCATCGCCGGCACCTCGTTTCCATTTGGACTACATGTGTGTTCTCCCACCGCCATTGGCTCCTCCTCGTCCAGCGATCTGTTGTGCCAGGGAACTGGCATCTGAGACGCCCACAGTGTTCGAGGTAATGCGTCACTCAAGATTTGTTTTATCTGATGAGGATCCTATCATCAAGGATATACACGATTGAACAGGAGCTATTACAATGGACTCAGGCCACATATTGTCATTGAGTTCCCGGACGTTTTCATTACACATGATAATATAGAAATGGTTTGAACAATTCTTAGTTTCCATTTTCAATGTATCCGCTTTGAGCAAATGGGTTCAGGGATCAACATGTATTGCTAAGTTCTTATCATTTCAAAACCTGCATGCAGTGGCATCATCCAAGGGCACCAACAACACAAAGAAAAGATGCCGACAGATGTGAGTTACGACACTCACTCTGTATCATTAGAGAAGAGTCAGAGTGCCGATGGTAACACACCTCTAGCCACGAGTGTATAGAATAACCAGAAGACAAGACTGTTGATTGTTGAACACTCATTCTGTTAACATTTCATTTGAGTCCTTTTTTTTTACTGTCAACTGGGGAAAGACTCCCCAATAAAATATGCCTAATCTATCACATTCCTTGCTTCAACGTAGTGAATGGTCATGATTCAACCAAGTAAACCTCTGTACATCATAATCTCTTTCCAATGGTATGATGAAGATACATCTCGTCGATTATTATAGATTGGGGTTCCTTTTTTTTCAAAGCCACAGATTCAAAATGAAAATGATCCAATGATAGTCAAACAAAACGAGTCTACCTTAAAAATGACCATAGCCATTTCTTCAGTAATAGTTACCGAAGCCTTCGGTGATTCAACGACAACAAAAAAAAAAAGCTTATGGTTGCATCTGAGGTACATAATGTCTTTGCACTTACGTTACACATGTAGGCATATGCAGTGACAATGATTGTGCAATGGTTAGAAAAATGCACAATGCATGCTGGGTCATGTGTATAATTGCCACTTTCTGGGCATGGTAATTTATGGATTATGTTCCTTCATCAAAATTCTAATTTAACACATTTTAATATGTTTCTCTTCAATATTATATATATCATATCTGTCAGCATGCCTACATCCTTCAATATGTCTGAACTTTGTTTGTAAAATTGGTCGGAATGCTTTTCTTATGAAATAGAACTTTCCTATATATCTACAAATATATACGGGCCATTGGGCGCAGCAACGCGACGCCATCTTTCTAGTCTATCTCTATTCTTCCTCTGTTCCTACCATCCAGGACCCATAAGGGGCCTCCATTTTATTTTCAACGGTGAGGCTGTCTGTGGTCCCTAGTCTTTGTGGCAATGACGCATCCGTATAACTGCCCCGTAGTAGCGCGATAGGGTTTTGTTGCACAAGCAATTGCAGAGGTTGTCGCCTACTAGTCGAGAATGAGAGATCGTTTTATAAATTTTAAAGTTTGACACCTATTTTTGTATTACTAATAAAAAATGGTTATAAGTAAAAGTGCTCCCTCGCGATTGGTCATGCAGCTGGATCATGTTTTGGGATTGAGGGGAAAAGACTATCTCACAGTACTCCAGGCTGTGGTGGGTGGGCAGTATGCCATACAGGCTGATCCAGAAATTATCGATGTGATGCACATATACAAGCAGAGAAAAGGGTTGATTTGAACAAGCCTTTTTGTTTTTTAGTCCTTTATTTGTACCCTTTATGTTGTTCTTGTCGAAAATCAAAGCTTCCGAGCCTTAACGAATAGCTCGAGATTGACTCGACGAAGCTCGCGAGCTTGATGTCAGGATTGAACTCGGTTTGATTATTATGCTAGCCCATCTCGATTCGAGCTTTTAGCGAGTCGAGTTCAAGTACGTAGCTAGCGAGCCTCAAGCTTCATTGACAGCCCAAGCCACGGTGTGGTGTGGGACAGTGGGAGGTCTATGGCGCGCGCCGTGGCTCCTGACCTGGCTTGCTATGTGCGTCCGCCACCTCTGTCACGATCATTACGGGCGACAGCTGCTGCTGCTGCAGCAGCTTGCATAGTTGCATCCGCCAATGCCATTGCCGGCGCCGGCGCCATGTACTGTGGGAGTCACATCTGCTGGCTGGCTTCGCAGCATGATGAAAGAGGTGATGCAGAGCGTCGTGGCGGCGAGGCTGACACACCCGCGCGCCTGCGTAGACCATGCCTACAAGGAATAACACGAACGATCACAGCCAGTATCCTGCAACGTACTCGTATATATGCTCATCAGTTCGCGCTCAACCTCACGCTACATTTAGTGCACGGGTGATATATCAGCGGTGGTCGCCCACTCACCATGAGAAGACAGCGCACAAGATGCCGACGACCGCTTGTTGGACTCTTATAGGGAGAACACCGCATAATTAGTTGAATCAAGTACTTAATGCATCAAAATGTAGTTTATTTGGTTGAACTGTCTTTTTCTTTTCTTTTGCGTTCAGAATAGGATATATATTAAATGAGAAGCCATGTTGATATGTGCCATGGCTTGGTTTGTGATGAGTAATTGACATTAATTACTTCCTTGTTGAGCTTAATTAAAAATACATTTTATGGATCGAGACAGCAAACCACCGGACTATCCGGTAGATTACCAGACCATCTGGTACCGGACTATCCGACGTCGTACCGGACCATCCGGTCATTTCACATTGCTTGAGAGATAGCACTACTTGAGGGGGAGCTTTACATCAACTTATTTTCTTCTGACTTTTTCCTGAGTCTTTTGGGATCTTTGCGTCTATGAGCCGCTTTCCTTGCCAACTCTTGGCTTTTGTGATCCTTTGCTACTAGATGGTCATTTCTACCTTTTACCTTGGTTTTGGACGATTTAGTTAGCGTCTTTGGTTTCGCATTTCAAGTTCGATTTCATGTGCTTGGTGTTGTTGTCAATGTACTCATCAAGGAGGAGATTGAGGAACCATGTTGAGATGTGCCATGGTTCATAATGATGATGAGTAATTGACATCGGAGTTGAATTGAGTTGGATATGAGTTTGGGTTTGAAATGCGGGATTTTGAGGGTTGCATAAGCATGTGCATGATTATGTTTATGGCTAACCGTGTTGGTGAAGTTGGAGGAGAAGGAAACGTGTTTGCTTGTCTAATGATCTGTAGGTCAATGGAGTCAACTTGATGGTCAACGGCGGGAGGATCGGGAGGACCAAGCGGGAGGCTTCGGTCCGGGCGATCGAGAGGCCGGGTGAGGTCAAGAGTGATCCACACCGTACACGTGGCGGACAAGAAGCACGGATGGTTTCGCGGTTTGGCCTCAAAACCGGTGACGACGGTATCCTGGTTTGGCCTCAAAACCGGTGATGGACGGTTTTCCAGTTTGGGCCTCAAAACCGGTGGCGGATGGTTTCCCGGTTTGTGCCTCAAAACCGGCGGTGGACGGTTTCCCGGTTTGGGCCTCAAAACCGGTGGCGGAAGTCGCGCTTTGAGAAGCGTGTAAGGCGGTTTCCTGGTTTATGCCTCAAAACCGGCGGCGACAGATGGAGGTGCATGTGGCACCATCGCGGAGGTAGCTTCGAGGTGAAGCAAAGGTGTGAAGGCCTCGACGGCGTTCGGGTGAAGGAAAAAGAGTTTGACGGAAACGCCTTTATGTGTTGTATGGGTGTTTTCTAGTGTGAGGGGCATTTTCGGGATGTGAAAATGTCCAAGAGGATAAGTAGGAGGGGCAGGTTGGCTGCCCACTCTTGGGTTGTCTCCATTGTGTGTGAGGGATAGGACTAGTTAGGGGAGAGCTAGAGTGAGATGAGAGGAAGGGGAACAAGGTGAGAGCTTGTATCTTCTACTTTCTACAAGAGAGGGAGGAAGTGGGCGGCGCCCTAGCATGGAACTGTGTAATCTTGTTCGTGGATTAATGGATTAAGTTTGAGAGAATCAATTTCGTGTTCTGTTCTTCCTCCCTATCTAATTTCCGAATTTATCTTTTTTCTTATTTTCAGAGCTATTTTCGGGTGGATTTTCGATCTCTCTTTTGGATGGGTTTTGGGACGGATTTTCTTGGGGATCTTGGTGCTAGTACATGAGGGAAGACATCTTGGTCATCGATTGATTCATCCCTCTCACGAGCAGCTTTTAATTTCGGTTTTCCCGAAATTCCCCATTTTCTAGGGTTCTTGTTCTTCCCCGAGAAGATTTTCGATTCCCAAGATTTGCCTCATCTTTGGTGGTGATCTCTTGGATGAATTCGGTGCTACGACGTGTGGGAACCTATCTTAATTGATCTTGCATCAAATCCGCTCACGAGCACTTCGAATTTGTGGATTTCGTCCAAGTTCATCCAAACCCTAGGTTCTTTGGTAGGATTCAAAATCCGTGAAGATTTTGTAGGGTTTTTGGTGTGATTCTTGTTGGATGATGTTCTCCATCTCAAGATGAAACTATGGTCCAAATTTCGTGATTTTTAGAGATCGTTTGGTCGGGTTTCGAGATTTTTCTTGAGCTTGCGCGCGTGCTGTCCTGAAAGGGCTGGATTATCCGGCAAGTTGCCGGAGTATCCGGTTGCCAGAGTGTCCGACGAGTTTTTGGAGTGTCCGGTACTTTCCTAGGTCCGGAGTATCCGATAGTTGGCCGGATTATTCGGTGGGAGGTCTCGGTGGTGACTTTTTTCTCATCACTTTTGAGGTGTTCTTTTGATCTATTTGCTTCCTCAACGCTTCCTAATCACTTGTAAGGTTAACATATCACTTCAATTGGTATATATGACCTTGGTGATTGATTGTGAGGTGGTTTGGTGTATGTTTGGGACATAGGCCAAGTTCTTGTGAAGAATTTTTATCGGCTCCCATTCACCTACCCCCCTCTGGCCTTCTCGGTCCTTCATTAAACTTCTAGTTTACCCTCTGCATCGACCAATACGAATATACTTAATGTATGAATAGGGAATATATTTTTTTTTGTTAACATATAACTAAACAGTTTTCCGTAGACTGGATACAACAATAAGTGTATGCTTAATTTATTGAAAGAAAAATATATAAACAAATTCTCGCGATTGAAAACATTGGGCACAGCAGATGTACACCGTAGCAGTGATAACACAAGATAAAAATGATACAATAGTCTTAAACACTGACAGTAAGCGGAAGATGCGTAGTACAGTATCATATAGAGAGCGTCAGATTAGCCGTAGGCAGCAGCATCTCCACTTTCTGTAGCTCCAACATCGTCTCCACCACCAGCAGCAGAGCCAGTCGTCGCCGATGCAATGAAATCCATACTACTAGTTGAATTGGTATTGTCAGAAAAGAGGGTTTCTTTCAGCGCCCGCGCACCCAATCTAATTCCTGCCTTGGTTAATTCCTTGCAAAAAACTGTTGAAACTGTCTCTTGTCTCTGCCCTTGCTGAGTAGTAGGAGCAGTAGTAGCAGGGAGCGGAGGCTGGGCGGGTACCTGAGGCGACTGATCAGCAGTGAACTGTGCCACGTCCATCGACGGTTGAGGCACGAAGTATACGGGAGGCGGGCTTGTGGTGGGCGTGGGGAACATAGGTTGAACAGGGTGGTAATGTGTCTGCTGTTGCGGTTGCGGCACAGCAGGGGGTGGAGGCTGGACTGGTACCTGATGAGGCTCAGCAACAGGGAGCTGTGGCGTGCCAATCGGCGGTTGTTGCATGACGTATACTTGAGGGCTCGTTTGGTGAGCGCCCATCGTGGACGTGACGAACATAGGCTGCTGCACGGTAGCTACCTGCGGCTGACCAGCTGGGTAATTTGTTTCCTGTGGCTGTTGCACAATCATGTACACTACTTGATGATGAGGCGACGGCAGGAACTGCGGTTGTTGGAGCAATGGTTGCTCGTCTTGCGCCTGAACATGGTTCTGTTGCAGTACTTGATGAGGACTTAGCGGGACTCGCGGCAGTTGTTCTCTCGTCGTGACCACGGCGTGCGGAGGCAGTGGTTCGCCTGTCTTGTTTGTTGTTGTGTCGACTACGGCCGCTGCAGGTTGGGGCCGCAGGTGGTCCGTGGCGACCACGGTGTGCTGCTGCTGTTGATCTACGGCGACGACCTCGGTGCACGGCGGCTGCTCATGGCCTGGCTTGTTCTGTGCGCCTTCTGCAATCTTTGTCGCCGTCGAGAGCCGTGGATCGACCACGACCATGACGGGCGGCGGCTGCTGCTGCTGCAGCTCGCGTGGCTTTGCATCCACCTTGGTCACGGCCGGTGCCACCGTGGGCATCGTCGTCGCGTCTGGCGCCGGTGCCACCGTGGGCGTCGCGTCTGCTGGCTGGCCTCGCGTCTTGATGAAGGAGGTGACGCCGAGCGCCGTGGCGACGAGGGTGAGCACGCCTCCGGCGGCGAAGGCACCCTGGCACCCCCTGCCTCCCAGGAATAGCACGAACGCGATCACCGCCAGTATCCTGCATGCAGCACGCACGTACTCGATCGATTGCTCATCTGTTCTCGCACAATTTCATGGACATGTGTGATATACTATATGATATGATATATCAACGATGGCATGGCCACTCACCACGAGAAGACGGCGCAGACGATGCCGACCATCCGCTTGGTCTCCGAAGGAATAGCGCGGGACTTGCAGCAGCCGAAGCAGCTGCTGACCGCGGAGACGGTGATCTGGGCCGCCAGTAGGAAGATGGCGGCGCCGAATCCCAGCCCGGCTGCAGAGCTGCTGCTCCCATTCCTTCGGTAGTAACTCTGGGGCGAGGCAAAAGTCAAGAATTATATAACACCCTTTTATCGCAAAAAATTGCGTTTTTTTTTTTGAGAGAACAAGGGGCTCGCACCCCTACTGGTTATAAATTAAATATAAAGGTAAGTACATAAGTTTAATACAGAGCCTCAAGGAGGAAATAAAATCAAAAGCAAAAAATTGCAGTTTATCACATATTTTGAACACATAAAGAAACATATTATGAATATTGAATTTTGTTCTCTTGTCTAATGAAAACGGTTGCTCAACACTATTGATTACTCTTCAACGACGTTAAGAGTAGTCAACCTTTGGTGAAAATGTTTGCACTAAAAGAGAAAAAAAATCCAGAGAGAATAAGTTGAACTGGTGGTGTAAAACAATATTAACACGTACTATTTTTTTTAATTACACAGTACAACTCAAACACTCACAATACACGCACACTCACCCCTATGAATGCACGTACGCAAGCGCTACCGCTATAAATATGTACTCTTGCCGAGCAAACTAATAATTAAGCGTGCCACTATGACTAAACGCTTTTATTGGAGAATTACGTACGGTACAGAGGCAGGCTTTTGGTGCCCCCTCAATGGAAGAGAACGATTTGTTGATAAAACATACATCTTCAAATTATCTAACCTATTCCTCGCAAAAAATATTATCTAACCCTATTAATAAAACTCTGCATTTGAAATTATCTAAAGACTAACTAGTAACTACACGTTAGGAGCTACTTTTTCTCTCTTGTCTATTTAACTCTCGGCATAGAAAAAATATGATGCAGAAATGCATTTTTAAAGTTAGTAGAGGTAGATCATTGAAGGCGCCCTAAAAGCGTCCCCAATGTCTTGCTAAGAACCAGAGGATAGAAAGAAAAGAGATAAAGAAAAGACAACTCTTTGTTAAGAGTTACTGACATATGGGACTAACTCTTAATTTTAAGTCGACATAACCTTTTTATGGAAAACACCATCTAGATAATCTATTTAATTAGTAACAAAACTGAGTTTATGAAACGGCACAAAGAAGAGAATATATTCTTTTTTTAGATGGAGTATATTATATTGTCATGAAAAAAAAGAAGATAAACTATAGTAGTACGGAGTGCTTACGGTCACATTGCCGTTTGCGCCCTCTGCAGCGAATCCTAAGATGGCACTCAACAACCCAAGCGACCCGGACACAGCGGACACGACGATCACCGTCTTATCCATTTTTGCCATTCTTCTCCCAGACAGAGAAGTGATGTTGGAAATCGATCTATGTGATGCTTATATAGACGTCGACGCACCGTACCCTTCAGCTCGGGCACATATCCACGTAGGTCGATCAGCTTAGCAAGGCTAGGTCGATCGCTGCAAAAACAAAGACAAATTCTATTTAATTCACTGGAGGAATGGGAAGACTAATTAAGTAAACAGCTAGCCATCATCATGTGGGCGTGCATGTTCTTGGTACTTCTTCCATTATTGATTCCATAATGATGTTGACATCACAAACAAAATTGGAGTAGGTCTTTTTTTTACGCATTCTTACATAATCAACAATCCCTTCACTGTAATGTGTACTCTAACAGTTAGTAGTTGATTTTCTAAAAACAAACAACTGGTTGATTGACAGACTGGTCGTCTGATAACTGACATTTCTGGTTTCAATGAACCTGAGCTCCAGCAATTTACACTGGTGACATGCAATCACGAGGCAGGCAGCGGCGACCAGGTGGTTGCTTTCATAATAACTGCTTAGAATTTTTTATAGTTCATAATAGCAACATTACATACTGGTTCCCTCTCACAAGTATTCTTAAGTAGTACTATCAATAATACAAGGGCATTTCAAGAAAGAAGCTAAATGCATGGCATCGATCGTGATGAGTCAAGGCAAAGGACGGCGATACTTGTTGTCATGCGGCTTCGATTTGAACAGAGGGAGCACAAAATCAGTAGCAACACAAGGTGGCATATATGTTGCTGAAAGGATTGTGGTATGTTTCGTGATACCACCAGTATTAACTCCTCAGGTTACATTATTAGTAGAAAGATATATATCCAAAACACAGTCAAATTCAAAGGACAGGAAAACATACAGATACTTTAACTATTCTGTGCGAAAAAAAAAACAAAGAGGTTGGGTATTGGTCGCAATATGTTAGGCTGGCGCCACAGAATAAGGAGTAATTTGTTGATGTATTTATAGTAAGATTTTCCTTACAGATATGAACCCAACTCTTTTATGCGCAGCACGAACCGCATGTTTGTTGCTAGCTTGGACGGAGGCAAGGCCCCGAAGTGGAGTTCCGTTGGTTATATAGTACGATTTTGCAAACTGAGTTGACATTTTGACATTATTGATGACAGATTTTTTAACCAATTCAAACTGAAACTAAGCTCTACTCAATCAGCTCACAACGCTTGTGCGACTACTAGAAGCAAGTGGGCGCGTGCCTACAGCGCGTCTCTGGCTCGAGGGTTCAGAATTAGTCTTAGGACGTACAGTTCAGAATTATACATTGGCGTTATGACAATGGCCAGAGTACTGATTATTATATAGCCTTCCAGTGGTCGTTTAACCAATTCAACAGAATGATGTAAAGCATGTGGAAGTCCTAGACTCCTAATAATGAGTTACAACCACGACACGTAGAGATTGTTAGATGTAGGAGGATATCAAAGATGGCCAACCCGTTCTGGCACTATTCTTAACTAGCCTTTCAACATGTGCACCCGCAGGGGCTAGAAATTAGAGACATATAAATAGATATAGTTTTATTTAGAATGATCAAGTAAATTGAATACTAATTTTTAGTATTAAATCTTTATTTTAAACTATGAAATTTTATATCACATCTCAATTATATTATTATTGATAATGAGTATCTGTTGGACTATATTTCATATTAGATGCAATCTCAATGTCATATGACATTCCAATTGGTTTTAATCCATTAACAATATCCTTTAATTAGATCAATGCTTTATTACACTTTTTATACCCAATATATTAGTCTTTTTGCTGGGTCTTATTTTACCCTACATGAAGTTGTGTAAATGGTTTAATGTAACTTAAAGCCACCACATTTGTTTGTTACGTCATTATCCATGACCTCCCATTAAGCATGGCGTGATCGAAAACATTAAATTTAACCCCACATACACTTACTTTATTGCAATGGCACCAACTAATGAGCATTATCATTTTAATTTATATTTTGCTGTATTGTAGAATACATGTTCCTAATTTCACTAAGCTTTTGTGAAAAATGACTATGATAGGGCAGGCAAACACCAAACAACCATTATGGGGTTCTTTATGGTTTATTTCCCAAAAAAATTAAAAGGAATTTATATTGACTTTCATTTGATTTTATTTTTAATTTCACATATTTTCACAGCATGGAAAGGCACGGTGGGCCGTGCAAAGTGCCAAATCGGGGTTCTTTATGGTTTATTGCCCTAAAAAATTAAAGGGAATTTATATTGACTTTCATTTGATTTTATTTTTAATTTCACATATTTTCACAGCATGGAAAGGCACGGTGGGCCGTGCAAAGTGCCAAATCAGCCCACGGGCTGGGGAGGTCAGTCCACGACACAGTCCCCTTTCCGGTTCCGAGCCGGCCCGTAGCACGACAATACGATGAATTGGCGCGATGGCATGAATAGGTGATAATGAGGACGAATAAAAAAAGAATCAAAGCTGAGAGGAAGCGGCGGCAACCTGACGGTAGCGAGGCTGAGCCGCTGAGGCGACGAGCGACAAGCGTGAGGCCGACCGGGGGAGGTGGGAGGGGGCATAAGGAGGAGGACAACGGGAGGGTGCGACACGTGCGTATGGGAGGGGAGGTGGGACGGGAGGGGCATGCCACCTCAGGGGAGGGGAGCCAAAGGGTGGCGAAGCTGCGGAGGGGAGGGCAAGCAGGTGGGACTCGAGAAGAGCACATGAAGGGGAGAAGAGACGAGAGGCGGTGAGGATACAGTAGGCTGTGTAGGGTGGCAGAGCCGCGAAAGGGAGGGCAAGCAGGTGGGACTTGGCAGGAGCGATTAGGAGTAGGTTGTGTAGTAGTTCTAATCCTCATGCGGCTTGCTCTGCCGCATACAGTACTGAGGCATGTCGCTAATTGAGTTTGTGTTGGAGATAGAATCACTGAGTTAGCATGCATCAATCAATTATGAGCACAAGATTTGATCCTTATTTACCTAGTGTACTTTAGCATTAAGTATTCTTGCAAGAAGTATTTATCTAATTAAAACTAGTAAGGTGGACTGCGCATTTCACTACAAAATGATTACTCTTTCCCTACAGTTCTCATCAAATGCCCTACAGTTTTGAATCCTCCTAGTCTTTTTCTTATGAGTGGCCACAGTTTGCTTATACAAAATAGTGTATTTCCCCACAGTTTACCACTTTACAACAACATATTTCCCTACAACCTCATTGCCTATAGTTATTTTTTCTACTTACTAATTACACTAAACATTGTCGGCCACTTGCTTGAAACTGTTGGAAAATATTCCAAATCTTGTAGTGTTTGCACAGCTAGATTTCTTAGCAGTAAGAATGTGTTAGAGCGAGACGCCAGTGGTGACTTCGTCAATCTCGATGATTTGTCAGTTCAGTCTTCGAAGATGCTCATAGGGGTAGGGTTTGCGTATGTACGTTTATATGGGTGAGTGTGCGTGCGTTGTGAGTGCTGAGTTGTACTGTGTAACCCAAAAAAAAAAATAAACACCTTTTGTCGTAGTAGCAGTCTTGCGCTTCAAAATATTTTATTATGCCAATCTCATGAGTCAGCAAAGACTTTACTAATTAACCGACGGTACTCGGTACATTTACGTACCAAAATCCCGTCATCCGGCAGAAACTTTTACCGACCAATGGTATACTATTAATGGGCGTTTCACTGATCGATCTTAATTGGTTACTGATTCTATACCGTGTGGTGTAGTGATACAAGGGATACAAATTTCAAACACAAATAGAAAACACAAACGGCATTACCAAGGATTTGACTTCATGTCCATAGTCAATTGGTCATTAATTCAAGCGAAAGAATGAAAGAAGACCAATGAGTTGCTGATGAAGATCAGCATATATAATGAAAAGAACATTAGATTAGCAGGAAGCATCCCGAATCAGAAGCTCCAGCATCACCACCGGTAGCCATCGACAGAAAGGCCCCACCAGCCATTGCAAGAGGATCAGTGTTGTCAGATATGAGGGATTGCTTCACCGCCCCAACAAGCATATGAACCCCCAATTCCGCTCCTGCTTTAAGCAATTGTTTGCCAATGCTCGGTTGTTTTTCTGGTATGTTCCCTTGCGGAAGAGAAGTAGAGGGAGCAGTGATCCCAGCTTGGACCGCGAACTGTGCCTGCTGTTGCGGTTGGACGACGTACACGTGAGGCGGCTGGAGCTGCTGCTGGCCAGCTTGTTGGTCCAGCGTGATCCCGACGACCAAAGGCTGCTGCGCGCCTTGCCCCTGTGGCTGGGGTTGCGGTTGCACGACGTATACGTGTGGCAGTTGGGGCTGCGCCTGCTGCTGGGTCGCCGTGACCCCGGTGTGCGACGACGGCTGCTGATCTCCTGTTGGCTTGTTTGGTGTGCTCGGCTCGGACTGCGTGTGGCCTACGGAGGATTCGGTTAGCTGTAGCTTGTTTGGTTCGCCAGCCACCGCTGTTGGGGACGGCCGCGGGTCGTCGGCAACTCCGGCAGCATGCGGCTTCTCCTCGCCTGGCTTGCTTTGTGAGCCTGCTGCCTGATCATTCCTCGGCGTCTGTGGTTGGGCCACCATGATCACGACGGGCGGCGGCTGGAGATCGCGAGATACTACATTGGTCGTGCCTGCGGCGGCGTCCGCCGCCGGCTGGCTCCGCAGCATGATGTAGGAGGTGATGCCCAGAGCCGTGGCGGCGAGGGTGAGCACGCCCCCGGCGGCGAAGGTGCCCGTTGCTTGGTCCGGGCCTATCAGGAATAGCACAAACGCAATCACCGCCAGTATCCTGCACGCAATTAAAAACTTTGTTCGCTCGATCATTTGTTCTTGCACAATGCAACTCTTCACATGTAGTTATATATGTAAGGTATCTTTGTATCGACTCACCACGAGAAGACGGCGCAGAGAACAACGCCCACCATCCGCTTGGTCTCGGAAGTAACGGTGCGAGACTTGCAGCAGCCGCAGCAGCCGCTGAAGGCCGAGATGGCGATCTGGGCCACGAGCAAGAAGCTGGCGGCACTGATACCCAGCCCCTGTGCAGACTCGGATTTGGTATAAACCCATCGATAGCCGTAGTACCTGTACCAAACCAGTCGGTAGCGAGCCTGGGGCGAGACAAAAAGGGAGGGCTCATGTAAACCACACCAGCAGTACAACACATAACTGTATTTGCACGGGATGCCACCTCTGCGTCCAAAAATACTATTTCCTTGCTCCAACAAATAATTAACATATCGAGTAAATTTTGTAACATACTAAGTTTTCGATGAAAGTACCACAAAACTACAGTTTAAGACACAACTTTCACAAAACTACAGATTTTGCATCAGTTTTATCACACAATTGCAAATTTTAGAACTCTTGCTCCCATATCCGTAAGGGGGTCCACTTGTCATGTTAACAGAGTAAGAGCATCTCCAAGAGACTCCCATAAAATTGACCCCATAAACGTGTTTTGAGGAGCAATTAAAAAATTATGAGGCGCAAAGTTTCTCTCTTCCTCCAACAGTCCTCCCCTAAAAATGGATTAAAACACTTTTGATTGGGCCACGTCAGCATTTGCGGTCACAAAAACATTAATTCCATAGCAAAAAGAAGAGATGGGAACCCCAATTCTTCCCCTGTTGTAGCTACAAATGAGGGGAGTTTAGGGGCTATGAAAAAACTGGGAGTAATTTTGGGGTCCTGTTAGAGATGTTTTTTTATTGAATTCCAATATTTTAGTTTAAAGGAGATTTATGGGGGCTCTCTTAGAGATGCTCTAAGATCTCTAAAATATGTAGTATTGTAATAGAGAAAAAATTTGTACCGTAACAGGGATAAGAATAGTCGCAAAATCTGTAGTTTTGTGAAGTTGTATCTTAAATAAAAATCTACATGGCATAAAATAAAAAATTCTCAAAGAAACCTAACAAGATCATGCCCGTATGGCTCAACAAGATCATGCATGCCTATATATGTACAAACTAGCAACATACTAGATAGTACTTACAGTACTGCCGTTCGCCCCCTCCGCCGCAAAACCCAAGATGGCACTCAACAGCCCTAGAAAACCGACCACCGCAGACACTTGGATCACCTTCCTATCCATTTGAACCTGTCTTTCCTAGGCACAGAGACAAGCATGTTCCGAATTCAATCTATGCGTGTTCATATAGATGTTGCGCGTCCTCCAGCTCCAGGACATTTATTTGACGCAGGTCGACTGCTGGCTGAAGGCTAGGTCGCAGCAAATGGAAGCCAATTAATTATTCCTTTTTAGAGCAAATGGCAAGACTAAGTAAACACCATCATGTGTTTTTTTATGAAAGTAAACACTATCATGTGGGCATGTTCTTGGCAATCGTTGCCTTTAGGACCATTTAATTTGTAAAAAATCACTTTTGTAGCACTAGTGTATGAGCTCAAGCTATTTACCCCCTGAGAACAATCAAGAAGCAGGCGTACTTTAAGAATGACAAACTGAATTTGTAAATTTTCATGTAGGTTCCATTGGTGGCCGGTAATCAGAAGTCATAATATTGTACAATATGTATGAATAATCAAACTCATTGAGCAAGAAACTGGATTATAAATCGTATTGTGGCTCAAAAAATATCAGCCAACATTTGTGAATTCCGTCTCTTTGGTCCAACTGAAATGCTAGTAAATACATATATAAACAATATGGTCAAATATGGGCTATATTGTTGGTTTAACTTTGCCCATAATGACAGCCATTTTCTTTTGAAGGAAACAATGACAGCCGTTCGATATTAGACTGGATTTTTTTTACTAGCTGGGAGTGGGATGGTGCCACGAACGTTTTGCACCCGTCTACTTAACCCCTTTTCTTATTCTTGTTATCCGAGGGACAATACGCCAAGAATATATAGTACATTGATATGTACAATCCAATATCTGCTGTCATCCATTTTAGTGACCAAATCAAACTGAAACCAAACTAGATAGATGCTGTGTTGGCTCCTAAGCTAGAACGCACCACAGTGGCAGATCGGACATATCTAAATCTTGGGATGAACTGTTCAGACTTAGTTGATCAGAGTATCTTATTACAAACAGCTGAGTGCTGGTTGCAGCACATATATAATGCTCTCTTTTGGCTAATTGACTTTGCCCTTTCTATTTCATTTGTCAACTGCAGAGGAATGAATTGTATTATGACAATGGCATCCTTAAACTTTGTCCTTTCCATTTCATTTGTCAACCGTAGAGGAATGATCAAATTGTATGGCGTGCAGAGTACATGCAACATTGCTTTGTCCATGACAACATCTCGTTCCATTGTATTTTAGGTATAATAATTTATATACTAATGGATAATCCTAAATCCACTACTATACACATCGTGACCCACCACTGCGCTTGCCCTCAAGGCGTCAAGCGTCTCTCGTTGTGTACCTCACTTGTCGGAAGGCAAATGGCCCTTGAATTGTTCCACCCTTGAGCAAATAATTAAATAGATATTAGCAAATAGAAAGTAAGTGAAAACTATGCATATTTTATTTAAACAACAAGCTAAATAAATAAAAGATAAAGGAAGCAGGACCCAAAAAAATATATTGTAAAAAAAATTAAGTAGCTAGAACAAATAAGATGATTCATAGAATAATTTTTTTAGAAATATAGAACAAATCATCGACATGTTTGGAACAAATAAGTTGTCTCTGTGGAACAAATTATTTAGCCACATGGAACAAATTATCTATTTTCTTAGAACAAATAACCTGTATTTATGGAATAAATTATTTAATGACATAAAATAACTTACTTGCATGCTTGGAAAAAACTATTTAGGTTACGGGAAAAAATTATTGGCTTTGCTAGTTCTGAAATTTTGTAGATCTCTCTCCTTCCACCCGCCTCCAGCTGCACCATATATTTCGCTTTGTGTGAATCTCAAACACCGGATGCTTTGAGGGCAAGTGGTACTCATGTGCTATACTGTCAACTTATGAAGTGTAGCACAAGTTTGGGATATGTAGCTGTTCAAAGCTTTAAATTGATGTTTGCTCAAACAACTTTATTAGTTCATTTGTGAGCTGAAATTATTGTTGTAATATCATCAGTCAAAAACTGGAGGGAGTAGATATATAGATAGATACGCAATACAGAGTACAAAACCATAAACATATCATTTCATAAGCAAATTAAGGGCATCAATCTCGAGGATTACCGGCTCAATCTTCGAAGATGCTCATAGAGGTAGGGTTTGCGTATGTGCGTTCATAGGGGTGAGTGTGTATGCGTTATGAGTGTCTGAATTGTACCGTGTAATCACAAAAAAAAAAGTTAAGGGGGCCATGACATCACGAGCGCTCATTAGTTCTCGGTTCAGCACCGATGGAAAATCAATAATTCGTTGGACAACAGCATAACGAAGAGAGCATCAGATTTGGCAGCATTACCACCACAATCTCCACCTTTAACATCTTTTGCAATGGAATCAATCATCATGGATACTACCAAACCGCTGTCATTAACAGATACACGTACTAGACATGTTGTTCTGGCTTTTGTGGTGCTCTCGCAAGCGCTGCCGACGGGAACTGCTGGTGACCCATTGCGTTCGCGGTGAGCGGCGGCTGCTCGCCTAGCATGTTTGGTGCGCCTGCAGTCGCCGGCGGCGAGAGATTTGTGTGCTTGGCCCGTAGCTAGCCGTCGCAACGGGCGACGGCTGCTCCCCTGGCTTGTTGTGCTCGCCCGCCGGCTGCCCGCGCAGCAAGAGGAAGGAGGTGATGCCGAGCGTCGTGGCGGCGAGGGTAAGCACGGCCCCGCCGGCGCACAAACCGCTAATGTTGGTGCTGAACGCGCCCCGCAAGAGCAGAGCGAACTGCGAACGCAAGCACCGCCAGTATCCTGCACGCAACAACATTACGGTACGCATTTACTCATCTATCAATTCACATGACCATCATGCCCAGCAAAGACAAGAGAAAAATGCCCAACAAGATCATGCGTACGGATGAGTACATGTACAAAGCCGGGTAGATCAGTAGAGGTGCTTACAGTGTAGTGACCCCTTTGCCGCAGACCCCAAGATGGCACCCAAGAACCCTAGAGATCCGACCACGGCGGACACGTACGATGATCACCACCTTATAAGCCTTTATTTTTACTTCCATTCTAGCTCCGCCCTTGTTGGCTTCCGGCAGATACAAGTGATATATGTAGGGAGCAGGGTGCCTGTCGCAGACTTGAAATCTAGCAGAGAGCTCTCGACTCTCACGGTTCAGTACGTAGCAACAAATGGGAAGGCAACTTCTTATAGTGTTACAAGTAAAAAAACGGCCATCACTCCTGGCCATGTTCGTGGCAGCTCATGCCAGCATTTATGAATCCCTTCAGTTTACTCGATTTTTTTCTATCAGAATACAGGTACTCGTTGTGTTGCTACCTTTATTTTATCTGTCGCGTATACGAGTATAGACATATATAGTGAAGTGATTAGGCGCAGTAAGCTAGAGAACACAGCGGGCGGGCAGTTGCGTGCACTATGATATCATCCGAGCTTGAGTTGACATTCGAGCTCGATGCCAGATCGAACGACCAAGACCAGATCAAACCGAAAATCTGCTCATCAGATGGTAACATTCGTAAGATCGACGAGGAGATGCATGTGGTCACTTATCTGTGCACCAAAGTAGTAAAAATATTTCATAATGTTAGGACGAACATTACAAGTGCTCGATCAGAGATCTTCTGCATAAGATGATACAAAATGCAGTACAAATGCTCTGTGAGTTTGTGCAGTTGACTTGACTTCACCGTTCTTGCCGCGTGAACGCCTGAGGAAAGAGTGTAAAATAGTATTTCTTATTACGGCGATCACGGGCTAGTCAATCGACGCACGCATGTGCAATGCAGTAAGAGTGAATGAAAATCGATGTTCAGGCGGCCTGAGGCATGAGCGACGTCGAGGTGGGCGTGTGCAGTCTTATTCTCCTCACCACACCAATCTCAATCCTGGTGTTGTCTTGCTACACAAAACCAGGATGCTGTATATGATCCTTTCTTCCTTTTTCTAAGAAATGGGTTCGATTTTATTAGATAGTTAAGTAAATTTACATTCGGTCTACAATGTAATTCCTTTCTTTTCAGGGCTCCTTTGGTGATGTATACTGTCCGTGCACTGCCACCATTTTTTTTCTTATTACAAAAACCGGACAAACCGGTCCGGTCAGGTTCTAGCAGACGGCAGTATTCGACAAAAGAATTCAAAAATATTTGAAACAGCTCAAACGGAGCGGTAAATAGGGGAAACTGCTTAGCTTATCGTTTAAGTTTTTTAAAAAGATTGAAACTACGAAAGCTGCTCAGGCTAGACGGTTTGCCCATGAAACCGCTTGGCTTACTGTTTTCAACTCGTTCAAATTTGAAAATCTATATTTCTCCACAATTCTCAACGATGAGACGCGGCCCGCCGGCGCGTCTCTCCGGCCATACCCTAGCTTGTCGAGCCAGCCTCCTCGCCTTCGCCACCCACCGCCCCCTCTCCCACCGCCTCTGCAGTGACTCCCCCTCCCCCGCCACTCACCCTGCCCACACTAGGGATGAAAGCGGTCGGGAAACAGTCAGAAGAAGGCTATATCGTTTTCAGTTTCATATTTTTTCTCGGTAGCGAAACCAATAACAGTACTAACAGAAATAAATACGGTATCCGTATTACGGGAATATCGAAAATGGAATTACCACAACAGAAAAAGGCGGGATCGAGAATCGTTATTAATTATCGGTAACGCAAATCACAGTTGTGTATTAGCTGTATCACATCATGTATAAAAATATCAACTGTGAATATATTATTGGTACTTGAACTAGCTATAAATGTATCATAAAAGACACGAGACATTTGAAAAAAGATGTTCAAATTAAAATATAAAAAATATAAGTGGCGACATCATTGCTTATTGCCTATTAAAAATAGAATATATATTTAGTTGGCTAGATTAACATAAAACGGTAATATATGCGGTAATTTCCGATCTAAAACGGAAATTGTCGGAAACGATCGGTAAAGTCTAAAATCGTTTTTATTTTTGTTTTCACCGAATACTTCCACTTTTGTTTTCATTTTTTCGGTATTTCATTTCCAATCATTACGGTCGGGAGAAGTCGAAAACGAACCTCGGTTATCCGATAAATTCCATTTTTGCTTTCATCCCTAGCCCACACCCTCCTCCGCCACCACGGCCGGCGGCGCCCCGTCTACCGACCGTCACCCACCGCCTGGCTGGCCTTCCTCCCAGCTTCTAGAGACGCAGGGACAGGGATCTTCCCCGCACCACAAACCCCTGGACTCACTAGCTGCACCAAGGCGCTGGCCGTCGTCAGCGGCGAGAGCATCACCGACGAGCTTTTTCTTCTGGAGCAACAGCCTTATCCTTTCCACTCTGGTGTATGCCTTTTGGTGTGACGTGTGAAGACGGAAGACCCGGTGCTCATGGTCCATTGATATACGACGTGAGGTGGGGAGACCATTGGTCATTCCATTAGCTCCGTTAGAGCAATTGTTAGTACTGCCAGTTTTCAGCCGTCAGATATGTAGGACGCCCGAGCCATGATACACCATAGTAATATCGTTTCCAGCTCGGCGGCTCTGCCCCATTCGAGGGTTTTTGTTTTTCTTTTTGAAAGAAATCCCAATGCCGTTATCGATTACGATTGACAAGCAATGGAACGCATAGCTTGGCATTACAGCATGGAGGGTATGGTACAAATGAGAACAACGTTGAAAAGGCACACGCCTTGATGTCGAAGCATCGAAAGCAAAAGTCCAGAAATGATCGACGAACTGAAAACTTGACACGGACTAAAACACCCAGTCCACAAGAAACTGAAAACTTTGACACAACCAGACTTGGTACAAAACACCGATCGAACGAGGAAGACCAGACCAGTCCGTCGATCAGATCAGGCATAGTTTGTGTCCTGGCCACCATCCTGAGCAGTAGAATCACTCGTAGCTGCGGCGTCGTCGCTGTTGTTGTTGTCGGAAGAGAGGGCGTGCTCCGCGACTCGCATGAACAGCTTGGCTCCTGCCTTGAAGAGGCCAGCTCCCCCTGTTTGTCCGTCGCCTTCTTCGCCGCCTGCTTGTTGTTGCGACGGGGAAGGCGGGGCGACGGGAACCTGCATGTACACCTGCGGCTGCGCAGCAGCGTACTGCGGCGAGTAGCTCGGCGGCGGCTGCTGTTGCTGCGGGTACGCAACTTGAGGCGGCGGCGGCGAGAACTGCCGTTGAGGAGGCGGGTACAGCTGCTGCTGGTTCGGCGCGTGGGATCCGTAGCCTTGAGCGTGATGCTGAGGAGAAGGAGCGAACTGATGGTTCTGCGGCGCGGGTGGCGCGTGCACGTACCCTTGCGCGTGCGAAACGGTGGGAGCGACCTGATCGGCGGCCGGGTACACCTGAGGCTTTGGAGGGTACACCGGCGGCGGGTGGCCCATGGCGGTCGCCGGCGGCTGCTGCTGCTCGGTTGGCGGTTTGTTGGCCGATGCCGGCGGGAACTGCGGGTGACCCAGCGCGATCCCGGCGGGGGCGTTCGGCGCCGCAGCCGCAGCCGAGGCCGGCTGGCTCCGCAGCAAGAGGAAGGAGGTGATGCCGAGCGCCGTGGCGGCGAGGGTGAGCACGCCGCCGCCGGCGAGGATACCGTCTTTGAGGTAGGGGCAGAAGGGCGCGGGGCCGATGCGCACCACGTTGGCGTTCCACGACGCGCCTTCCCCCAGCAGCACGCACGCGATCACCGCCGCGATCCTGCAGGCACGTACGTACGGAAGTTTCGTCATCTGTATGTTTACGTACGCCTGACGCGCGACGTGTTCTAAATTAAGCGTGGGCATGGTGATCACTGATCAGTACTGGCGCTCGATCGTTCAGATGTTCACTACTCACCACGAGACGACGGCGCAGACGACGCCGACGATCCGCTTGGTCTCGGAAGGGATGGCGCGGGACTTGCAGCAGCCGCAGCAGCCTCCCACCGCCGAGACCGTCACCTGGGCCAGCAGCAAGAACACGATGGCGCAGACCGCCAGCGGCAGCGCGGGGTTCGACGGGTAGATGCACTCGTCGTCCAGCACCAGTATGGTGTACGGCTGCATAGATACATGCAGCATGATTTGGTCAGTTCAGTACGTAAACCATACAATGCATGTAGATACTTAACGCATTCGAAAGAGAAATATTGCTTTTGTATGAACAAACAAGGTACTCTACGTAGGAGTAGATCAGCCGTGCTTACAGTGAGCTTTGTCCCCTCTGCCGAGAACCCGAAGATTGCACTCAACACTCCTAGAGACCCAACCACAGAGCACACAATGATCCCCGTCTTATCCATTTGAATGCCCATTCTCTTCTCCCTCCTTTCTCTGCCTCTTGCAGAGGCACGAATATGGCAAGTAGTACTGGCTGTTCTGTCCCTGTACGTATAGATCAATGGAATAGTATGCTTATATAGAAGGTGCACGTACACTAGTTGGTGTCTTGCAGAGATACCTACTGACGCAGGTTGATCGGCATCAGCTCTAGGTCACTACAAAATGCGCGAATACCAATAATTAAGCAGCCAACATGTTCTGGCCATGTTCGGCGCAGTTCTCCATGATTGACTCGAATCGTAAGTCGTCGGGATAACTAAGCTAGCCGCGTCTTGGTTAATCGTTCTGGGTGCGGAACCAGCCTGGCCCAAGGACTAGCTGGCGACTCTTTTGCTCTTTCACCGTCGTGCGGCAAGGAGCAGCAAGGTGAACTCGAGGGACGCGAGTTGCATATAATAGTACCGCAGATTGAGTTGACATTTGACTCTGACGACGGAATGGTGTAGTTAACGAGCAGATTAACCAAACTGACAGCTCTCACACATTAATTCGCACGACTCCGGGATCATGCATGTGGGCGCCGCAAAAACGTTCCTTAATCTTTAGGATGGGCAGCGAAAGAATTGGTTGATCAAGTATCTGACTGGTGACTGCACAAAAGAAAAATGTAATTTGCAGCACATATGCCCTGTGCTCACCTTGACTTTTTCGTTTCGGCTGCGTCAACGGGGGGAGGAACCAATGAGTGGGGTCTAGGATATGTACGTATATCAGTCTTGCGGTGATCAAGGCCAATGTCAAGCAAACGCATGTGCCAAGTCGTCCTAATGAGTTAGTTGCTGTATTTCTGTGTGCCCCTTGTTGAACGACGTTACGGCGGCGCGCCGTGCGGACGATGGGAGCATCAATCGGTGGGCTGGCCGCAGGGCCGCAAATGGCGCTCCGTATTTGTTTTCAAGTGGGCCGAAGCGAACCTTTCTGTGGCGTTTGCACGTTAAATGTGACTCGATAGTCGGCTCGCCTACGGCCCATCCAAGTCCGCCCTTCTTTCTGGCGAAGGCGTGTCGCCGTATCTCGGTCGCCCGCGGCGGGAGTGGCTCGGCGCTGCCGATGCGCCCACGCGCGATAGCTTTCCGATGCGAGTACGTCTTGGGATTCTTCCGGCCGTGTGCTATACTGCTCTGCGGCCCGGCCGTCCACTAGCACGGCCCAATTTTGTTGCACCGTACCATGCGTCACGGATATACGCATCGTGCACGTACTACAAGACTAAAGATACGGCAAGTTGTACATCTGACCAGAGCCTTTACACGTCGTTGGGACGTAATTGCACCACGGGGTTGGTACGCTTGGCTCGCTGGGAGGGACCCCGCGTCACATGGCGACAGCTCGATCGGACTCGATCGGAGCGGCACCAAACGCTGTGCATCCACGCGACAGCTGCTTAGCTGCGTGCGTGATTGCGTTGGGTATGGGCTCAAGAGGGACAGGCTTCTCCATTCGCTAATCATGTTGAAAGGATCTTGCTACAAGCGAAATCCATTATGCCGCCCGCCCTTCTCGATCGGCACCGGTGCCATGCGTGAGTGTGATCTGATTGTTCATCTGATGAAAGTGTAGCTGCTATAGACAGTAGACGTGCACGATGTCTGTCGATCGCCTTGGATATATAGGACGGTAGAGTGCGCGCTCGTCCATCCGATCGAATGACTTCCTTCTCTCTCCCCCTGTTTTCATTGTCCCAGAGCTAGGTACAACGTGAGCACGAGCGAAAAGGAGAAAAAAAAAGGGAAAGCAAAAAATAAGGAGGGTCGAGGAACAGAGACGCCGTAGAGCTGAGCTGAGCAGGCCCTGGCTACCAAGGACCAAACATGTCGCGCCGGCGAGGGGCAGCTCGTTGGCACGCAATGATGCCGCACAGCATACGGACTCACATGCCGTTGTTGCATTGCATCGCCTCGCGTTCCTCCGGGATCCGATGATGATGAGCAGCACCACGGTGCCGGCCCCCCACTGCCTCCGACCGTGCGCCCCCTGGCATCCAAAGGAGAACGGCCTGTGCTCTGCTCTACTCTGTCCGTCTGTCGGTCCGGCTCCGGCGGTCTCCACCTTCGCCGCGCAATGGTACGATCGGCACGACCCCAGTCCCGTGCCCGGATATTCTGCTCTTTTGACGCAAGATTTCGTTGTCGATCGCGCGCGTCGAGTTTGTATCTTTGCTGAGAACATTGTAAATTTGTTACATGCTGTTGCTGCGCTAGCTCGAGCCTGCTCGCCCCAGCGATTAATCAAAGCCAGCGCTAGCCGATCCTTAGCACTTGACAGGTGACGCCGCTGATGACAGTCCACATACCAGCGCAGCGTAATCTGTCATCTGCAGAAACCGTGGCACGCCACGGCCGCCTTGGACGACATGGCTGCCGGTGCAATTCGTTTTGGTCTCCGGAACAGGCCAACGACTCAGCTCGATGATGGAGAGCGGTGAACCGGTGAGGAGCGAGCGGACGCCGGTGCGACGCTCCACCGACGACGTCATGAGTGTTTTTCATCAGTCGGCAGCTGGTCGCTCTCTCTCGTCTCGGGTCAGTTTCGAAAGCTCCTCCGCGCGACGGCTAGCCAAACATCCGGCGCAACCTGCCCATACAGACATACGGTATTCGGCACGGTAACGTACGCGTCGCTCTTGCCGTGACTTGTACTCGTATATGCCACAGTCAAACAGAGCTGCAAGCTTCGTTCACCTCTGCTCGGTTTCGACACGAACCACGTGGATGGCGGGAGAGGAAGAATTAAGCTGAGTACACAGAACATGGCGTCCTCAACGCGACCAAGTTTACTGCTCTATTGTCTGTATCAAACATGTGACAGTTCACGTCATGGTGAAATATCTCCTCTTTCTTGTTGGCTTCTGTGGGGTGCGTACGGGGTCGTCCATTGTTTCTTTTTAACGGTGGTCGTTCATTGTTGAAAGGTATGTTTGCAACATCAAAGTTCCGTGTTTCTCTATTCGAGGGCTTTTATACTTGTGTTCGGGGCGAAGCTAGGTGCAGCTTCCCTGGTGCACAGGCACCAGGGTAAATCCAAATTTTAGTACTAATCACTATGTTTTGATCATTTGTGCACCTTCTTTAACCCATGGTTATCCCTTATAAATCACAAACTTTGCATATTTGGCACCACCGTCATGTTAACTCTAGCTTCGCCACCGTGTGTTCCAACTTCCAAGTCTGAAACAGGCGTACAAATTCGGGAGTCAAAATTAGAGTTCCGTCTTCACTTGGACGACAAAAACAAAGTGCGCAATAATGTAATATAAACAACATGAGAAATCTTAATAAGTTGGGCTGAAAAGATAAAAAAATTACTATTAGTTATTTTAGAATTTCTTTTGAAAGTTAAAACCCATTGTTGATCTGAAATCTCAAATCAAGATTTTGGAGCCCTACATAAACAACCTTTTTAAAGTAATATAGATTTTTTAATCAAAAGTTTAGTTGGTTATCGAAAATTTCGGTCATATAAGATTTGATGTCTATTTTAGAAGGTATCTAGTCTAAACCGTAAGCGAATCGAAAGATGTGAGATCAATATATCAATAGATACACATGGGTTGAGTCATGTCAGGTATTTAGAGTGCGCACACTCAATAGCCAAGATTATAGAATCAACAAACATGTCTTTGACTAGTAACAAAGAGCGGAATACATTAATTGAGGAGTGATATATAGTTGATGGCATAGTCAATATAAACAAAATGGCCCTCTCTTCTCCCTCTAGGCTCTAGCCTCTCTCCAAGACTTGCTCTCAGTTACATTTATGACGACGACAATAAAACCAAAGCATGGTGCACGCCCTATCTTGCCACACCTAGCACTCTTCTAATGCAAAGCCTTGCACTTTCTAAACAACTCAAAGTCTGTTACTTCAAACTTATACATGTTGCTATATATATACCTATGGTGAATCCAACACATGGCCTGATCAACCTTCACTGGTGCTAGTATAAGCCTAATAAAGAGCTATCTCACACTGACAAAAGATCAAGCAAAGCGCACCGAATCCGTTACTAGTACTACCTTCACAAAACCAGCGCTTCCTTCTCGGACACGGCACAGGCACTGAAGGCGGGCCCGCCTGGCACCCACCGCCGCGTCTATATATACACCCGCCAGCACGGCGCCACACCGGAAAGCGACGCACGCGCGGCCGAGACCACACCGCCTCCTCCGCCCCGCCACCTGACCTGCGCCCCGCCGATTCGCCGAGCTCGCCTCCCGCCCCTGCCTCGATCCTCCTCCTCCTCCTCCTCCGCCGCCACGAGCGCCCCCGCATGCGAGCGCGCCGGCCGGCATGGACAAGTACGAGGCGGTGCGGGACATCGGGTCCGGCAACTTCGGGGTGGCGCGGCTGATGCGCAACAGCGAGACCCGCGGGCTCGTCGCCGTCAAGCTCATCGAGCGTGGACACCGGGTCGGAGCCTTACCTATCTTCTCTGTTTCCTTTCATTCGATGGATTGGATTGGGTTGGTTCCGCGGGGCGTTTGGATCCGCTGGCGTCGGTTTGGCAGTGCTCAAATGCTGATCAGGTGGGCCTTGTTTTACGCAGATTGACGAGAATGTGTACCGGGAGATCATCAACCACCGATCGCTGCGGCACCCCAACATCATCCAGTTCATAGAGGTGCGGAAAAGGAATGAGATTTGGTACATTATTTATTGTTGTCTTTTGGCTTGTTAGGCTTGATTGGTTTTTTTTGGGGAAAAACTTCCGTTTGTCTGGGTTGCTTGTGTGTTCGTATGGTTTGAAAGCAGGGGAGCTCGGCTCTCACATCGTTGATCACTATGAGCTGGGCTTTCAGAATTTGTGGGGCAGCTCTGAGGTGGCCGTTTGGGTTTAGGCGTGTTATTTCTCGTGCTTTTAATTTCTCAGGGGTATACCAGTATAACACTACGTTCAACTACTTTGTGAAAAGATACTGCGTTAAATAAAGGGGGCGGCAATCGAACAGCTCATTCAGTTTAACATTCCTGCAGGTGATCCTTACTCCAACGCATCTTGCAATTGTGATGGAGTATGCGGCTGGTGGTGAACTCTTTGATCGAATCGTCGATCGTGGGAGGTTTAGTGAGGATGAGGTTGGTCGTACTTTTATTGTTCGTTGATATTTTATTGTACTTGATCCGCTCTTAGTACCCCCACAGAAGAACGGAGTTTCAGTATTTTTCTCTCCTCTTGTCATAACAGGCAAGATATTTCTTCCAGCAGTTGATCTGTGGTGTTAGCTACTGCCATCACATGGTATGGAGAAACAATAAATTAGTCTTTGATAGCTGTGCTTCCAGCAATTTACAGTTCATATCTTGCTTTGTAGTGTTACAAAGTGCAAGTGCAGTTTTTCAAATGATTCTCAGTGGGACCTGAAAATATGCTTAAATGTTGCAATCTTGGCTGCTTTTCAGCAAATATGCCATAGAGATTTGAAGCTTGAGAATGTTCTCTTGGATGGCAGTCCAGCACCACGGCTCAAGATATGTGATTTTGGGTACTCTAAGGTTGGTTGTCAATTAGAAGTGGGCCAGTAACTTTAAGGTCGTTCACATGCCTATAAGTTTTCTTAATAAAACCGTTTGCCATTTTAAACAGTCATCAGTACTACATTCGAGGCCAAAATCAGCAGTGGGGACGCCAGCATATATTGCACCAGAGGTGCTTTCTCGGCGGGAGTATGATGGTAAGGTAAGTGGAAAGCATCTGTCGTTCATTTATGACATGTATTTTAATGTTTTGTTGAGCATAGAATTCAAAGTTACGTCACTAATATTCTGCATATTGTAATTATGTAGAAATATGCATATTTAAGTTCCTTCTCTTGCTAGCATTCACATTAGCCACCTTACCTGAAAAGGGAGATAACAACTTTTCCATGCATCCCCAAGTGAACCTGAAGTGTTGCTTGACCGAGTTTAGTAGAATATTTTGGTATAGTCGTTCCACCAAAAAAAAAAACAAGTACATCTTTACCAAACTCTTGTAGTTTATTATTATCCAGATATCCATAAAAGGTGTGAAACATATCTGGATTCTTTTCGTGATTGCGATAGATTGTGGCAAAATACACCGTTGATTCTTGAACTTTTCCGTGCACTTGAATCTGATGATACACAATTCACTTTGTTGGTTCTGGAGGATTCGCCCCAATATTAGTGTCATATCGGAAAGAGACTAGATGAATGAACAAAAGATACCCGTATTGCACTTTCCGATCTTGATGAGTAATCTGGTCAGCTCATATACTTTTATAAGCAAAACTTTATTTAAAATCTGACATCTCTGATGAACATAGCTGGAAATTCATTGATCTTGTCACCTTTTAGCTATGGTGAGTGGTTGTAGGCACCAGTAAGAACGACATATTTTTGTGATTGACGTTCATTTTCATGGTTAGCTACAGTAACATATATTGGACCATCAGAAAACCTGGAATTCTCTTGATCTAGAAGAAAATGGATTGATTATTGGAGAAGTGGCAACCTTAATTTGAAGATGATTATTAGTCATTGCGTAGGTAAGATGGATCACCAGATGTTGACATTGCTAAAGTTGTGGGACTTATTGGCCCATCGCACATGCAGACCATCCATACACCATGTGCACCTTATCCTACAGATCCTCCTCCCTTCAATATGTTGGTCCAAATTTGTGTTGGATTGGTTACATAGTCGTGATCATTAATACGCTTTTTTTGCTTAAGTAATTTGCAAGTAGATTAATTATATAGCAACTGCATATTATTCTCAGGTTTTGTGCCTTCTGATATTTTCCTCATTTTGGTTCCATATTTTGTTTGATTTAACACTTACCTCCCTTTTGGAAAACAGACTCATGGATTTTCAAAAGGAACATTGTACCTTTTCATTTTGACGAATTCATAATTGCCGCTTGAGTTTCCTTGGCATGTTTCTGATATGCATAATTACATTATCCAAATGGACATTAATTTGTCTTAGCAGAAAGCTATCTGTTATCAGGCAATTGGCTATAGTCCATTCAAGCCACACGAGTGATTTTTAGCCATTTGCAGTTTTTCTTTTGATAACGCTTAATTCTAATTGAGTTCATATGATTAATCGTGCCTACTTTAGGGATACGCAAGAACTATGGATAAATCTTCGCTTCCTTTGAATTAAGTAGCATTAGTACCTGATGTAGCTGAGTTGTGACAAGTGTACTTTCCACTTTGGTATATAGCTTGCAGATGTATGGTCCTGTGGAGTAACTCTTTATGTCATGCTTGTGGGAGCCTACCCCTTTGAAGATCAGGATGATCCTAAAAATATTAGGAAAACTATTCAGGTACTAATAACTATCTCCTCTGTCACGGATGCTCTTCATATACATTGAAATAATGATAATAATCATTTTGCCCCCCTAATATTCACACTCATGAGTGCCAGTACCTCATCTTATTTTGCAGCGAATTGCGGCGATTCAATATAAGATCCCGGACCATATTCACATATCTGCTGATTGCAGACAGCTCATTTCACGTATCTTTGTCAGCAATCCATCAAGGGTAATGATTTGAATTACCATCTCGGTTGTAGTATCAGCGTATCTATTAGTTTACAGTACCCTTATCTTTGATGTGGCAACTTTGGGTTTTCTTACAGAGAATCACCATGAGGGAAATAAAGAACCATCCGTGGTTCTTGAAGAACTTACCGAGAGAACTTACAGAAGCGGCACAATTAGTCTACTACAGAAGGGACAACGGTGCCCCTACTTTCTCGGACCAAAGTATCGATGAAATCATGGAGATTGTCAAGGAAGCAAGAACAAGGCCCAAATCGCCCTCATCAGGCTACTGTTACGGTGATGAGTGCTCGGATGAGGAGGGAACGGCAGAGGAGAACGAATCTAAAGAGGAGGAAGAAGAAGATGAGTGTGATAAGAGGGTCAGGGAGGTTCGTGAGAGCGGGGAGCTGGATATGGCCTCGCTGCGCATCTAAATGCTGCTCGTGAGGTTACTGGATGTAGATAAATTGGCTTCATTGTCTGCTGTGTTTGTAGAATGTATGCAATTCTGGCTTGTTGTCTATTTAAGCTGTTTTTTTTCCCAATTTTGTAACATAAGTTTTGAATTGTATGTGCGGCCTAAGGTTGGTTCTGAAGGAGCAAAGCTTTTGTACAGGCACACTTGGTTGTGTTTTTGGATAGAAAGTTGTCATTTGACTGCACTCTGTAGGAAACTTTTTTCGAATTTGGAAATAACATATGGCATGTCCTGTAAGAATGGGTCACCCCCCTTTTTTTTTGCGATGAGTAAGAATGGGTAACCTCTGAGCAGATGAAATCAGATAAGTTCCAAATTTGATGACCATACATTGAAACTGGTTGCCCGTCTGATAGTCACTGAATGGACCATCTGTCTGAAATTTCCATCAGTTCCTATCTGTCGCTCTTGATTTCTTTTCTTCGTGAAAATTTCCGCATTTTATTCTATTGGAACTTCACATTCGAAATGTTGACCAGAGAATTCGCCTACGGCGAAAATTTTATTTGCTGGGGTATTATTTCCCAAATGGGCTGATTCTGCATAGATCAATACCGGTGAGAGAGTCAGAGAGCCTATACACACAAACACAAGCCCACAACTCTAAATAAACAGTCTGTGAATTGTCAAGAGAATAGCTTGTGCCAGAGCCCAAATTCCTTTTAGCTCACGACACAAACACACTTTTGTTTTCCTTGCGTTTATAAGAGTGGATGATCATCGATCACCAACGGAACGAGGACATTGCTTCGCCTGCACCATGACTGGCGTCATTTCTGTGTCCGGTGTGCCACACTCATATTCCTATAGCGCACAGAGTCATGTCCACTGCGATAAGTTTCGGCAAGCTTCATCTGATAAGATTAACCAAAGATGTTTGTCAGTTTGTGTCACGTGGCGTCGTGTCAAGCTTATTTTGAAGCGTTCAAACCTAACCATAGGCAGCCAAAGCCGGCTGCTCCTTCACCAGCAAGAGAACGGAGAAAACAACAGCAGAAACAACCCTACACGCTTCTTCTTTTTCATCCCCGGACCTCGCAAACCTCGCAAACGACACAGAGAGGGACTTCTTCAAACATAATCCAAATTCACGGACGAAATCCACAAAACTTGCAGGCAAAGAAAAAAAAAATGCTTCGTCGAGAAGGCAAGCAGAACAGCCGGACGCGACGCGGAGATGCCGAGGTGGACACATCCACCGACCAGGCACGGAACACGATCCCCACCACCGCGACGCCGACGGGCTATACTATAAGACGAGGTCCCACCTCGAACTCCATGGCGATGAAGACCAAGTCACCTCTCCTTCAACCTCGCAACCCTCTCCTGATCCTCCTCTTCCTCGCGGCGACGACAGCAGCAGCAGCGACGATGGCAGCCAACCCTGAGCAGGCGGCCCCCGCGGCGCAGGATGCGGCCGTGCACATCGTGTACGTGGACCGCCCCGAGAGCGTCGAAGCCGAGGAGTTCCACATCAGCACCCTCGCCCCCGTCCTCGGCAGGTAACCGTCGATCCGAGCCATTTGTTACAGATTCGAGTCTCACGGGACCCGATCGGCTCGGGTTGGTTGCTGAATTTGGTCTTGGGAGTCCTCGATTAGTTCTGATTCGCGAGGAATCTGTCTCTAGGACGTGTGGGTTTTTACGGCAATTTTCTTAAATTTTTTTTCACTTTGGCAGCGAGGAGAAGGCGAAGGACGCTGTGCTCTACCACTACAAGCATGCCGCCAGCGGGTTCTCTGCGAAGCTCACCCCCCAGCAGGTCGAGGACCTCAAGAGTGAGTAGCCCCTTTTATCTCTGCAGCTCTTGCGTTGAAGTTGTACTGCTTGCTTCGTAATCCTCTGTATTGCGGTGTAAATGTGCATTCATAATATTTCCCTTAGTCTGTGGTGCTTCAAATTTAGCGTATGCCCATCTGTAGACTGTGTAGCTCAAATCCTTGCTCTGTTTGCAGTGTAAAATTTACTCTATGCTGTAGACTGTTGGATGCTAGACTTATATGCATTGTTTTAGGGTACCAGATTAGTCGAAGTGCTACCATTTTGACATTTTAGATTTTAGTGTGCTTGCCTAAGCAATTTGGTGGCGTTTGGATTGCTGGAAATGAGAGGTGGGATAGGGAAATGAGGGGAGGAGGTTGTACATTGGATACCCCGGTAGGATTATTTTGATTCACAAATCACAAGCTACATAGATCTGTTTGAAGGATTGTATCTTGTAGCTGCTATAAAAACCTAGGTCCTCCAAGAATGTGTTTGGACCATCGTCTCATAATCAACTGTCATGTTGTCCTGTAGTAAAGACTGCCACTGAACGATAGATTTGTGACTGCTCTTTAACTGTTGTTGGAAGACCACTGGAGATTACGTTAAGGGATGGGACTTTTCCCTTTTTGTTGAAATTATGCGCACTCGTGACAGTGTCATTTATAGATGAGACGTTGAAGATAACATTGTTAAATAAGCTTGATTTGTAATCGGTACATTTTATTGATATGACTATTGAGTCTGTGAACCTCATCTGGACTGTGAACTTCAGCATCACACATTAGTAGTATTATCCCCTATTCCAAGAGATTGTGTACCTTATTTTCTGGATAAATGTCAAGAGTAGCTGGTACGTACTCCTCAGTTCCTTGGTGCGGGTTGGCTTCTATTTAACTGTGCTATTGGCTATTCGTTTGCAGAGCAACCAGGTGTTCTTCAGGTTGTGCCAAGCCAGACTTACCAGCTCCACGGACCTGAGTCTGGCACTACACGCACCATGGGCCTTACTATGTGAAGGCGCGTATTGAGTGTGTTCTAGTATGCCAGTGGTTTGGCGGTTGCGTTATGTGCAAGAATAAGAGGTGTATAACCTGTAATCCAGTCCAGTTTCAAGCTTGTGGAAGTATGTAATGACTAATGCGTACAAAGTTTGGTCAATAAATGTTATCTAGGTTGATGTTTGATCTCCTTTTTCCTTGTGTGAATCTTAATAATGAGGTGATGCACGTCTATCGCATATTTGCTCCGTTTGAGGTAGAAGGGAAATAGTCCGCTGACGATGGTAATCGGGTCCACACGTCAGTGCTATGAACTGCTGTCCTTCTAGAGAGAAAAAACCGATGCCCGGGCCCGCGCGTCAGCGTATATGTCCTGGTTTCGTACTGATCACGAGGAAAACACTCGCATCGTTCAACGACCAAACGGCTCACGTGTCTGCTCGTTCATCCCGAACTCGCGGCCCTTACTCAAATCACTCGCCTCCCTCCCTCTTCCCCCTTCCCCCATCCTGGCAATCCCATCTCGAATTCTCGATTCCTGTTAGCTCGCGGGTCGCGGCATCCCGACCCAGCTAATGAACGCCGCGGCAACGTCCACCGGTGGCGGTGGCGACTCGGCCGGCGAGCTGTTGCTCCGGGCCGCGGCGCTGGTGCCGTGGACGCACTACGCCCTCGCGGCGCTCGCCCTCGCCGCCGCGCTCCTGTACCGCTTCCTGGAGCTCCACTTCCTAGGAGACCTCCTGTGCGGTCTCCGCGGCGGCCGCGTCGTGCTCACCTTCCACCCCGACTCCCGCGTCTACCAGCGGGTCGCCTCCAAGTGCCGCTCCCTCCACGGCAGGTTGGATGGAACCGTGATACTTTCGCTCCGTTGAAGAAATTTGGTTATGCTTTTTTTTTTTTCCCAGTAATGAGAAAATTTGGTTGCTTAGGTACCTGGCGACGCCGTGGCTGGCGAGCCCTCATTTGCAGACGCTGTTCTTGAGTATCTCGGGCAGACAGCCTTCGTTCACCTATAGGAGGTTGGAGTAATTTCCTGCTTAATATTATGCATTTCTGTACTGCGTTTGTCCAGGTGTGCTTGTTTGTTATTCCCCTGCAATAAAGTGATTAATGCATTGTAGTTGTACATGCAAATTTTTTGCACGATGTGATGTAACATGTTGCTGTCTGATGCTTTAATAAGGTCAAGTTAATATCTTTGTAAAATTTTGGTTCATGGCTGTAGCACGCATCCCATGTAGATGTTGTAGTAGGTTTTTTGAAGTTTAGAGAATGCTCGGGCATTCACTTGTTTCAATTTCAGTTATTTGGGATGCGTGGTCAAATAGCAACTGTTCTGCGGCAAACACACATGTATCTTTAGTTTGAACATCAGAATCTCGTGCAGTGCTATAGAAAGTTCACTATGCTATTATGTCACATTGATTGGACTGTAATATCGCAGGCAGCTCTACACTGTTCGTGATGGTGGAACCATTGCTTTGGATTGGCTACTAGCCTCTGATCTGGAAGGTTCTGCAGGATTTTGATAGTTTAAGATTGACCAGCAAGCATGGGATAGTTAACCTTTCACCTTTGGTGCTGTGTTGCAGCTGAAGATATTGATTCTTGTGATGAAACCATCTCTAAGGATGATTCCACACCCCTTCTTGTTGTGATTCCTGGATTAACTAGTGATTCCAGTGCTGCTGTAAGTTCCTACAATTACTCATATGACTGTGTCATTTTTTTTGGTATTCTAACGAGATGCTAGAGTTTTGTTGCAGTATGTGAAGCACTTGGTCTTTTCTATGGCAGGCAAAGGATGGAATGTTGTTGTAAGCAATCACAGGGGTCTGGGTGGCATCTCCATAACGGTAATTTCTCTTCCAAAGCAAATCTTTTGAGAAGATATGGTTCTTTCAACCAATAATTCTTATTAATTTACTTAAACCTTGAATACATGTTTTACAACCATAAAAATCATCACCAACATCAGTGCCCAAGAAAGGGTTCAGCGGGCAATTGTTACTCAAATTTAGTTGTTGTTTTTTTGGTAGTCCGATTGCTTTTATAATGCTGGATGGACGGAAGATATGCGTGAAGTTGTTAATTTCCTTCATCAAAGGTATCCAAAGGCTCCCCTATTCACTGTTGGAACAAGCATAGGTGCCAATATTCTGGTAGGCCCAGTTTTCCTGCCCCACCCTTGTTCTTATGGAAAATCTATTGTGGTGGTTATTTAATAACTTGAGCTGAGCAGTGAGCATTGACATTTTGGTTTAGGTCAAGTATCTTGGAGAAGAAGGTGAGGGCACGCCTATAGCTGGTGCTGCATCTGTTTGTTCACCCTGGGATCTCCTGGTTAGTGACTACAGTCGAATTAGTGTAACTTTGCTAATTGTTTTTTGTTTTGTTTAGTACGTTACTTTATGCACAGATATTTTGATTTGAATTTCTATTGTATTAAACTTTAGCTCTTGAATAGTTTCTATTCGCTTACACGCTTAATTGTCTCATTATCTTAGTAATGAACTGCAAATGATACTCTTCTAGTTCTTCAGCATGCCAACACTGCTCTTGGATTTTCACCAACGTATGGTTCTATTATGCAGGTGACCAACAGATTTATTTCACGCAAGCTTGTGCAGCGATGTTATGATAGAGCTCTTGCAATTGGTCTCAAAGGATATGCAAAACTGTATGTACTTGTTAGCTTTTTTTCCCCGCTAAGTATTAAACAGTATTGTCTCTATGATTGATCTGCCTTAGTTTATAGCATCTTTTCAGAGGCTGGAATATTGAAATAATATTCCCTTTTCTAAAAAAAAAAGTTTTATAGCATCACAGCTGTTCGAATTTTTCACCCTTTGATATAGAGGCTAAAATTTCCACAAACGTTCTGACAAAATCTACCATAAGTTACATACCAACAGTAAGTAGTCCAGAATTTTTGGAGCCAGATGTAATGTACAGAAATTCTATGAGCCGCAGTGCAACTCATATATAATACATGGTTACTTATTAAGCACTGGATTACCAAATAAGTTGTTCTATAAAGCTCCTAAATTTCTTTGTAAATTGTTCTCCACTCATTTCCACTCCCAAAGCGGCTGAACTTTGTGTGATTAGAGAAGTAACGGCATGCACCATTCACTACACTACCTGCAGAGGTACCATGCAGTTCACCAGCATCACCATGCTCGCTTGTTTCGGAGCTATGGATGAGTACATTGGGCGCTTGCACAATGAGAATGTGGCACTGCACAACAATGTGGCTAGGATTAAAATGTAGTGGATGGATAGTTATATGGACCCGACCTAGGGAGGTTATCAGGGTAAAAGATAATACTAAGTCACCTCTGATGGATGCTCTGAGTAGATTAGGAGCTAAGTTTTTGCTTGCTTTATTCTTTCAGTGGTTGCTGGCAATATAAGCTGATTGCTTAAACAACGGATGCTAAAAAAGTCTGAAACAATCTGCTAACAATTCTGTCTAAGCTAATTGGAGAGAAAGTAATCTAAACAAACACTGGTCCTCGTCACTAGCCACTAGGCGGAGCCTTAGGCCCGGCCGTATCCTTCTTCTGGTGTTAATAGAATTTGCCAGCAAATACTTCCATAACAGATAGTGCTGTGCATTTATTTTGTCAAATGCTAATATGCTATTATGTTTGATGATACCAACGTTGAAGCTAAGGCTGAGTTTGTTCTCTCTCTCGAGCAACCTTGTTATGAGGCTCGCATGTGAATTATTTGTCAACACCATTATGTTATTGCACCCAAGACCTCTGCAGGTAGCTTAGTCATTGGTGCACACTGTCATTTTCTTTGATCACACACGGCTCGACCATTTTGGTAATGGAAATGAGCTGATACCGTTTCACTTATGAATTTAGGAGCTTGCTTAACTCGGCATGCCTTGAGCTTTACATTGAATGATGTAAAGTGATGATGAAATGCCCCACTTATGTAATGATAATGTTTGTATGCCCAGTACTCATGTTATGGATCGACGCCGGGGGCCTCAGCCCACGGCAGCAAGACGAGGACCTAGCCTTCTACTTCTTGCTTACCCTTCTACTCTACCCTTATACCCTTTATATAACCTAGGACCCTAACCCTAGCGGGCTCCACCGGCCCATAAGGCCCAGCTAGCAGCCCCTAAGAACTCATGTGTAATGGACTGTGTAGATTATGTTGAAACACGCATTCATTGAAATGTGGATAACTTGGCTAGTAAGTAGTCATGTGTAATGGACTGTGGCTTCTACGAATTTCTGTATTATATATCTAGTGCCAAAAATTTTGGATTGTTTACTATTGGTGTGTATCTTATGGCAGTATTTGTGAGAGTTTTTTTGTAAATTTATACACAAATTACATTTGGCATTCCAGATAATAAATTACCTAAACACAAAGTTTTTGTAATTTGATTTCTGGAATGTCACAGTTTTGTTGGTACATCCCTATCCTTTTCTAATGTTTACTAAGCACCTAACAAAATCTAGGGTACATGGATTGATTGCCCATGGTGCTTTGCCTTTATAGATCTCCACCAAGATGGGATTTGTTTTCGCTTGATACTCAGCACTTCCTTTTATTGTATTATATTTACAGACACCAACCAGTCTTGGCACGACTTGCAAACTGGGAAGCTATTACATCGGTATGCCAGCACCACTCATCTTTTTTCTCATAGTCATGAACCTGTGCGGTCCTTATCGTAATTGCGTAGTTTCCTGAAGTCGCATTAACAAAACAATGAATTACAGTTCATTTAAGCACAATTTTGATTTCGTTTGAGTAAAATAGCTGGTCATACAAATGGGTTTTGCTTATCTGTTCTTATTTATTTTCTGTCATCAGTCACGCTCAATTCGGGAATTTGACCGTCATGCCACTTGTGTTGTTGCAAAATATGAGGTATGCTTTCTGATGCTAGATATGTACTGTCTGGTTATCTAAGACAAGCAAGGTATTAATATTTGATTGTTCGACACCCCTGAGCCAAACCCAATTTCACTACCTTATATTACTCTTCATTGATGGGTAGATTTTCTGTTTCATTGAAATTAGTTGAATACAGCAAGCCGCATATTTGATTGAAAGCGGAAATAGATTGTGAAATAAGGGGGATGGAATCCCTATTGCTCATAGTCAGAAGCAAATGCATTTGAACAGTTTGGAGATAAGTAACCGAATCATCATCTAATAGCCAGTTGTGAATTACTCTTTCCATTAGGTAGAAGTGATGCCCTGAAGTACATCCAATCAAATCAGACTCTTTTTTACCATGCATATTTTTGGTTACACTGTTTAGTAATATCACAATGGCATGAGTAAACCATTTGTTGTGCATCCATAATAGTTTGTGAATTTAGATTAAGGGGTTTGACATCCCTATTAGCAAATTCAAGTGTTAAAGTATTCTAAAATTTGTCAAAAAATCAGGAATGTAATATACATAGGGTGAACCTGCAAAATTCAATTTATATTCATCTTACATGTTAAGAAACAAAATAAACATTCAGTCTTACCTTTTGTTTTGAATCGTGATATCAAAGATAAATTCAGTTTTTGCTTGTTTACTCATGTGTAATTTTTCAAATTTGTGGATATGATAACAAAATATTTTTGTCCAAGTGGCATCTCGCTGACTCCGAAAATTCAAAGTATTACACTCTATTGACTTTACGGAGTAGTAGGAAGTGCCTCTATTTCTGCATCATTCATAATTTTCAAGCTCTTGTAACATTCAGACCAAAACCAGAAACCAACAACAACAACAAAGCCTTTTTATCCCAAGCAAGTTGGGGTAGGCTAGAGATGAAACCTGCAGGAACCACAAGAGCAAAACCAACAAGAAATGCAAACCAACAAGAGATGCAAACCAACAGACCAAAACCAGAAACCATTCGAACAAAATAACACCAATAACTCCCTCCGGGTTTTAATTTATGATGTTAAGACAACATTTTTTGTTCATTTTTGAGCTAAGTTATCCTGATGTCATCAATTAAAAACCGGTGGGACTAAGAAAAATTCTCACCTTGTTGACATGGAAAATGAAAGGTATAATAGATCCTGCTGACAGTGCTATTACAATACAGAAACAATATTGAGTCATTGACCACGGGAGCTCAAAATTTAGGGGGTCATTTAAAACAGGAAACCATAGACCATAGTTATCAAACAGACTGCACCATGCAAAAAGCATACAACAATGGTGTCTACTCTATACCACTGTTGGTAGTTGGATCTGTTGCTTGATCACATATATGTAGGTCGTGAATAATTGAGCTTATGAGATTGATTATGGTATTTGTGGCTTCACTAGTAACATGGGCGCCATGAACATGGTTCTTCCTCATGATGAAACATAGAATGCTTTCTCTGATTGCTGCTAATAACGGCAATAATGAAAAGGGTTGTAGATTTACCGTAAGGAGATCGCTAGCAGCACAAGGTTAGAGCTTTGGGGCTTAAAGTTTTACAGTTCTGGATTGATGGCATATAAACACTTTCACTTTTATGGATGAGATGAGACAGATATATTAGCTAGTCATGCAGTCCTAGCATTTTCAAGTTTGTATGTGTAGAGTATTTAAATCGTACAATTCATGAATAAACAAATTTTGTTTGGGTTCCAACAGAAATTTCTTTGAGCCAGATAACTTGATGATGCAACTCAAGAACAATGTGTTGTCTAGGTGCTTAGGTATTGTATAATTTTATAGTCCCTTATATGTCATATAATTTTGCAAAATGACTAACTATTTTTAGACAGTAGACACATTCTACCGCAGGTGCAGCAGTGCAAACTATGTTGGTAATGTGTCAGTTCCCTTGCTTTGTATCAGTGCTTTAGACGACCCCCTCTGCACAAGGGAGGCCATTCCCTGGGATGAATGCAGGTAAACGAAATGTTACAGAAGCTCACTATTCCGAACATTTCTTTCATTCTTTTCATTGATGAAGTCCATATTTGATGATTTAGGGCGAACAAAAACATTGTTTTGGCAACTACCCCTAATGGTGGACATCTCGCTTTCTTTGAAGGCCTGTGTGCTGGAAGGCTATGGTAAGTTGATTTTGGCAAATGTGCATGGTTTCTGCACCAAAGAAACTTATATCAGGTATCAGGATGTGCAAGTGCCTACATCACATTGTTTATAGATATTTCATTTGCAAGGGACAGGCTGCATTCTTAAGCCTCTTTTTTTTTCAATTTGCTTTCTACTTCCATCTCATTTTCAGTTTATGATGCGACTCTTGTCTATATTTATTTAAATGCTTTGTAGGTGGGTGAGGGCTGTTTCTGAGTTCCTTTGTGCTCTACATGATAGCCCCTACATGCATCGGCAAAAGGTGGTGATTGCTAGTTGACATATCAGCTTTTGCTGACATGATATAACACGCCTTAGTTGAATGCAGGCACAAGAGCATGGTTTGCACACTTCATTGGAATCGTCGATCGATAAGAGCCCATATGTGAACTTCATGGAAGATGGAATGGTAGCTGCAGTAACAAATGATGGTCATGACAACGATGACTCATTGCATAGTCAGGGTGAAACCAAACTCGATGATAGCATGGCTGCTGTGCAACAAAATGAAAACACTGGAGAAATTAAGAACGAGCATGATAATGCAGATAATAGAAACTCACAAGGGGATGTGGTGACTGATCCATACCATGGAGGATCTCAAGAACAGCAAGAACTATATGTGAACAAAATCCGTGATACCATTGCTCCTGTCAAGAGATCCATGAACCAGCTCGCTCGTTCCCAGGGGAGGTCAGTCTGGCTGCTTGCTTACATTGCTGTTGTAACTTCATGGCCATTGCTCGGCACTCTCGGCTTTTTCTTGTTCAGGAAAAGGTTCAGGAATTCTCAGGCAGCTAAGAAGCTGTAGAATTTGTAACCTCAGTCCACACGAGTTTGTTTCTACTGTAATAAGCATGTAAAAAATTGGTGCTAACCAGTATGCACGAGTTTATAAACCATGGCGTAATAAGAAAAAGTTAAGGCTGAAGTATTTCAATTTTGCTTTTGGGAATCTTTTCAATCCACCGAGTGGCTATCTCCAGGTTCATAGGAAACAAAACTTGATACCGTGACCACTGCAAACTTACCATATCATGTCTCAAACAAAATTACATTCCCTATTCATAGTGCATATACAAGCCAAACAAGATTGAAAAAGATCCCCTGTTCATTTTTTGACGAGGCAGACTGAGCTGCTATTAGAGTTCATGATCAGTAACAATAGCGACAGCACTTGTTTCTAACTCTTTCAGCATTTACAATAATTGATTGCAAGCCTCAGCAAATATCAACATCGCTAAATACTCAGTTCCACCAAAATAAGATTTTCTTCTCTCTCAGTCCTGCTTGTTACGAGCAAGGTGGGCGCGGTGCCTAAGTTCTGCTCTCTTCCATTTCACCATCATCCGACATAATGTAATGAGACTGCAAACCTGGAAGTGGAAAGAGTTGAATGGAACAGCGTAAGCTGAACTGCAAATAGACAGCAGACTATAATGAGGAAACTTTTAGCGAGACAAGTCAGACTTTTACTAACCACGCTGATAATAGATACAAAGATAAGGGGCCCAGACCACACAACAGAGATGAAAACTCCAGCACGATCGAAGTAGTTCTGACCGGCAAAGCTCTGCCAGTGCTCTCCCAGGTACCTGTTCATCTTTTCAGCCATATACACCCCTGAATCTGCACAGGCAAACCATGAACCTATCAGAAAAGGGCTCAAACCAAAATGCCAGGTTGGTGGGGAACTTATACTGTAACGTAGTACTGCAGAATAATGTGATGTAATATCCATATTGTCACCGATCATCATTTTTATCTCTCCAAAATAAGAAGTTACTTATACCAGAATAGCCTTAAAGATTTCTGGATGACATTAAGAAAATATGCGGATCCATAGAGCACACCAGCAATTATCCAACTGCAAAATACTTGTCCTAACGATTATCTATGCCATGCTCCCTTGTTCTCGCAAACTCAAATGAATTAATGCCTTCTGATATGGAAGGAATCTATATGGATTAAACAGTGTTATCGCTAAATTGCAATGCCTATTACCATAATACCAGATATATGGATCGAAAACAGTGGAGTCAGAATTGTCCCCTTAGATTCATTTCGCGGAAAAGGATATAGATCAAACGGCAACAACGCATAGAGCTAAAGAAAACAGACTGCACTAACAGCTGGATCACTTTTTGCCCAAACGAAATCTCAAATTACGAATTTTGTCAAAATTGGAAAGTTTATGGAACTGTGGACTCTTTCCCTCAACAATGATTCACTAGCCAATTGACGAAGCATACTGCGTAAGGATAGAAGCTCACAAGCAAGAAACAAGAAGAAGAGCTGGAAGTTGGCGTTCCTCCGCAACCCGACAGCGGTAATTAACAGAATCACGTGGAATACCATCAGGCACATCAGCCATGGCTCCTGCACACATTCAAAAGCATGCCATTATTAGCTCCAAAGGGAGACGGAAAAAAGGACAAGGTTTGGTGATTCGCGGATGCGATCTCTTCTCGGAGATCGGGAAGGTACCGTCCAGTCGACGGCGCTGACGAAGGCGCGCAGGTTATCGGCGGCGGGCCCCATCCCGCGGCGCAGCTCGGAGGAAAGCGCCTGGACAAGGCTCGACACCTGGTCCAGGTGCGCCGTCACGGCGGCCTGCAGCTCCTCCATCGGGTGAGTGCGCGGCGGAGCACGGACTGAGCCGGAGTGTTCGGGAAACGAAAAGAGGCGAGTTATTTTGCGGGCACGGCCTCGTTGAAATGATAAAATTGCAGTCATCTTAAAGTCTCGTTTGGCAGTAATAAACCTTCGTTCCTCACTGTATTAAACATTTTTTAAAAGTTCGAATTACATGAGAAATATTACATCTATGGTTACATGAACAACCCAACAACGTCAACTCTATTAATAAGAGATAAAAAACCTTAAAAAACATAGATTTGCCACATACGAGAACGAACAAAGCCATCCCACCATTCATCACCGCTGTCATCATCTCTGACGGAGGAAAAATAAAACCCAATACTTCGACAAAAAAAGAGAGATTGCGAAAGTTTATACGCACTCCTATCGCCAAAGCTATCATTGCCTCCTTTGCTAGATCCTCATGAAAAAATATAAAAGCTTGTTTCTCTGTTTCTAATTCACATCTTTCTTATCTTGACCCACATTCACTTTTTTATAATTAGTAAAATCTATCTAACAAACTAATAAATTATACAAAGCCAGAAAAACAGTCGAATTAGAACCATAGGCATTAAAAATCCCAAGTCTTAGCATCCATATTACTACATAGTACATTTTTTTGCAAGTGGTATTACTACATAGTATTACATGGTTTCATCAAAGAAATAAATGATAAGAACTAAGAGATTAGTGAACCCAATAAAAACTCAATTTCTTTTTTTTACTTGTCTCTTCACCTTATGACGGAGCATGTTGTTGCCGATGTTGAAGGCAATCAAAATTTTATATTTGTTTGAAAACTCTATATCTCAATCGATAAATTCCAGCAAGGTTGAGGTTGAGAAATTTTAGAGTTTCAAGGTTTAAGATGCTCCATTGCTAACGGACCTAAAAAGAAAGTTGGAAGAAGGTAGGCTGACTTGGCGGGGTTGGCAGGAGAGACGGCAGAGGGGGTGGGTTTTCTAGGAAGAAATTATCAAATGTATAGAAAATATTATGCCATCGACTGTTTTTTAACCCGAAAGTGTTCTAAGGTTGCTCATGAATGAGTCTTCAACTTCTTTAGCGCAAATACTAGAGTTGTTATTGGCACGTTGAGCAGCGTTGAATCGAATTTAAACTCCTAATAATTTGGTGACATTTTTATGTGGTGACTGGTGCAATGCAATTATGCAAGCAATTCACATCTCGCGCCTACATCTGCAACACCCAAGGTGATGTTTGGATTCCTGGAAATGACATGTGGGATAGAGAAATGAGGAGGGCTGGATATCATTTCCCATAATTGGTTAAAGGGATTGGGAAATGAGCTGGGTCTGGGATAGGGAAATGAGACCCCCATTTCCAGACGATCTAATCCTAACGGGGAGGATGGGTTATGCTCGAGAAATGGAGATGCGCACCGCGCTTGGTCCCTGCTTCTTCGTGCGATGTGCCGGCTGCGGGCTGCCGCTCCCGTCGAGCCTCCCACTCGCATCTGCTGCACACTCGCAGCTCATATTCTGCAGCTCTCGTCAATAGCGCGCGATGGTCACCATTAGCCAGCAGCTCATTTTCATGGCGGCCTGCCCATCCCTGATCTGCCAGTAAGTGATTCTTGTTTCTACTTTCTACCTACTAGTAGCCACATCAACGCGTTCTGCAGCAGTGCACATCATCTTCCCCAAGCTCGCAGTCCTGAGATTCAACGTTTGTGTTCACTGACCCATGCTGCACAAATCGACATCAACCGCCACTGTTATGCGCAGGAGATCATGAAGGAACCGCTCCGCATGCCTTGTCTCATCCGATATTGGTTGGATTTTGGAGGTGCCGCTAGCTACTGCTACTTAATTTTGTCTTTGTTCAGTCGCTGCTGGCTGCTGCTCATGGTTGATCTTGGAGAGAACAATGAGAAAAGGTACAGATGAGGAAGAGAGAAGATGTGGTCGTCGTGAATGGGGTGAAGCCATGTGAGGCTCACATTCTTTTTCATATCCCAATCCAAAAACATCCAAACATTGGTTATGAAAATAAAAATACGTTTCCCTAACCTCAACCCGTCTGCCCATTTCCCATTTCATTTCCTTTTCCCTAACCCAACCTACATCCAAACACCACCAAATACATCCAAACACACCCAAATACAGAAAATAGCAGATCCGATCCAACGATCAACCAACCACTTCCACAGTCACAAACTCACACGGGTCTATCTGTCCGTCCTATCCCACCTTCCCCGCAGCCGCGCTGGTTAACAGTAACCGCTTCTCCTTCCCCACTCCCCTTCCACCTCCTCAGTCATGGCGGCGGCGAGCTGGATCCGGCCGCCGCGCGCTGCCCTCCTTCTCCTGCTGCTCCTCGCCGCCAACCTATCCCTCTCCCTGGCCGCCAACTTCGAGGGCTTCGACACCGACGAGCTCCCCTCCGCCGCCGCCGGCGTCGACGCCGACGATGACGAGGAAGGGCTCGACGTCGACCTCCCGCCGCCTCCGCCCATATCCCTCTCCACCTCCGCTCCTTCGCCTCCCGTGACGACATCCACGCCGAACCCTAACCCCACCACGCCCACGCCTCCGAACCCCACCCCCGCGCTCGATCTCTGGGACGAGGACGAGTTCGAGGGCATCCCCGTGCCGGAAGAAGTCTCCCCGGACGTGTCCTCCGCGCCGGCCGAGGCCGGCCCGTCAGATCCCTCCGCGGAAGCTGCGGCCGAGGCGGCTCCGGCGGCGCCCAGGACGCCGCGCGAGCTCCTCCGCGCGTTTTACATCGAGATCGCGTGCGTCAGCTTCCTGATCTGCTTCGTGTTCAACTACTTCACGGGGAAGAAGCAGAACGAGACGATCGCGCTCGCCTGGGCCACCAAGTTCGCCACCAGGGACTCCATATTCGACAAGAACTTCAGCCTCCTCGGCACCGGCGACGGCAAGGACACGCCGCTCCTGCTCAAGGAGGGCCAGGACGTGTTCAAGTTCTACGCCAGCGGGCGGCGGTTCTGCCAGGGGATGCTCGCCACCATGGAGATGCGTGCTCGGCACGACCTGCTGTCCAAGCTGGTGGAGCTGGTGTTCCCCAGGAAGGACACGATCACCTTCGAGGTGGTGATGAACGAGGAAGCCATGGACCACGTCGTCCTGGCAGTGGCCAGGAAGAAGGCGGCCAAGTCGATGCAGAAGGAGGAGAGGGATCTGCAAAGGTTTGCAGGGGTTCTCACGTCAGCACCAGCTGGGAGGAAGTGGGTTGCAGAAGAGCTTGCTGTGGTGGCTGAGTCAAAGGAGGTTGCTGGAGATATGATAACTGAAGCTGTGCTAGATCAGGTGAGAACTTACTTTGCTTGCTTTGGTTCAGAATTTTGGTTGTGGATCACTTCAGTAAATGCTTCCCTTGGGGTAAGATGGTTAAGTTAGATGCATATCTTAAGAGTGCTGCTTGACATTGATTCTAATGATTTTGGTGTAGTTAAATTTCTTTACTATGGATTTACTATAGCTTTTGAACTTTAAGGATGCTTCCTTGGGGTAAGATGGTTAAGGTAGATACTTACCTTAAGAGTGCTGCTGACAATGCTTCTACTGATTTTGATGTTGTTAATTCTTTAAGATGGATCTATTATAGCTTTTGAACGTTAAGGAATGCTCCCCATAAGAAAATTTGATGCTCACACCGGCTTCAGCTCTGACAAGGACTTGTCGCTGCAACAGCAAGTCTCTTCTCATTTGTTTCCCCTGTCTAAGTAGTAGTAATAATCCTGTCTACTGCATGCTGAATTTGAATCCTGCTTAGTGCATGCTGAGTACTATAACTGATTTTTTGCTGAATTAACTGATGTAAGTATGAATGGATATGGGTTTATGAGGCGTATAATGGGACTCCCAACAGCTTTCATGTGCTTTCGTGAAAAATCTCCAGCATCAATTGATGTTGATTGATCCAAGTGATGTTGATCGGTGAGAGTAGTATAGAGATTGAAATCATGTTTTGTGATAGCATCAGTTTTGCTATGTTGTATTGTGCTATCTTTTGAATTCAGTTGAAGTTGTGAAGTTATGATGGTATTCAACTTAAACTTCTGATTGAATTGTAAATGGGGTCAGCATGTTCAAGGAGAACTGGTGTCAATTGAATTTGTGCCCTTGTTATTCTACAAAGTAGCATTAGGTTGTAATGATTTAAGTGGCATCTGTTTTGAATGACATGATACAGTTATGGTTTAGTTACTATGTCATTGCAGTGGGAAGATTTGATAGGATATTTGAACTTATGCCAAAATAAACTTGGTCGCGTGGAATCTGTCATAAGCTGAATCATATGTTACTGTGTTCATATTGAGCACGATAGGGCCTAAATCAGGTTTTAAATCTCACTAACCATTTACTGTGGTTTATCTTCATCTTTTGATGTAGGACTTATTGAGGACTAATTAATACAAATGTAAGCTAGCTGTTGCCTGTTTGCACTTGGATCTTGTATTAGGACCAGAGGCCTAAGATAGCTAGGCTAAATGGGACAAACAGGCCGATGTGACTTGATAAACTGGTAATTTATCTTGTGTTCAATGTACCATACTAGTCTTCTAATAATCCATTGTCTCCAGGTCCTCGGTGACAAAGCATTCGAGAAGTTAGGAAAGTGGTTCATCTCACTTCATTTTTCAGACCAAGTGCCAGGCTCCTACAAGAAGGTCCTTATGTTCAAATTTGTGCTACCTGATGCAAACAACATGTCTGAGATGACAAGATTAGTTGCTCTTATACCGTACTACATTGATTTGGTTGGACGTTATAAGCTCAGTTCCCATGTAAGGATCCCCTCTCTTCTGTTTAGTTTGCTATCATTCTATGATTATATTGTCTAATGCTACCTTCCCGTGCCAATGGCAGGCCCGGTCGAAAACTGAGACAGCAAGAACAAAGGCTGCCCAGGAGGCTTTCAAGGAACTTCAGAGTGCTAGGCAGGAGGCCCTCCTAAAGAAAAAGGCTGAAAAGAAGAAACTTATGGAGGAGGCAGAGGCCAAATTAAGTGCTGAAGCACTCCGAAAGAAAGAGGAGAAAGAAAGGGCTCGGCAGATGAAGAAGTCAGGTCCCAAAGTGAAAATGCTCCGCTCTTAATAGCGTCAGGAATTTACCACAGCTTGGTCTTTGCTATTCACTCGCTGATTAGCCTATAGCTCTGTCTACCAGACTCTCTATGCTCCAATTTTGGGCTGTCATGTTTCCCCGTTACGACAATGAGCAAAAAGGTTTGAGGAGAAGAATCCTCACTGTTATTCCGGCTTTGTCAGGGGGTTTGAAATGCTCATTTGTTCCCCTTACTGGATGTGTATCAGCAAGATCTCTAGCCCAGTCCGTCCCACGCTAGTTCAGTTACTTTCTCAAACTTTTAGCAGCAGCCCTGTTGTAAGAAAACTAGAACTTACATGTTTGCTGTGTAGTATATTGATAGAATTGTGATCAGAAATTGGATTATATGATTTCATATTTGAGCAAATTTTCTATACAATGCACGATGGTTGCAGTTTGTTGATTTTTGGTACCCTGATGGTCGTACTAGGACTTTGTTGGGAGTGGGGGTGGAGAGTCATCGTAACAAAACCTGGAAATGGATTTACTGGGCTTCCGTTTGAACTGAATGCCTTGCTGCTAATGCTGTCCTTATGTGCTGGGTCTTTGTGGTGCTGCACAAAGTCAAGATGGATCCCGGCCACCAAAACACGGGATCAGGTGATTTCTTGCTATTATGCAAGAAGATATGCAGAAATGGTAGACAAATAATTACCTACTCAGCATGACACTCCTCTCTCATTGTTCTGCTGGTAGTCATCTCAAAAAGAAGAAAACTTTCCACCTAGAATTGGACAAGTGAAACGAGCTCACAAAACCGTCCAGTTTTCGGCACCAACCCCAGTCTCCGGCGGCGACCACCTACCGCCACCACCTTCCCCTTCCCAAAGCTATAACCCACCTCGCAACAACTCACCAGCCGCCAAGAAGGCAAGACCCACTGCTCCAATGGCTGCCTCCTCCTCCCTCTCCACCCCCTCCTCTTCTCCATCCTTCACCGTCCCCACCAAATCCCCCGTCACAAGCTCCGTCTCCTTCCCCAGGTGAGCGTCTTCGCGGCAGCTGTCTCTTCCTCTTGGTCTCTCGCTGCTTATCCATCTCGCGTTGCCCATTGGTGAAAGCCTGCTCGTCTCGTGGTTGCTCAGAGCGTGGGAGCCGCGGCGGGGAAAGCGGGCGATGCAGTCCAGGACGGTGGTTGTGCGGGCGGAGGCGGTGGACGCGTCAATCAGCCCGCGGGTGAGCGCGCTCCGGCCGTCCAAGACCATGGCCATCACGGACCAGGCCACGGCGCTGCGTCTGGCCGGCGTGCCCGTCATCGGCCTCGCCGCCGGGGAGCCGGACTTCGACACACCGGCCCCGATCGCCGAGGTGAGCGCGCCGTTCTTAATTGTTCCTTTTGGGAGAACCCGAACCGTTATTGATCTTGATCGCGGTATAATTAGTAATCCGGATCTTGTGAAATGTATCTCCTCCGGGCGTTAGGTGAATGTGCTAGTCAAAGTAATCGTAGATAGTTTCAATATGAATTGGCTGCTTCTTTGGAACCATAGCAACTTTGAATCTCAGGCTAGTGCTCAGAATACTGCATTTAATGGATGTTGTTGTACTTGTACAACGTTGGGAGGTAAACATTTCAGTTGTTGCTTCGGTCCAGGCTGGGATGAATGCCATCAGGGATGGGTCTACAAGATACACACCCAATGCCGGGACCATGGAGCTGAGGAAGGCTATCTGTAACAAACTTCAGGGTGTGTGCAGCTGTATATCTCATTTTCGGATTTGCTAGATTGGTTATGAGGTTTAACAACTCCCCCAATGTTCCTTCTTGATATGCAGAGGAGAATGGTCTGTCCTACGCTCCGGATCAGGTGCTTGTGAGCAATGGAGCCAAGCAGTGTATCACACAAGCTGTGCTTGCCGTTTGCTCACCTGGTGATGAGGTAAAAAAAATTTCATCTCTCTATTCAGTTCTTTTGGAGAACCGTTCTTATGTATTATCAGGTTAATTGTCTGAATGTCCATGATATAAGTAGCATCAAATGCTTCTATGTTGACAGCTATGTTACTATTTCTTTGGAAACAGCATTCTACAAGCAAACCGTCTGCTTGATTCTACTTAGCTAAACTGAAACTTTTTGCTGCGAAAGCAGTGAATCCCGTGACCATTTACCATTTTCCAAATGTCCCTAATACCTAGCTAATTGTTTGATCCTTCTGCATCATAAAAAATTCTTATGGTCCTTGCTCCGTTGTTCTTGTGAGTGCGAAAGAAGCTGGTTACATAGTTTAAGTATTCTACTAAGTCGTGGTGCTTCATTGCGAGTATGTAGCTTAGACTGGATCAAACAAACCCTGTAAACAATGTGCGTGCATATTATTATAATCTCTCTTCTCTTGCTATTGATTTTAGAGGAGTATTCTTGTATACTAACACTAATATTTGAATGTCCGTGAAAATAATAGCATGAAGTGCTTGTAAAGACATATTTTGGGAGAAAGAAAAAAATCATCGTAACTCGTAAACCCACCTAATTACTTGATTCATTTTAATTTTGTTTAACTGCAAGTAAGGTAGCTGAATCTGGATAACACAAGTGCTATTGTTATTGTGGTGTTATTTATTCCCTGAACTGCAACATTCTGCGACATGATTTTTGAGATGTTGAGCGTTATCTTATCTTAGGTTTTGATACCGGCACCATATTGGGTCAGTTACCCTGAGATGGCTAGGCTGGCTGGTGCATCGCCAGTTATCCTCCCGACAAGCATATCAGACAATTACCTGCTAAAGCCAGAGTCGCTTGCTTCAGTGATCAACGAAAATTCAAGGCTCTTGATTCTCTGCTCTCCATCTAATCCAACAGGGTCTGTGTATCCCAAGGAGCAGCTTGAAGAGATTGCTGATATTGTCAGAAAGCATCCCAGGCTCCTGGTTAGTGATTTGATGTGTTTATTCAAGTTCCTCGAGACTCATCGGTGATTCATCTCTGATTACTGTCTATGACACCGCATTATTATTTTTTGCTGTCAGGTCTTATCTGATGAGATCTATGAACATATTATCTATCAGCCAGCTAAACACACAAGCTTCGCGTCATTGCCTGGAATGTGGGAGAGAACGTTAACTGTAAATGGGTTTTCTAAGGTAGAATTGCTACTCTTTCTTTTCTTTCCTTGAAGATGTATTGCCCTTGTGTGATGGACATGGGTCCTCAATCTTTCAGCACATAATCTAGTCATTACTTCTGTACATATGCTCGGCTATTTTGAATATTTAATGGCCACATGTTTTATAGGCTTTTGCGATGACTGGTTGGCGACTAGGATATTTAGCTGCCCCTAAACATTTTGTCTCAGCATGTGGAAAGATTCAAAGCCAGGTGGGTGTTTATCTTGTACTGATCATATTTGTACTCTCTTTTCTGACATATAAAACTCTGCTATATTTTGAAATGAAGGTTGCAACATGTAGTCATTTCTAGTTGGCTTATAGTCTTGCTTCCTTTTCTTGGTGCCAAAATGCTATTCTTCCAAGCACCATAGGTTTTATGTTTATATCCTGACTTTTCAGGATGAGATATATCATGTTAATGTTCTGTTTGCTGTTACCAACATACAACTATTATATCTGAAACTTATTATTAAGCGGTAGCAATCAATAAGTCTACTTCAACTATCGCTGCTTATAAAAAGGATATCAATGTCATTCATGCACAGCTCATTGTGAACCTCACCGAGAATACTATAACTGCATATAATTGATTGACTCGGTACAAACTGACTTGAAATATTCAATATTCGATCTGCTATTTCTGAGCCCCTGACGCTTAGCCCCTTTAATACAGTTCACCTCAGGTGCCAGTAGTATATCACAGAAGGCTGGACTTGCAGCCTTGAATTTAGGCTATGCTGGTGGTGAAGCAGTATCAACCATGGTTAAAGCATTCCAAGAGCGTCGTGATTACCTTGTAAGAAGTTTCAGGGAGCTGCCAGGAGTCAAAATATCAGAACCTCAGGTAAGTTGACACTTGACAGTACTCACTGAAACTATGCAACACACAAAAGAAAGTATCTAAGCTTTTGAGTTTGCAGGGTGCCTTCTATTTGTTCATCGATTTCAGCTCCTACTACGGATCTGAGGTGGAAGGTTTTGGCACAATCAATGACTCTGAGTCTCTCTGCATGTTCCTATTAGAAAAGGCACAGGTAAGGATTACTCTGATTTCGAGTTCACTTACCTGGAATATAAGAATATTTACAGTGACTGTTTTGGATGCATTATAGGTTGCACTTGTCCCTGGTGATGCATTCGGAGATGATAAAGGTGTTCGCATTTCATATGCCGCAGCACTATCAACACTGCAAACTGCCATGGGGAAGATCAAAGAAGCAATGGCTCTGCTCAGGCCCCCTGTTCCTGCTAAATGAAATCGACACATCTACTAGACAGTAGTGTTTTGAAGACATTTTCACCTGCAGTGCTAAATCATAATACACTCTGACTCAGTCAACAAAATAGTTAATGTTTTTCTTTGCTTTTTTTTTAAAAAAATATTGTATCTGCTCTCGTTTGGTGTTTGTATAAGAAATGTTCAGAATTTATATTTGTGGAAGTGAATAAGGAACTCTACAATATTTTTTAGCTACAAGAACAGAAATGAAAAATGTCATTCATTTGACCTGTGTGGTTCAAATTGTCTTTCTGAGATGCTATGGTTCAAATATCTCAAGGAAAACAAATGGAAGAACCCAAGCAAAGATAAAACGGTTTGGGAGAGAAGCTGTAACACAGTATCATTTGAGAAGATAGAAGGGTAGATCTGTGCTTGTATGATCTAAGTCTTCTAGGGGAATGTTATTTTTTTTTTTCTAACCCTTCGTGAATCCATTTTGTCTAGAGTTCATGATAAATCGCAACGATTCTACTACCATTTAGGGAATCCAACCTAAAAGTGACCATTCTGGGAATCCAACCTAAAAGCGCGCGACCTTACGTTATGCCTAACAAAATGTTGGCCCTGAAACATCGATAAAAATACTTCAATACATCATTTCAAGGTGCATTAGATTGTTCATAATATACATGAAGCTACAGAAGTTATCAAGATTAAAAATAGGGGGGAAAACACCTAATAATTGATCTTAACTACACAGAGGAGATATACCACAACATCCAAATATTGCTCCTGAAAGGTAACATAACTCTTGTTCATTTTCTCTGCAACTGATCAAGTATTGATATATAACAGGGACCATGTCTACTAGGAAAACATGTACATCAAATGAAGGAATCTCCTTCAGATAAGTAGAGAATAAAGTCTGGCTGAGCAACTGATGAAGACTACCCTAGTTTGCTACAACTACTTCGTCAAAGTTCCAGTCTCTAACAAGGTCCCTGGACACTGCACGGCTGCGTTGAAGGCGAGGAGTGCCCTCTGTGCCTTGACCAGACACCATGGGGGGGAACGGTGTCACCTTTGATGTCCCGACACTAGTTGAAGTCACAGCTGGTGTTACTCTTCGAGCTAAGCAGGCAACAACAGCTCCACATCGGTTCTCCTCCTCTGAACTCGACACAGAGTAGCTTCTAAGAGAGTGTGAGGGGCTGTTCATGCCATGACATACAAGACAAGCGAGACTCATGATTGTTGTCTAGCTGAAATGCCAGTTACAACTGCAATGCAACAACCCATAGTTAGGAGATATTTTACTACAACAAATGTCAGTTACAACTGCAATGGAATAAGCCACAGTTAGGAAACATTTTACTACAACATATACGAAATTGCAAATGACACATGCTGCAATGCATGTCGACCAAACCAGGAACAATCAACCCAACAAATTTTGCACACGTAGTTTGAAATCAGATATTGCTGCAGGGAGCAGAGACAATTCCAACAGAAGTTTCTCGTTCCGAATACTGGTGAAAGAAACATATGAAATGACTCATGAGCTTTGAGTTTTTTACTCTCTGCTGAACAAAATTGACTGACATGTCATCAGATAATGGGGAAAAGGTACCATGCATCATGATGCAATTAGCATCTCTGATGCATAGCATTGTTCCCCATTGCATCTACTAAGTTGCGGGGAAATGGCAGTCGACAGCAATAGAATTCATCTAATCCCAATTCAGAGAGCAGAAGGAAGTTGTACAGAAATTATCAAGCTAAATTAAGAGGAAATAACATTTCTAGTCAGAGCATGATGGCAACGATAAAGGCTGAAGTACACATACAATTTTGCGATGCCGTGTAATTTAAAGCTACTATCAAAAGGAAATCAGCACAGAAAACACAATTTCTCAAACAACCAGAAGTGTTAGCAACAGAATCTGGACAGAAGGGAAATTAATATCCTTCCCAGATTACAAAGACTCGGATAGCTGGCTTTAAACAATTCTTCCTTGGTTGCATGAGCAGACAATCAGACATTCAGCACCTAAACAAGCCCTTAGTATGTCTACGCTACAAAATTCCCCAAATGGCAAATGTGTCATATTCCTACAAGATGAGAGGGACTCCATAAACTATACTGATACGAGGAGCACCTCTACGGCGACAATCCTCTGGTTTTCAATAAGACAAAAGGATCGAAACATCAAATCACTCCTAATTGTAATCCTACAACATCGAGTGGGGCATGGGCGTTCAGTTGAATGAAACCCCCCATCCCCAAAACCTCTCGAACATCAACTGCATCGGCGCCTCAGTTGGGTACTACGAAAACCCTATGGCGACAACCAGAATCAAATCGTGGATGGATTGGGTGGGATTGAATCAGTAATTAAAGAGGGCAGCGCCGTGCAGACTGACAGAACCGAGGGATCCCATCAGAGCAGGAGGATTTCTTACCGATGCAGAGACGAAGCAAACCCGCGGCCGGACGGATCTCGAGTCGAATGGGCCTGGAGGGAGCGGCGCTGCGGCGGCGGCAGCGCGCGGAGGATCCGGCGGTGGAGAATCCGCAAGGGTAGAGAGGGGAAGTCCGCCTTTTGCGTCGGGGGAGGAGCGGTCGTCTAGGTCTCGAGCAGGTCCTCTCCTGACTCTCCTTGGTCGTTTGGCCTCGTCGGGTACCTTTGCCAGCGCCCGTTTTCCTGCTGCAGTCGTGACTCTTCCAAACTTTGATTCCGAATACTCCCTTTGCTTTTTAATATATAACGTCGTTAATTTTTTTTATTTTGACCATTCGTCTTATCTATAAATATTTGTGTAAATAATAAAGTGTATAAATTAACTTTAAAGTGTTTTTATGATGAATTCAATGATATTTATTTCACATTCGAAAAGTAATTATTTAAATCAATATTATTGGTCAAAGTTCAATGAAAAAAATCAACGGTGTCATATAATTAAAAACGGAGAGAGTATTTTAATAAATACGAGTATATTGCTCTCTTAATTTTTTTTGCGAAAAAGAGTTCTATTGATATTACAACATTTTTTTTCGAATCCATTGATATTACATCTATGATTACATAAGTCACACACGCAACACCAACTTCATTGATGAGAGACAAAAAAAAAAACCTTAAATGCTGCAATTTCCACCATCTAGAATCACCATCTCAGACGAATATGCCGCGGACGATGAACATTGTCATCTCACCATCCACCACTGTCATCCTCCACTACCGTCATCCTAAGGCTGACTCCCCAACAACAAGACTCATTTTTGAGAGGCAATATGACCATTGCCTGGCGTCCACAGTTGTATGCCTCTCGTTCTTATCCCTCCGTCTCCAACAGCAGGCAGCAGCTGCATCTCCCACTCCGCCCCGCCGCGTCTGCTGCGCCACCTACGCCACAGTTCCGGCCCACGCTCGCTCTTCTCCCTCTCCATGCGCCGCGCCGCCGCCTCCGTGCGCGCCTCCACGCCAGCTCGCGCCGCTGCCCCCCGTGCGAGCCCGCCTCCACGCCAGGCGTCGCCCCTCCTCCACCTCCTCTCGCCATGTAGCGAGGCTCGGCGACGGTGTGCTCCCCGACGGCCCGCCGTGGCAGTCAAGAAGCTCGCGCGGCGCACGAGCATCGCCGCGCAGCCCGCGACGCCCGAGCTGCGCGCGCCCCCGGCCCAGACGCGCGCTCCCGCCTCCGCCGCACCGCGCCGCCTCCGCGCCACGCTCGCCCCCGCATTGCCGCGCAGCACGTGCCCCGGCCGCGCCCAGACGCGCGCTCCCGCCTCCGCCACGCCGCGCCGCGCCGCGCTCGCCCCCACCGAGCTCCTCCGCCCTCCTGCTCAGCGCCTGCCTACGCGCGCGCCTCGCCTGTCCCCCGGCGCCCCCCACCTCGCGGTGCTCCTCCCGGTGGTCCTCGCCGTCCTCCCGGCCCTCCCATTCGCCTTCTCCTCCATCCTCCTCCGCACCATCGCCGCCTTTTTCCTCGTGTGGCTGTGCGGGTTCAAGCTCCTCCTCGCCGCCGGCCACGGGCCGCTCTACTCTTCCCTCCCGTTCGTTCGCTTCGTCGCGTGCACCATGGTGCCAGTTAGGGTGGTGGTCCGGGACGAGCATCGGCCCATTCGCCGTCCGGGCTCGTCTCGCTCCGGCGCTACTGGGCGCGGCTGCCGGCGTTCGACGGCGCGCACGTGTATGGTGTACTTGATGCTGGAGCTCTTCCTGGCGTCCGTACGGCGCTCGCCTGCGCGCTGCTCGGCTCAGCCGACTCCTCCAGCCATTCTTCTCGCCCACGGCCGCGCGAGGATGCGTTTGCATCGTCTCTCTCCTCAGAGCCAAACTGCCTGGCTTCTTTGCCTCCTCTGTTGGAGGATCATTTCGTGGCGCATATACCGGTTGGAGAGCCATAATGCACTTGCCTCGCTCGATGCGTCGCCTGTTGAAGTTAGTCTAATCTACGACGGGAGAAAACTGAAACACAACCCTTTCGTAAAAGAGAGGTAAATTAACATTTCACACGCAAATACGATGAATTTGTCGCTATTGAGCTCATGGTCAAACCCATAGTCGCCAGCTTCATCGGATTCTTCATGGAAAAACACAAATCCCTCAAATTGTAAATTGATGTGTTGAGCTAAGTAACTTGATAATTAAAAAAAATAAAGGTAGTATGTTAAATTTTTTTTTTTGAGAGAGAGAGCCTCGCTTATAGAGTACAAGATGTAGTATCTGAACTTAAACATAGATACACACCCCACACACGCACCCAACACCACACTCACACACCTATACGTAAGTTAAATCCTACCCCTACACTCACCCTCACATGCCTGCCTTGAAGAGATGGTCTCGGATACCAGTTCTCAGCACGTGTTGAGGTTGCAGTCGTCCTGGAAAATTCCTGGAAAATCCCTCCAAAATTTGCTTCTGAAGAGGCTTGAACCTGGGACCTCCTATTGAGGCCTGGTGCTACTGAGGCGCTAGTGACCAACTGGTCACAGGACCGTTCCCAGGTAGTATGTTAAATTATGTATCCACGAATAGTATGCTTCATTGATAATGGGAGGAGCTAGTCATGTGGAGTCTTTGGTTAGAACATATCACAAGAGTTTACAGGAACTAGATTACAACTTAGAAAGTATCAAGCTCTAAATTGTACAACTTAAGAGGTTTCCCCATCCACTATTCTTACCATCTCATGCTAATGAATTCAATCCTTCAATAAGAAATAGATCAGGCAGAATCTTTGTTCTTGGAAGAATTATCAAGCTTAACTAAAGATTACCTATCCATGGTTAAAATCGTTCATATGTGCAAATGCTGATAAAATAGTTCCTTTTTATATAGGGAAAATGAGAATTCTCTTGTATGCCACTTAAAAATTTGTCATACCTCATATGTCATCATTGTCTCAATGACAAATGAGACCGGCTGTGTTAATGATATGTGACTAGGATGACATACAAAGAGTTAAAACTAATGACATACAAAAGATTTCATACAATACTACATACATCATACATGCATAAAGCCTACCCAGATCCATCAGTCACTCAACATTTCGCCTTCTCGAGTCCACCCCCGATCGCAAGTGATGCCTAGATGATCCGGACGAGTTCGCGGACCATGGAAGGCTGCTCGGGTCGCCCTCGTCGGCGCCAGATGAGATCGATCACGGCGGTTGCCGCTACTTCTCGCGTCCGCACTCCGCAGCCCACAGGAATGACTATCAGCATTTTTTTTTATGCCCGAAACACATTTCTTTATTTCTGAATCAATGCACACGGAATGAAGAAATGGGATTCTCAGGACATACAAGTGTGAGAAGCGGCGAAGGAGACCACGTCACATTAGAACGTACGCTGAGAGTGTAGTATTGGGTTGTGGACATTACCCCTTTGACAGGTCCGTGGGCAAACAAGATATTGGTGGACGCCCGACGAATCAAATGATGAAAGACTTTGAATTAGCATAAGAACACTAATAATCACTTTCACAATCTGCATTTTGACTTAACCTTTTCTCCGGACCGGAGCCGGGGCCCTTAAGCAACGTTCAGCATCATTGATTTGGCATCGATCCGCACATAGCAGGTGCCAGGTATATAGCAGCGGTAAACTACGTTTTAATTACTAGACGCAGCGCTATCAAAAGAACACTCTTTGTTCGGCGCATCGCTAATAACCCCAAAACAAAAATTGTGGTCAATGAAAACATAGAGCGTCACCACGGTACCTCGTAACGCGTTCCACATCCAAACACTTCAGAGCAGCGCGCACTTGGCATTTTGCCAAGACTTCAGACCGACCGTCTCGTTCCCAAGCGGCCAAGACTTGAGACCGTACGTCGACAGCATCGCGCCCGTGCACCCTGGCGAGCACAAGAAAATGGGCCTGCGTGTTGTGCATGGCTGCCAGCTCCTGCATGCGACGCTACTAGTTCTGATCGACCGGCGATGCCAATTCCAGGCACATCGATCGGATCACATGCAGGAAGCGTACAAAGCACCCGTGTTAGTAGGAGCCGGCGTCCAAACAAGCTTTTTCGTAGGGCGCGCCGTGCCAGGCACTTTCCACCTGAACGCCGCATGCATGCGCACAGATGAATTCGTTCGCCGATCGTGCTGATTGTTAGTAGTGGTAGTTTTAAGTTTTCTGAAATCGTTGCCATGGATCGATCGGATGACTGAACGGTAGTGTCAAGCAAGCACATCTAACACATTTGTTTATGATTTATTCATGCATCATTAAGTATGATATCGAGAGACGCTGATCAGAGAGACAATTAAAATAGCTTAATTATTCCCATGTGTATTTCCACAGTGGTGGTAGTACTGCAGATAGCAAGCAGGTTGATAGTAGAGTAGTATAGTAGTAGTTCTTGGCAAGCTGATACATGTAGTTCATGGGATGCCGGAGTCGGTAGATGGATGAAGCTGGTGGTCACGGGCACTTGTGCCTGCCGTTCTTGGTGGTCATGTTGGCGTAGCAGGGGCAGACGTCCTCGTTGCCGGAGGTGCCCGGCGGGACGCATCCGCAGCGCTGGCAGCAGGTGTTGCACGCCCTCAGGCACATCTTGGGACGCCCCGACTTGCTGCACCGGTACGAGCAGCTCGCACCGCAGTCTGCAATGGATATCCATACGAGTTGTTCAATTTCACTAATTAATCAACGTGCAACCTCTGATGATCGAGGCTAACGCATACGGAGTAGTAGTATATATGATCGATGCACTTACCGATGGCGTGGGCTTGCCCTTGGGGCGCAGTGGTCTGCAGAAGAACAACACAAACAAGAAACGGACGGAGTTCAGTTAGCACCGACGGCCGGACACATGAATGCATACATCGATCAAAGAAGTGATTTTGTTGAGGAATTTCGCGTCGATTTGCTCACCTCGACGAGGAGCAGGACGAGAACGAGCGAGACGGCGAAGAGCAGCACGGGCTTGGCCATGGTGACTGGTGAGAGCTCCTAGCTGCGTACCTCGCTCTTCCTCACTTGAGACGCACGGTTCTCTCTCTCACTTCCTCTGGTTCTGCGTGGGTGATGATTAGATGATGAGGGCTGAGGATTCCTGGCAGCCGCGCGGGGGCCATTTTATAGGCCGGCCGGGCGGGATCAGGACGACGGGCGGTTGAAAACGGTGATGGAATTTCCAGATTTACCGACGATTGTACTCAAGAAATGGGAAAACGAATATGGGAAACACTGAAACGATCCGACTGGAAACGGGAAAAATCTTCTCGGAAATTGAAAGAGAGATTTTTTTTTGATCGAATTGACTGTATTACTAAAAAATTTCCATCAAAAACATTGTATTCATTACTGCGGCGGTCACCTTTCCTTTTGCCCAACTTCCTCACTTGGAAATACCGGACTCGTATGGAAATAGCTAGTCACAGTGATTTTGGCATGGTAGTGATTCTCGTGATTTCTATCCAACGATATAGCCTTGTTGCCTTCATTGTGATCGATTGATTACGCTGTGCACGAACACCGCATTCCATCAAGCTGCTACCGAATGGAGTCGAATTATTCACATATTACTACTTAGGCCTATATTCCATCAAGCTGCTACTGAATGGAGTCGATATCGTTTTTGTTTCCAAGGTTATTACTTTTAATTTCGTTTTTCACTATCATCGCAAAAAAAAATTAGTTTTTCACTAAATAATATGGCTGGAAAATGATAATGCTTAGTGGGCACGCGGCACACTTGGCGCAACACGAGCCCGGCGTGCGCGAGACTTGCATTGGCGGTTACGTTCCGTGTCGCGCTCTCCGCGGACGTTACGCAGCTCGCAGACCTGCCTAATCCGTGTCTCCCTCACTATAATTCGCTGACTTGATGGACGACGCCACGCTTAATTTGGTGAGCAGTAAGCTGATGATGGCCGCCGCTTGTTTCTGTCGGTAACCAGCCGTTCGCGACTCGCGAGAAGGATGGCGAGCCCAGTTCGTGCTTCGCCAGCGATCGATGCTGACCGTGTCCTCGCGTCGTTGCCTTGCCTGGAAATGGTGAGAGCGGTGAGCGCACGCATGTTTTGTGCTGCCTGCGTAAATGTGTGCTTTGATGAAGAGCCTCTTCATCGTCATCATCCAGTCAAGTACAGAACAGAGGAAACAAAGCAATAAACATGTCGCATGTTCGTTCCGAAAACATCCACAGAAACTTGCGTGCGGGCTACTAACTCTCACTCACATGCCCATGGATTTGGGTGAATTTGCCAGGACTTTCTAAGATTTGTCGCGCGACACATTCGGTGGAGAGGCATGGTCTGTGCGTGTAAGCTTGCAACACTCCGTGTCTGTACAGGCTCTCTGCTTGTTATGGGAAACTGATGGCTTCGCTTTGGCTAAAGATATCAACGTGATGTAAACGGCTGGACTGATTCGTGGTTCCAAGTTGCGTTGAGACTGCTTTTGCTGTTGGTTTCGTCCATCCATCGAGCTTTATTTTTATTTTTGAGCAAAGTCCATCGAACTTTGATCGGTAGCTTCACAAGTATTATGTCTCGGTAAGACTGACTCCAGCCCATGACCTATATGCTAACCCATACTCAAATTAGGTTCAAAAATGTCCAAAACACCTCTCCAACCCATGACCCATATGCAACACCCATTTTTAGGTTGACAGGCGCTGCAACCCACAATTGCATCACGCGAAGGCGCTACCCAGACGCTCACGGCCGCCTCCCCTTCTTCCTCCTTGAGCGTGCCCCGCTTCCCCATCTCCCCCTCGCGACCTCCGCCCGTCCCCGGCCTCCCCCACCCCCTTGCGACCTCCGCCCTGCCTCCGGGATGTGCGCGCGCGCCGCCGGCGCCCCCTCCCCTTCTCCGGCGCTGGACGCGGAGGCGCGCCGCATCGCCCTCCTCCTGCAGCTACGGCTACGCGCGGCGGCGGTAGCACAAGGCAGAGGTCGGAGGCGCTGGCGGGGACCGCGGTGGCGCGGAAGGCGGCGTGGGAGGGGGCCGCGACGAGGCGGCGTGGGAGGGAGGCGGCCTGGAGGGGGCGCGGGAGGGCGGCGGCGTGGGAGGGGGGCCCCGACGACTGCTCCGGTGGCGCGGAGCCGCGCGGCGACTGCTCCGGTGGCGAGAGGGAGGAGGAAGAAGAAGACAATAGGTCTTAGATTGGAGATCAATGTTTTTTGATCCTGACCATGGAGAAGAATCTACACTTAATATAAGGTTTGAGTCTTACCCAGCGTTGGAGTCGGTCTAAGCAATATTGGGCTAGGCTCGATCAAGCCAGCATTTGGCCTATTTGGCCCAGGACTAATAGGTAAACCTGCTGGAGATATCGAGCTTTGAATTGTACGTGTGGGCTGAGGTACGTTGAGTGGCCACAAATCTGTCAGGCGTCGCCCACGCGGCATGGCAATCCCATCTTGGATTGAGTACAGTACCATCACCAATTTTCTAGAAAAAAGAAGAGACAAACACCTTATGCCATGAGCGACTTCAAAACGTTCCATTACTATGTGTTATAAAAATATGATTTGTTGTTTCATGGATGCCATGATATCTCTTCTGAGATTTGTTGTTTTTACTTCAAGCATGCCACATGATTTTTTTAATGCGTGTAAAATGTGTTCAGATGGCTGAGAGAGAGAGAGAGAGAGAGAGAGAGAGAGAGAGAGAGAGAGAGTTGTCTCGATCGGTAAACAAAACTAATGCAACCACACATAAATACATAAAGTAGACTATACACTAATAAATTAAGAAAATAAGGTAATTGCCATACAAGGATAAACAAAACAAGATTATGGTCATGTAAGGACAAAAAAAGGAATAAACGATAAAACAATAAAACATTTTGTTAATTTTTATTTAGAGATATAGCAATTTTATCAAAGTTACTTCAATATTGCACACTCTGTGATGATGTCTAGAGCCTAAAGATACAAGTAATAACACTACAATGATCCAAATAGAAATTATACAATAGAAATTTGTGGTTCTGAAAAAATATGAGGTGCTCATTATGGTAGATGTAAATCAATTTGGCAGCTGTCGGAAGTTTGTCGCTGCAGCAATAAGCTAGCGCACATATAGAAAATTAGATTTGATTCAATATATATACTCACTTATGTAACTAGTACCAATGCACGTGCGCCACGCACGTGTCTAAAAATTGCATTAATTGGCAATAACATGAGCATTATGATATATTTGACTAAATAATCGCTCGTTACATGTATGAACTCAACAATAATCAAAATGAACTAATGCTACTCACAGGCATGAATGTAAAAGTATTTCTCTAATCAAATGAATGGAAATGGTGCACTTGGAAATCACCTCGCACACCTTCCTCTGTCGCAGCTGCTTAGTCTAACCATCCCAACCGAGAAGGCAATCAAACGAGAGAATACTTCTGTACTAAAATGCGATAAAAGAAATAACATGTTAACAGAATTTTAAATAAAATGGATATGGACAATACATTGATATACTATCTATTCTCATGCTTTCAATACATCTCTATATACTATATTTTTTTAGTGCTTCTTCCAGTCGGATCAATTTCTTTAACTATTTGGTTCTGCTAGAATCCTAGTGGTTTGCCGAGACACACCTCTCGATAATGCAGCGTATAGCTGCCCATGTGAGAATACAAATCGGGTAAATAGATGCCAACATTTATTATGGTTTGTCCATGTACCCTATAATAGTCATTGCAAAACTCAACCTATCCGAAAACTGTTTCCTCTTCAATTTGAAAGGAAGTCCCTTCGCAAAAAAAAAAAAAAAAAAAAAAAAATAAAAATGAAAGGAAGCGATGGATCTTCCGATGGGGAAAGTGGAATTCTTGGGATGAACACTTATTTACAGTTGAAGTAAAAGAAATATTATAATCTTTAGTTATAAGCCACTAAAAAGCACTGGCAATATTATCTCACATGTCTCTCTCCGCACATCATATTCTACCTACGTAGGGCAACTATGCAAAACTGCCACCGCTGAAAACTCCAGGGCTATCAGACCGTGTTTTGCCATCTGGCATCTGCATCTATACTATACATTAATTAACTGTACAGGTAGAAAACAAAAAAGAAAAAGAACTCATGGCGTAATCCTGATGCCATTCGCAGGGCCCAGGGCTACCTCATCTCATCTGTACCTATATCCGACTTGATGCATCAGGAAAAGACAAGAACTTTTATGGCGTAATCTAATTCTGATGCCATGCAAACTTCAGAAGCAATGGCGTAATCTAATTAATTCTGGTGCCATGCAAACTGCAGTGCTCCCTTATCTATACTGTACCGTACGCGACGAACCAGTTGCTAACAAAATCACGGCAGCCTGGACCGTCGTCCTTGAATTCGACCTCAATCGGCCGCTGCAGTGTGCTCGTACACGAATCACAACAGCCTGAACCGTCGTCCCTGAATTCAGCCGCCGTTCTCCCCGAAGCCCTAGATCAGGCCTGGGATTGATTGAGGAAACAGAACTATATATTTATGCACCGAGTCATAGAAAGTGAAATCACCAAGGTATAGAAGTAGCTAAGGCGATAGAATTAGGAGCGGATACTGCAAGTGAAAGATAGATTTTAACCTGAAGGATGGTACAGAATTCTTCGTTGCCGAGATGTGCATTGGCTCTTTCAGGACGAACAGTACATCATAGGGTAAACAAGCACGAGCTTCTTCATAGGTGCGACCTTCACAAGCGACGGCAAAAAGAAATCAAATTAAAACAGATCGAAAGAAGAAGTGAGGGGGAAGGGAGTGACGGTACCAGCGCCGGTGAACAACCTCCTTGATCTCCTGCATATATTCCACCATGATTTTGCGGCCGCGACGCGTCCACACGGGTGCGATCAGGGGAGGATAGCCAAGAACGCCCTCCTTAGTTGACGATGTCCGATCCATAACCGGCTTTGCTGTTGGCGCGAACGCTGGGATTGGGCGCCTCGCTGGTCTCGTCGATGGTTTGGGTGAAGCGGCGGCGGTGGCCGATGGAAGAGCGAGCGCCGGGAAGGCTGACGGACGCTGCGTGATCTGTGGATATGGAAAACGAATTAGGAAACAATACTTTTTTTTTTTATACTAGGAAACAATACTTATGGTAGGAGCAAATAAAGGAAAATGGCAGGGAGATTGGCAGGTGGATTTTGCGGTCCAAAGGGCCGGCAGATACAAACGCAAATCGGTGTTTAACATCTTACAAAGTGTAAACTTTATGGTCAGCAAGTGAGTCCGGTGTTAATCCAACAGTTAGGAAGAGAGTAGGGAGTTTAGATAAGGGCAGATTAGAGGTGAGTAGATTGATTTGTTGGTACACATAGGTCACGCCTCAACTCGATCTTTATAGTATATACTAGTACCAATGCACGTGCGCCACGCACGTGATCGAGAAAAATCACCACTTGGCAGAACCTTTATAGCTTAAATTGAAATTCCAATGCATCTTTAATAGAATATAAAGAGGAAGGGAAAAATTATGGTACCATTTATTTATATCAAAATACATCTTTAATCTTGTTGGAATGGAAATACGACATGAAAGCTAGTGCCGTTTTATACATGAGCAAGACAACATTGAATACGATATGTTTGGCTTAATCCCCCTGAAAGAATACAACATACATGTCATCTCGAGAGGAAGCACAATCTCATCTAAGGACTAACAAAAGAAAGGAATGCCTGGACAGCTTGTGGCAACCAAAAATATTCATGACTTTATTACATCACCATTCAATCATTGATTCGTCAACGAACCATTTCCTCATAATGTATTAGCCAAATGACGACCCATGGCTAAGTACACTTCAGATATTATTGACCAAAGACAGATTACAACCATCACATGACCTCGACTTTATCAATACGTATATATTAGACAAAAGAATGTACCGTGCAATTTTCACATATTATTGAACTTGGACACTGGAATACTTGGAAAATAATAAAAGAATTGAAGGATTCTGTACGACATGTTGCTACCGCCACATGCAAAGTCGTGGCTGAGCCGAGATGCATTTTACACTAAAGCTGATGTACCTGAAACCAAAATTAATGATAAACAAACAAATAAATCACTAACCTATCTAGGACATAATGTTACATATGCGATTGTTGCCGCAGGCCAATCGGGAGTAATCTTGGTTTGCATGTTGTGTATTGTGCCTTTTTTTCAAGGGTTAGCTGCAGAAAACCAAGCTGACTATAACGACCAACAAACAAGAACAGATCAAGTGTTTATAAATGCAATGGAACAAAAGCGTGTGAGTTCTCCCATGCACACCAGAAGATATATCCCAAATAAAGAAAAATTACTTCAAACGAACCAAATGACAGTGATATATTGTGAGGCAAATATGAAAATATGATATATCATAAAGAAGAATATTTTAAGTATAAAAAAATCATACAAAGACTGAGCAGTTCAACTTTCTATTTTCTGTAATATAGAAAATCTCAGGTATTAAAGAAAAGTGGGAGGGCTACAGCATGCATTTCTACTCTGTTAAATAACTACCATGTTCTTTTATTTTTCCCTTTTGCAAAAAAAATCAGTTTAAGCTCAAATTTATGTTGATCGCAAGCCACAGAGCAAGGCATCTAAATAGGATCTAAAATATATAACACAAAAATATAACAAGCAAGGCATCTAAATAGGATCCCGAGCCCGAGGCCGAACATATTATTTTTAGCTGACACACTATAGTTATAGTACCAATGCACGTACGTCACGTACGTGTTGAAAGGCTCATAATGATATTTATGATGGAACTGATAAAAAAATTTATTGACAGTGGCATATTTGTTAAAACAATAAGATGCAAGACAAATATTACTCATTCACTCGTTAATTCATATGTCGTTGCGAAAAAGGAAAGAAAACTGTAATACCTACAATCTATCAAGAATTTTTGTACAAAGCTAGGGTGACTCATAGATACTCAACAAAAAAATATCTGAACAACTCATGGCTCCCACACGTCCACCTAGTTGTCACAATACATATAATTACTTAAATTTGTTACTTAAAATGAAACAAACTGTACCGGGACCTCTCCCACTGTATTCTCCTCAAAAGATAATTACTAAAAATTACAAATTTGACACATATACCTTCCAGCTGCTTAGCTCACACCGTAAACCAAGATAACCGAATTTGGTAATGCCTATCAAGCAAATAAATTCATATGTTGCAGGCAAAGCTTGAGAGAGTATTTCAGTAATAAACAATTGTAATGTTTGACATCTTACCCTGATTTGTGCGATTGAATAAATCTTGTGGGAGTATTTCAGTGATAGTTGCAAGTACCATTTTAAAGTCATTTCTTATTTCCACTATATATGTCAAAACTGGTAGGTTATATTGAGACCCTAGGAGTATCAGCGTAATCTTTCATCAGAATTTATTTCAAGCTGCAGTGAATGTTAACCATACGAAAATTACATCTTGTTTTGTTGAGAAATAAAATACCCTAGACATATCTATCATCAGGCTCACTGAAGCATTCCATCAAATTACATGTGGTGTTCAGGTAACAAGAAAGGCTGAAAACTACTGACCTGTGATGGCCACTGCTGGTGAAGTCGCGCTGCGCATTGCTGTGATAGCGCTTCATCTTGAACCGGCGGGTAGAGTGAATGACTGAGCAACGCAATTCTCCCTTCTAACCCAATTAAAAATTAATACTCTAGCCAAGCTAATAACCAAGTTGCCAAATTGATTACAATAATTTTTTAAGCATTGAGCAAATATTACTTGTATCAAAAGATTCACTGGGGCAAAGAGTAAACCGCTAACTCTGAACTTTTGATACACCAAACACTAACAGTAAGGCAGGCCTAGCTAGATAATCTCCAAAAGAAATATTTAAACATGCTAGCAGAAAAAAGAGCTCAATCAATATGTCACCCATGGCATCGGACCTTAATAAATAGAGCAGTACAGGCCCAACTATAATGATCAAAGGAAAATGGAGCTTGATTAGCAAGGACTGACTGGGCATTAGTACCTCATCAGCCCACTCCTCGTTAGTGTCAAGAGTGACGAATGCAAAAACATCCAAGCTAAAATTTTGCAGGAAAAGAATTGCTCTAAGCATGATATAAGACTAATCAACATGCTACTCGGAACAAAGTAGAACCACGCTATACAATTTTTTGATTAGAACAACAATGAGAGGCAATCAATACAGCATTTCAAGAAACAAAAAGTGTGCATGAATAGCATGCTAGGTACCTTGGGTAATTGGAGTGGAGATTACTGCCTGTCGGCAGACGAACGAAAGCATAGATAAGGACAATCACAGAGGAATGACTGCAAAAGCATGGCCCTTCAAACGTATGCCCGCCAGAACAACACATTCGAGTTGAATCCACAGACACCTCGGCACCCATCACGATTGCTACCTCCTCGTGAACATAGCCCATGATGGCAGCACCAAATTGATACCAGTTGAATCAGAGAACAATTGTTTTGCTGCAAAAGCGGAATAAAAGTTGGATATATTAACTGAAGGAAGCCGTTTGAGATCAACAAATATAACAGGCTCCAGAATTTTCATTCCGGTGTGCATTTTGCCGTGAGGCCTCTTCATCCGGCCTTGTGGCTGCATAATGATCACGGTTCACCGCTTAGAAAAATCAAATCGATGCAATGCATTCCATGGAACAAATTACAGTTTCTAATTGATGCTCAAACGAACTTAATCACAAGACGATAAACACCAATTTTTACATCTCCATGTAACCCCAACCCCGATCTACATGAACCAAATCGTAAGGGTAAAAATAGAAACCAAAAGCGAACCAGGATCTCGTTTTTTTGACCTCTAGCCAAGCATCGGAGAGGAGGATGGCTGGATGCTGTTGTACCTCAGAGGTTCGCCTTGACACCGGAGATCACACGGACGTGGCCGCCCTCCTAGCAGTCGGCGCAGGTCGGCGGAGAGGTCGGCGACGGCGAGTTAGGGGAGCCATAGAGCGGTGCGGGAGGAGTAGCCATCGGTGCTGCCGCACACCCGGTCCCGGAGACCGCGGAAGAGGAGGATGCGGAGGATCGCCAGGAGCTGCGGGGGCGGCCGCCGTGGCCGCACTCCAACCCCGATCCATTACGCTCGCGATTGCAAATCAGGATGGAGGAATAGAGAGAAGAGGAAGGAAAGACATGCGTGATTTGCGGACGGAGATCAGGAAAAGCGTGATTCGGGAAGGAGATCGGGATCATGCTAATCACGGCGGTGGTGGGTGCAGGGGCGGGTACAGTTTTTCTCGGCTGTGGTTAGCGCGAGGAGGTGGGGATGAAACGTGTGTTAACTGTGTCATCGGTGACAATATGGTGACATTTGAGTCACTCAGTAGGTTCATATTTTTTGATCTAACGGCTGTGATTAGGAAGTGGGATTTAAATCATTGGTTGATATACAGATGGGTAAGATATGGCAAAGTAAAACCGGTTTTCCTCGCAACTGGTTTTTTATTGGTATAGATATATATATAAATATATAATATAGATAGAAGAAGAAGAAGATAGATAGAAGATTAGAATGACAATAATTTAGTATATTTATCATTTTACATGTTGTAAATTGACTAACTTGATCTGCCTTTTTCAGTGACACTCGTTTCCCTAAATCTTTCTTTTATATAGTCATCCTTTACTATACAAAGAACTACCAGTTGGTGGCTTTCATTGGTTGGTCTTCGTCAATCACCCTCCACATTGAACAAAAGTGCCGACATGTGCTGATGTGCCCCCCCGCGGCAAGCAGCAAGCATCGCTCGCTCCCTCTTAACGTTGTCCACCGAGCACCTTTTAAGGATGAAGGATGGTCAAGGACACATAAGACAAGTAAGAGGTTGAAGAAGTTCTGACAAAAGCTTCGTAGGGCCACGGCAATGGTTGCTCAGTCCCAAGGCAAATCACAACATTTTTGCTTTGTACTGATGGATTCCGGAAAAATCAAGAGCAAGGGAGAAGAAGACGGAAGACCAATTTTGAGAGTCCCTGATGCAATGCAACCTGATGGATGGTGGCAAAGGGATTTCAGGCAGCGGGAGCTTTGCGAAGTTAACTCTATTGTTTGCTCAGTACTTCGTGTGTTGGGTCTATCCACTCTGCGGATCAAACGAAATCAACATCCACTGATTTTGCATGATTTGTGGTGCAGATAAGCCCAACGAGAGAGAGAGAGAGAGAGAGAGAGAGAGAGAGAGAGAGAGAGAGAGATAAGCCCAACGCAAGAAGTGTTGGGATAAAATCTGCTTTAAGCTTTGTGACTGCGATGAGAACAAGACATAAGCAATAGGGGAAACGAGGTGACATTGGGATTCGTACGAGTGCCTTGTGGATCGGGATTAGGTTCATGATCGGGCTAAGGTAGAGTAGGTGGGCTGAATGGGGCCAGAAAATGGAAGCCCATATATGTGTCTTTATTTTTTTAATTTTTCTATTTTCGCTTTCGAGCATGTGATGCAAGTGCAACGCAGTTAAAAATGTTTGAAGAGTACACATACTTTGCAAGGAACCAAAGGGTTATAACTTGTATCCCCGTCTGAGCAACTAGTGGCGGGCCTACCTTAATGCAAGGATATGTGCTTGCAATTGCATACCCAATATTTTCTGCACATTTTTGAATATATCATGCTTATAGTAGCTTACTTATCTAGAACAAATATGCCGTAAACTCAATATACACACTTACACATTGTAACTTTTATTTCGAAGAAGGAACATGCACTTGGATGATTACAAATATGAGCTATGCGTCTGGCAAAGGGAGGAAACTCTCAGGCATTCTTCATCAAGTGTAACTTCGCTAAGCATGCATGTTGGCAATCTATTAAGATCAACACACCACAAAACCTCAGGGTCACACATGTCCTCAAATGGTTAAAACAGAGACTAGTAGTTCCATGGATAACACCATCATGATGTCTTGGAGTATCTGAGTCCCCAGAAATGATTGGATCTTTAGCAACATCGACTCAATGGCGGAGAACGGCAAAAGGAGAAATGAAGCTGGTGATCTTAAGAGCAAAAGGGAAACTTCGATCTTGACAGACTAAAGGATTGGATTGATCTTTGGAACTAGATTAATTTAGCTTTTTCTTCTTCTTTGCCTTCTGGCTTTGTTTTGCCTTCTTTTTTTCATTTAATGTAAAGACCATTGATGTTTATTTCGTTTCAATATATCATAATCTTGAGGGGCTTGCCCCTCCAGTTCATTCAAAAACTTCCTTATTTCGAAAGACCAGATATATTCATACCGGCGTATATGAACAAGAAGAGGAATAGTATACAGGCGCCGCACACGAGACTTACGGACAAAAGTCACACAACACAGACCGAGAGGTAAGGTGTAACAAAAGAGTTCAGTTGACAGTCTCGTCCAGTTTAATTTTGCATTCGTCTGGAAACCCTGGGCCTGCCACTTTAAGCAACATCCATGCATAGCCGCTAAGTTGATACTCCTACTAGTCGTTTGACAAATTAAAGCGACTTGAGTTGACAGCATCAAAGCGCAGGGATCCACTCCTCAATCCTCATCACATCACGCGTGTCGTGCACCAGTCCTTGGGAAGCCTCACCGGCTCGATCCCGGCTGCGCCGCCACGCATGTGCAAACGCAACTTCCATTTTCCACTCCTGGAGTAGCACGCCACCGATCATGGATTTACCTGGCTAGCGAAGACCGGCGCCGCTCCGCCTCAACCACGCGATGCATGGACGGCAACTTGTATCTGATAGTCAGAGCACGTGCAGGTCTCGTTTTCCATTCTTTGCCGCCACCGCCGCCGTCGTGGCGACCCGCTCGCGCATCGGGTCCGGGACAGCGAAGCCTGTCGATCAACTTGCTGACCATGTACGCGCTTCTCATGGCTCATGCGCTCCAATAATCAAGACTGCATAATCTCCCTCTGTCGCTCTCTAAGATCATAAAGTCAACTGGGAAGTAAATAATCAATGAGCACGAGCGCTCAAGCAAGCTCATTCCGCCTTCTCTGATTGATTCTCTCTTGGTCGTCTCCCTGATCTCTGCAGTTATTATATAATAAGGTCACCTCTGCCGACGATCGATGCTACCTCTAGCTGTAGGAGATGTCTTCAGGCTCCGGCTTGGACGCCGGACACCCTGCTCGAGATTCATCAAGTATGGAGGATGGCTCCGCTTCCGACACGGTGGCGGAAGTTGCCGTCGTTGCCGCCGCGGTGGACCACCGCGGCGGCCGGCCGGCCTCCCGAGCCTCGAGCGGCGGCTGGAAGTCGGCTTCCTTCATCATAGGCAAGTATCACCAGTGTGTATACTATATAAGCTACGCCTCTGTGCTTCTATACGAGCAACGGTGGACACATCGCTTGCGTGTTGATTTTCTTGATGCGCTGGGTTGATACGTGCATGCATATTGCAGCTGTGGAGATCGCCGAGCGGTTCTCCTTCTACGGCGTGTCGGCCAACCTGATCACCTACCTGACGGGGCCAATGGGCGAGGGGATCGCCGCGGCGGTGGCAGCGCTCAACGCGTGGAACGGGGTGGCGATGCTGCTGCCGCTGCTGGGCGGGACGCTCGCGGACAAGTGGCTCGGCCGCTACCGGACCATCGTCTTCGCCTCGCTCCTCTATATCCTCGTAAGCAAAACAAATGGGATTGATTATTATATCTTTAATTGCTTCTTGAATTCTCTGAAATAAAACGAAAAAAATATAATAGCATCCCATTGGCTGGGTTCTGGATGATTACTGCATCAGTGGAACACCGAGGTTGCTTGGCACCATTGGATGCCACAAATCTCGGGCCACTGCATGTTGGACGAGCCGGGAATTTGGAATACATACTGCTCGATCAGAAGAGTAGAGTAAATAGACATGACGCATCGAGTCACGGAACAGCGAGGAGAGCAGCGGCAAAGCCAACAATTTGAAAGTAAATTAGGATATTTGGGTCACAGATACTTAGGAAGCTGAGTGAATCAGCTGGCTAGGTGATGAAGAATGTTGGTATTGCACCCCTAGCCACCTTAAGACCTTTTACACTCGAATCTGGGTCACAATACTTGGGATGGGCGAGAAGCCCCTTTTCTCTAAAAAAAAAATACTTGGGACGTCTAATCAATGAATATGATCGGGTATGTTCCTTTGTAGTCTTCTCTACAATCTGTCGTAGTTTTTTTCCAGTGGGGGAGGGGTGGGGTGGGGGTGGGGGAGGGGGTTATGCCCCCCAAGTGCACTTTCTGAACATTAGTTATCAGTCATGTGGTGTTTAATCTCTCTATTATTATGTAATGGAAATTGTTTTAACTCCATCCTGCCCTCCCTGCCTTACTATTTGGTGGTAGCGCTTCCGGACTCTGAGTCCGAGACCATCTCCTTCTTTTGCTGCTGCGCTACCACCAAATATCTAAAAAGTTTTGGGGCCTCACCTTAGCGTCGTTGAATTGCTTTCTCCTGCAATCTCGTCATAGGTGGCGGCGGCTCCCGGCTCACCATCCCCTCCACTAACCACCATCACCATTTTTTGACAACATGCATCCAAGCTAGGATGCCTCATGTAACCACGACGGTAGTATAATTCCGGCCAAAACAGCAACTCCATCAATTGCACGAAATACTAGTGGGATGGATGAGCTCCCCTATAGTTTTATTCTCTCCCTAGGAAATTTCGAACATGCTGAGGAAAAGTCATGTCCCTAGGACACTGCTTAATGTTGGTTTTGTCTCCTGAACATGGTATCTCTTCTTTTGGTCTCATAGACATTGAGAAAACATGACTTTTGTCTACATGACACTATAGCAGGAAAAGTGACTATTTTTAATTTTTTTTATTTCAATGCACAAAATACATTACATCTTGAAATTTGGAACACATGTGGATTGTTTCATTTCCTGCCCATGTGGTTTTCTTGATTTTTTTGTTGATTATTTGCAAAGTTTTGTTTTCTAAAAAATAAATTTTTAGTTAGAAAATTATGAAAACACTCAACAATAAATATAAAACAACTACATGTATAAGAAATATAGTAATGTGCTTGTGCCAAATTTCAAGTTGCAATGTATTTTGTGCCTCAAAATAAAAAAAATGAAAATAGTCACTTTTCCTGCTACAGTGTTTTGGAGACAAACCAACATTAATTAAGCAGTGTCCCACATACAATTTTTTTTTAATGGTACGGAAAGCAGATGTTCCCTATGAATTTCAGCTGTTTGTCGAAAACCAGTGGAAATTAAAATGTAGGCAACAAAAGAATTCAATGTGTCAGTTTTCCTACAAAATGACAATTCCAAAGGACGAGCCGGACGAGCCGGATGCCACAAATCTCGGGCCACTTCATGTTGGACGAGCCGGGAATTTGGCACACACGAGTAGAGTAATGAACATCGCGCATGGAGTCACCGTACAGCGAGGAGAGCAGCGGCAGAGCCAACAATTTGAAAATTAGAATATCCGGGTCAAAATTTTATCACAGATACTTGGACGTCTAATCCAGTGAATATGACTAGGTCACACAAAAAATTTCAGAGGAACAAAAGTCCCATTCCTTTCAGTAGACAAGTGTTGATGTTCCTTTGTTGTCTTCTCTACAACCCAAACCCAAGTCCGGTATAGTAGCGCATCCTAGGAAGGGGTTAAATGTGATTCAAGCAACAAGTTGTTGCTTCTGACTTAATCCCCTTCTTTTGGATGCGCTACCACCAAATACCTAATAAGTTCTGAGGCTCTCTAAAAAAATGTTCTGAGGCATCATCTGAGTATCGTCTAATGGTGTTCTCCAACCTCACCATAGGCGGCGTCTCCCGCCTCACCGTCCCCTCCACCAACCACCACTACTATTTTTGTCAATATGCATCGCAGGGTGCTTCATCTAATTTTTTTGAAGGAAAGCTGGCAGGTGCGCTGCCTTTTCATTAAGTTAGAAGAAAAGAGAAGTGGAGGACAGAAGCCCTACGGAGTTTCACATAATACAAAGTAGGCAGCCCATAGCTGGCTCACTGAACAAAAGAAAACAGAGTGGCCAACAGGCTGGCCAGGGAAGCTAAAAGAGAAGAAAAGGAAGGGGACGGAAGAGCAGCACTCTCAGACGTTGAGCTTCAGATTTCCACCTCGCCGTATCCATCACCCGGAGCCACATCTCCGTTGTGCCCCTGCATTCCATTTGCCATTTTGTAAAGGGTTATTTCCTCCTTAGCTATTAAAGCTACCTGGATGTGATCTCGCTGCTTGTTTTCAAAAATGCGCCGATTCCGCTCTTTCCAAATATTCCACCATGTATAGAGGATGATTTGCTTTTGTGGCTGGAATTATACTACTACAGATATTAGATGAAGCAACTCCATCAATTGCATGAAACACTACTGGAATCAATAAGTTCCCCTACGGTTTTGTTCTCTCCCTAGAAAATTATGGACATGCTAATGGAAAAATCATGTCCTTAGGACTGATAATTGCATAAAGCGCCCGTAAGTCGCTTGGAGTTTGAGACTCCCACACAAAATTCGAGATTCCCACACATAAGTCATTTTGTTGCAAATGCTCACCCACCCACTAGGGTTTTGCGCGTCTAGACGCAAGACTCTGTGTGAACGCTGAGTCTAGGCTCTAGTCACACCACTCTAGACACAAAACACGTCTAAGATTGTCTAGATGGTCTTTGACCGTGTAGATGTGGCCTCTAAACACGCTCTAGACATGTTTAGACAGCATAATGTGGGCAATCGTCTAGACCAACAAGACGTGATCCATATGGACTATGAGCAGGAGCAAGCGGAAGATATAGATGATTAACCAATGCATTTAATTAATTTATTATGAATTGCTATTTGCTTATTATGTTTATAACTTGTGAGAATTGAGAACTAATAAATGATGAGTCTGTCTTATTTCGATATTTGTCATTTGCAATGCTATATATTTGAATTTTTCTGCTGCCATGGTACAAAAGTAGAGCTACATAGTTGGATTTTCTGCTGCTATAGTGCAAAAATGTATAATACGTCTAATACGTCTAGACGTCTAGAAAAGCATTGCATATACCATAATATTGGCACACAATCAGAGTTGATCATCATATTCATACATTGTGCTTCATGTTGTTGATAGCGGCCTCATGGTGAACAATATAATGCAACCATATTTACCTGTAATTTAGAATGGAATGACACTTTGCCTTATATTATTTACATTTACACGTTGTTTTCCTTCGTTTTTTTGTTTCCATAAAACCGGAATAAACGTGTCAAGTTATAAGATAACAAAGGCAAAGGTGCAAACCGCACCATCATGCATGGGCCGCACTACGCAGGCCGGTCACGCTGTATAGAATGTTATCCGCCGCCACTGGTCCGGCCGCGGTTTCTGCCCAGCCCGCGCGAGCCCAGGGGCCACGCACGCTCGTTCCATCAGGCCACACACACCACTCGTGTAGTCGTGTTGTGTCCGATCTAGCGCAGATGCGATCCCAGAATTTCCTGTCCGATCCGGTCGATTTGACCGTGCTCGCCAGGTGCCTGTCACCAATAATGTCTGGTGGGGCAGATAACAGCATGTCTTGTAGCAATAAAAATCGATGGAGTACTAGGAGAAACAGATCAGACTTCAGAGCCGTGTTCTGTGCTTCGAGCCTCCGCCGCCGCGCGCGGCAGAACAGAAGCGACCGTGTGCGATTGGCGAGCGAAGCGGCTTTGCGGCTGCGCTAGCTCACCTCTCCGGCTTCTCCGGCCGTGTTTCCTCTTCCAGCCGCTCGTATAAATCCCCGATCCGCGATGTCTCCTTCAGGCTCGGGATCGGACCCACTGCTCGCGCGCGGCGGCGGCGGCGACGGCATGGCGGACGGCTCCGCCGCGTCCGCGGTGGACCACCGCGGCCGCCCCGCCGACCGCGGCGCCACCGGCGGGTGGAGGTCGGCGCTCTTCATCATAGGCAAGCAGTACTCCCACTCTCTCTGTTCCCTCCAGTCCATCCTCGTCACCGCTCATCACCACTGCCACGAACAACACACGCGCACAGTAGTTCATCCATCGATCTTCACCCGATCGAGCGGTTGATGAGCCGATCCGAGATTTAATTCCGACGGACGGGGACGGGTGTTCGCGTGCTGCAGCGGTGGAGATCGCGGAGCGGTTCGCGTTCTACGGCGTGTCGTTCAACCTGATCAGCTACCTGACGGGCCCGCTCGGGGAGGGGAACGCGGCGGCGGCGGCCGCCATCAACGCGTGGAACGGCGTGGCGCAGCTGCTGCCGCTGCTGGGCGCCGCCGTTGCGGACAACTGGCTCGGCCGCTACCGCACCATCACGCTCGCCTCGGCTCTCTACATCCTCGTAAGCACAACATCCCAACCGGCCGGCCATTTCGGCACTTTTTCTTAATTTCGTTCCGCTTGTCCTCTTTTTTTTTTTTTTTTGAGTTGTCCGCTTGTCCTCTTGGTTTCGTCCTTCACGCTTCGTTTGATTGAGAGAGAAATTAAAGGAAGCAATTGTGTTTCCTCATTGACTGACTCCTAATCCTATTACGTCGACTACACGGGCAGGTGGTCTGGGACGCTACTTCATAGAGCGTTGTTGGGCCAAGTTGTTCTCAAAATATCGTAGGGTGTACTGATGTTGTTGGCGTGGTCACATCACATCACTTTCTGTAAGTACCTGTCATTAACGCAGTGTGTTAGTTAGCGTCATCGCTGATGGAATCATGGAAAACGGAAGGGAGGAGCATCTAGTCCACCTCTGATTCATGCGCTACTGTAATCATCAGTTTTCATTTTTGTACCGAGATTCAGAACTTCAGTCTGCAGATATTTTTGAACCTAATCTGCAGATATTTTGATCGTCTTGTCGTGCACGGGCTTTGATTTACCCAAGCAATTACGTAAATCGTATTTTAGTCCAGGAGGAGTGCATAAATTTTGGCCCACAACGTTTGGGAATAAGCTAGCCCATGGACTGAATTGTCCCCGTTGGAGCCTGGGCCTTCAAAGCGATGGTGTGGTTCTCCGGCATGATGTGTTGGCCTTGGCATTTCTTTCGTCTTCACTCATCACTCAGAGTTTTGCTAAAAGAAAAACTCATCACTCAGAATGTAAAGAGAATTTTGACTGACCGGACTTGCACGTTGCAGGGTTTGGGCATGCTGGCATTCTCAACCTTGCTCCCCTCCGGCAGCGGCAACCAATGCACCCCTGCCGGCGGCAAGGCCTGCACACCGTCCACCCTCCAGGTGGCCTTCTTCTACGTCTCCCTGTACCTGGTGGCCGTGGCGCAGGGCGGGCACAAGCCGTGCGTGCAGGCGTTCGGCGCCGACCAGTTCGACCCGAGCGACCCCTCGGAGTCCGTGTCCCGGAGCTCCTTCTTCAACTGGTGGTACTTCGGCATGTGCGGCGGCACGGCCGTCACGCTGGTGCTCCTCAGCTACGTGCAGGACAACATCGGGTGGGGCCTCGGGTTCGGCATCCCCTGCGTCCTCATGGCCTGCGCGCTCGTCGTCTTCCTGCTCGGCACGCGGACGTACCGCTACTACGTCACCGGCGGCAAGCGCGGACGCCTGTTCGCTCGCGCCGGTGAGGCTTTCGCCGAGTGGCGGAGCAGGCGGAAGGCGGGCCCTCTACATCAGGCCTCGGAAGAACACCATGGAGCGGCGCCCGGACTCAGGTATTGACCGTATTCGCGTCGCTGGGAATCAATTTGGTGCATGGTGTTCGACGCTGTAACAGGCAGTAACTGATAACTGATGTGCATTTTTCTAGTGTCGATGAGGAGCAGCAGGTGGTATCCGATGCAGGCGTCTTCAAGGAGGCCAAGGCCGTCCTCCGGCTGTTCCCGATCTGGGCGACGTGCCTGATCTACGCCGTGGCGTTCTCGCAGTCATCGACGTTCTTCACCAAGCAGGCGGCGACAATGGACCGGCGCATCGGCGAGCACTTCAAGGTCCCGCCGGCCGCGCTGCAGAGCTTCATCAGCATCACCATCGTGCTGTTCATCCCGATCTACGACCGCGTCATCGTGCCGCTGTCGCGGCGCTACACGGGCGTGCCGTCGGGGATCACCATGCTCCAGCGCGTCGGCGCCGGGATGCTGCTCTCCCTCGTGTCCATGGCAGTCGCGGCGCTCGTTGAGGCGCGCCGCCTCCGCACGGCGCGCGACGCGGGGCTCGTGGACCGGCCGGGCGTCCCCGTCCCGATGTCGCTGTGGTGGATGGTGCCGCAGTACGTGCTGTTCGGCGCCGCCGACGTGTTCACCATGGTGGGGCTGCAGGAGTTCTTCTACGACCAGGTGCCCGACAAGCTGCGCAGCCTCGGGCTCGCGCTGTACCTCAGCATCTTCGGCGTGGGGAGCTTCATCAGCAGCGCGCTCGTGTCGGGCATCGACCGGGCCACGGCGGCGCGGGGCGGGAGCTGGTTCGCCAACAACCTCAACCGGGGCCACCTCGACTACTTCTACTGGCTCATCGCCGCGCTCAGCGCGCTCGAGCTCCTCGCATACCTCTTCTTCGCGGCGACCTACAAGTACAAGAACAAGGGCGCGGCGCGCGCGAGCTTGTTGTGAGAGAGCGAGCGCGTCGGCTTCGTGGATCCATAGTCGACGAGTTGTAAAGTAAAATTGTAAATGGTTCTTTCTCCTCAATTACGATTTGCGTGGAAACTAGTCTTGATGAGTTGTAAAATTGTAAATGATGCTTTCAATTGAGACGCAATTTTATGACAGTTGATATTCAAACCGGATGAACCACCTGCCTGCCCATTTTTATTTGCAATCTCCCCAGGATCGTGCAGAAATGAGGGAATATATATATATATATATATACACACACACACACTAATCTTCATACATGGGAGCCAAGGGTTTCCCAGAGCGTTTTTGGCCTCCGTGGCCCTGCTCCTGCCTCGACGCGTGGTCTCCAGCGAGTCCCACTCGTTCCTGTCTCGCATCGTTTTTTTCGCCGGGCTTTGCCAATTTGCTTTGCTAACCTTTTTTTTTTTTTTTTTTTTGAAGCCCCTCCTACTGGGTACAGCTGTAGCATCTGTTCGTATGCGTACACACGCACTCACACCTCAACGCACACCCACACACACCCACGCACACGCCCAGACCTACAACTACACAGCTTTGCTAACCTTTTGACGGACGCCGAGCATGATTTCGCTGTCATCCCGCTAGCCCACGCCCGCAGCCCCGTGCGTCGCGCCCCGCGCCGCTGGGCCGCTCCCCCCACGCCGCCCCGCTCTCCATGCCCGCGTCACCGCCGCCCCCGCCCTCGCCCCGCGTCGCCGCGGCGTCCCGCCAAGCGCCGCCCCCCGACCCCGGGCGCTCTGCCATGGCCGCGTCGCCCACGCGCTAGTCGAACACATAGGCCGCAGAAACGCCGGCCCCAGCTCAAAACAGACTAGCACCCCGCGAGTCCCACCACCTACCAACTAACCACCGCTCGCCCGTGTTCCCCACACACCCCTCCCTCCTGCAGTCAAGAACACTCAACCGCTTCGCCGGACAGCTCAGCTTTCTTGCTCACGCCCCCGCGGTGCGGAGTCGCCCCCGGTGGCAAGCCAGCTGCCGGCCATGGCGCCGGAGCCGGACCAGACCTCCTCGGATCCCCTCCTCCTCCACCACCCCCGCGGCGCGACGCCCACCGGCGGCTGGAAGTCCGCGCTGTTCATCATCTGTAAGTCTCGCGCGCGCAATCGCACTCGAGCTCGATTTGCCTCTCTTGCTTAATCACAGTCGTTTCTTTGGTTGGGATTTACCAACTGAAAGGGGTGGAGGTGGCCGAGCGATTCGCGTACTACGGCATCTCGTCGAACCTGATCAACTACCTCACCGGCCCGCTCGGCCAGACCACGGCGTCGGCGGCCGCCGCCGTCAACGCGTGGTCGGGCGCCGCGTCCATGCTGCCGCTGCTCGGCGCCGCCGTCGCCGACTCCTGGCTCGGCCGGTACCGCACCATCGTCGCATCCTCCGTGCTCTACATTACGGTCAGCGCCCAACCTTCACCGCACTTCTCTCCGCCCTGAGACGATTGCTGTTTTTTCCCCCCTTATGCTCATATTTTATCAGTTTTTTTTTTTTTTTTGCGAAGGCATATTTTATCAGTTCCTCTTCACAGAAAATCCACTCTTTTGTTTTGCGAAAAAAAAATCCACTTTAGTTGCGTGCGTCAGTTTTTGCTGTCATGTGGTTGTGCATCCGTACGGGATCATGTATCCGTAATTCAACACGAGGGGTGCTTGGAGTTGTTTCGTAATCTGTTCACAGCTCAGCTCAACGGTCTCATGTCATGCATAGGAACAAACTTGAGCACTGTTCTTCTACAAGCATCCATCTCACCTGACGTAGCATGAACAACTTTCTTTGTCAGCGTTTGCGCCACTGCAGAGATTTTTCGTGATCGTTCCGAATTCAACTAAACTTTGCAACCTTTCTCGTTCAAATGCGCAAGTTTCTTCACCGATTTTCATTTCAACTTTTATTGCACTTGCACATACGTACCATTATTTGCACATGTCTTAGTCAATTGATCATACACGGCATCGGTCCAGTCATTTTCAGCGTGTTTAGTAGAAGAAAAAAATGCCCCCTGCTTCAGTGTAAGCTGAGAGTCAATGGCGAAATACTGTATCGCCTGCTGGAGGTTGCTTTCGAATCAGAAACAGAATCAACGAAATTGGGAAGCAAAAGCGAGCCACGCTAAAATTAATTTCGCTAACAAATATTCTGTGCCCCTTGGAGATTCGAATTATGTTTCCTGGAGAAATGAATCAACAGTACCGGTTTGAGGTACAGCTAATTTTTCAGTTATTGATTGATGCTGAATCACAAACAATTGCCGTATGACCTGCTCGTCCAAAGAAACATGAAACTTCTGTTGTAGAGTTTTTGAACCGAAGGAAATGTAACATTATAAAAGATAAGTCAAAAACTGTAACATTGTGAAAGCTAGGTTCAAAACTATATGCAGTGCCCCATTTTTTTTTTCAGAGTTTTGAACCTGTTAAAATGTAATTATTGAAACCTATTGGGTCCCTTCTTTTTTAGAGTTTTTGAACCTAATAAAACTGCAACATTTTTAAAGTCAAGCATTCCCCTGTTTTTTTACTCAAATGTCATTCCCATGAGCACAACATTCTCAATAATCACACTGGGTGAATCAGTTGTTATGATTCCTGAATGTATCTAATTTTGCACTAGATTTCCGTTGCAAGCTTTTGTTCAGTAAAATGACCATCCTTCTCATACAAATTTTGCGAATTGGCAGGCACTTGGAATGTTGACACTCTCATCTATGATCCCATCATCTCAAAGGCAACAATGCAGCGTCTCCTCCACTGGCCCAAGAGTATGCCCGCCGTCTTCTCTCCAGACAGTCTTCTTCTACGTCTCCCTCTACCTGGTGGCCATCGCCCAGAGCGGGCACAAGCCATGCGTCCAGGCCTTCGGCGCCGACCAGTTCGACGTGACGGACCCCAAGGAGTCGGCGTCCCGAGGCTCCTTCTTCAACTGGTGGTACTTTGGGCTCTGCGCGAGCGCGACCGTCACGATAGCGCTCATGAGCTACGTCCAGGACAACGTCGGCTGGGGTCTCGGCTTCGGCGTGCCGTCCATGGTCATGCTGCTCGCGCTCGTCATCTTCCTGCTCGGCACAAGGACGTACCGATTCTACGATTCCGGCCATGGCAGCGCATTCTCCAGCGTTGGCAAGGCCATCGGGGCGTGGAGGAAGAGGTCGCAAGAAGCCGTGTTGCCGGAGCTGGAGCACGGTGAGCGCTCCGAGGACTCGGTGGTGACGGAGGAGGTGAAGGGGCTGGCGAGGCTGTTCCCGATATGGGCGGCGTGCCTGCTCTACGGCGTCGTGTTTGCGCAGCCGCCGACGCTGTTCACGAAGCAGGCGGCGACGCTGGACCGGAGAATCGGCTCGTCGTTCCAGGTTCCTCCGCGGCGCGCTGCAGTGCTCCTCGGCTTCAGCATCGTCACCAGCGTCGTGCTGTACGACCGCGTCCTGGTGCCCGTAGCGCGCAGGGTCACCGGCGTCGCCTCGGGCATCACCATGCTGCAGCGGATCGGCACCGGGATCGCCCTGTCCCTGGTCACTCTGCTCGTCGCCGCGCTGGTGGAGATGAGGCGGCTGCGAGCGGCGAGGGACGCTGGCGTTCCCGGCGCGGCGGTGCCCATGAGCCTGTGGTGGATCGTGCCGCAGTACGTGCTCTTCGGCGCCAGCGAGATGTTCACCATGGTCGGCATGCAGGAGTTCTTCTACGACCAGGTCCCCAGCGCGCTCAAGAGCCTCGGGATGGCGCTGTACCTCAGCGTCCTTGGCGTTGGCAGCTTCATCAGCAGCTTCCTCATCTCTGTCATCGACAGTGTGACGAGGAGGAACGGCGGCACGAGCTGGTTCGCGGACGACCTCAACAGGGGGCATCTCGACTACTTCTATCTGCTGCTTGCCGCGCTGACCGCGCTGGAGCTTCTTGCTTTTGCGTACTTCTCTGCTTCTTACGTTTACAGGAGGAAGGCATGAACATAAGTATGCTAATGTACATACACCTTTCAGTACTTCATCTATCTGTGAATTCAGATCGTATAGCAACATAATGTGCAGCATTTGGCCCAAGTATGCAGCTGTACAGTTTGAGTAAGGATATGGAGTGCAACAATGATTTTAGTGATGTTGTTCTGGGTGCACTACTTGCTAATTGCTTCACAAAGAAAAAATTGTTGTAACGAAATTCAAGAAAAGGGAGAAATCAAATTGGATTCCAACCTGAAATCAGAACAGAAATTAGAGGGGAGAGGACCCTTTTGATAGTCTGATTCATCAGGGTATGTTATCTGCCGAAGAACAATTTCATTTTGGGAACTGGAGAAATCGACGAAACAGTATCGCTATTCAGCACAGGGGTACAAAAGGGTAAGCAGATTAACAGAGTTGATAGCCAGTATACTTTCAGTACCATGATCTAATGCTAATGCTCGATAAGCCATCGCCTCGCAGGCACACAAATTTGCAAGTCGAACCGAAACTGATCTAACAGCCTACAACCAATGCAGAGCAGAGGAGCAGCAGAGCTCACCTGCCCACCACATCAAACCTCCTCGAGCTCGACGACCGGCTCGGGCAGCGTGGGCAGCACCGGGTACTTGCGCGAGAAGCACGCGTCGCAGTAGTCCTCCGCCTCGGCGCCGTAGATGCTGTGCAGCTTGTCGAGCGAGAGGAAGGAGAGCGAGTCGCTGCCGATCTCCCGGCGCACACCCTCCAGGTCCATCCGGTTGGAGATGAGCTCGCCCTCGCTGGGCGTGTCGATGCCGTAGAGGCAGGAGCCCACCACGGGCGGGCTGGCGATCCGCATGTGCACCTCGCGCGCGCCGGCGTCGCGGAGCAGGCGCACGATCTTGCTCGAGGTGGTGCCGCGCACCAGGGAGTCGTCCACCACGACGACGCTCTTGCCGCGGATTACGCCGTGCACGGGGGCCAGCTTCAGCTTCACGGCGAGGTCGCGGATCGCCTGCGTCGGCTGGATGAAGCTGCGGCCGCTGTAGTGCCACCGGATGAGGCCCTGCTGGAACTCGAGGCCCGACTCGCGCGCGAAGCCGAGCGCGGCGTAGAAGCCCGAGTCCGGCACGGGGATGACGACGTCGGCGCTCGGCGCGGGGGACTCCTGCGCCAGCGCGCGGCCGAAGGCGGTGCGGCGCTCGTGGACGGCGTGGGAGAAGACCACCGAGTTGGGCAGCGAGAAGTAGATGTGCTCGAAGACGCAGGCGCGGCGGGGCCGGTGCGGGACGAGGCAGGCCGAAGACACCGACATGTCGCGGCGGTCGACGACGACCACCTCTCCGGGCTCCACCTCGCGCTCGTAGGTGGCGTCGATGAGGTCGAGCGCGCAGGTCTCGGACGCGAACACGACGGCGCCGTTGCGGCGGCGGCCGAGCACGAGCGGGCGGAACCCGTGCGGGTCGCGCACCGCGAACATCTTGTCGGCCGTGAGGAAGAGGAGCGAGTAGGCGCCCGCGAGGCGCTCGCACGCGTCGCAGACGCGCGCCAGCAGCGGCCGCGACAGCGACGTCGCGATGAGGTGCAGGATGACCTCCGTGTCCGAGGAGGTGTTGAAGATGGAGCCCCGCGCCTCGAGCTTGCTCCGCAGCGCCTGGTAGTTGACGAGGTTGCCGTTGTGGGCCACGGCCACCTGCCCGAACCGGTACCCGGCCAGGAACGGCTGCACGTTGCGCAGCGACGCGGCGGCGCCGGCCGTGGAGTAGCGCACGTGCCCGATGGCGGCGGGGCCCGGGAGGGAGGCGAGCCGGGACGGGTCGCCGAACACGTCCGCCACGAGCCCCAGCCCGGTCACCGACTTGAGCTTGCCGTCCCCGCCCACGGCGACGATGCCCGCGCCCTCCTCCCCGCGGTGCTGCAGCTTCTGCAGGCCGAGGTAGCACAGAGACGCGGCGTCCGGGTCCCCGACGATCCCGACCAGTCCGCACTCCTCTCGCGGGTGGTCGTCGTCATTTTCATCCACGCCGTAGGTGAACGGAGTGACGCGGTCGGGCAGGAGCGCCCCGGCCGCCGCCTCCCGCTGGCCGGAGCGGCTACGCAGGGAGAGAGAAAACGAGCCCGCGGAGTACCTCAGTTGCTGCTTCCGGAAGCAGCGCTCGGATCCAGCGGCGGCGTGGTGGTGGAGGAGGAGGCGAGACGTGGACGTGGCGGCGGCGGCCATTCCCATCGGAGGAGTGGAGGGGTTGGAGCAGGGTGAGGGCACAGGCGATGCCCTCCCGGAATGCGCGTCAAGGGCGGGATTTAAAGAGGTTTGCCGGGAGGGCGCCTGCCTGCCGTAGGATCACGATGTGAGCAGTACACGGTCGGGGGACTCGCGTCTCTGTACGGATCGCTGACTGGTGCGCTCAGCCGACTTGAAAACCTGTGGGCTGGATCAGAATGTTTGGAGCCGTGTGTGGCCCCTTGTTGATTGCGGGAAGATGGGCATAAACAGATGATGGCTGCACAATGGGCCATATTATGTGGCATACAGGACGACCCTTCTCGCAATCGCAATTTGGCCCATGTTTTGTGGAAAATACTTTCAAATAATTGACATTATCGCTTTAACCATAGACATACATTCTAGGTGTCAAAAAAAATAGTCACAAATTCTATGTTTCATATTAATTTTAAAAAAGAATGCACTTTGACGGCATTTTTCCTGAAAAATACTTTCAAAATAATTGACACTATAGCTTTAATCAAAGTCAACCATTTTATCATTTAAAAAAACATTTTCATCATTAATCCTCACTAATATTTCTCTTTGTGCATTTTACGCCTAAATATTATATTTTGAGCTATACAATGTTTAAAAATTGAAGGTCTAATATATAATTAAAAATTATATTTCACTCCACTGAACAATTCAATTTGTCCGTTTGGCCCGCTAAACAAAATTATGGACCGATTTACCCACCACCCCCAAACAATTCAAGTTGGGCCCTGTTCGGCTGGTATATTTTCCAGCCAGTCACAGCTGTTTCCAGTCACACTAGCAGCCAGCAACAACAGTCCTCGTGAGTGCATACCAACCAGCGGTAACAGTCTTTGCACCAGCCGAACAGGGCCTTGGTGCAATGTAACTCCTATTACAATTTTTATCTCGGTATATAAGTTAAATAGGCAACTTCAAGTTCAAATGTTATAATTACTTTAACATAAATTATTGTGTCAACTATTACAATGCAAATTTCAAATTCAACTGGTATGTCCAGAAACCCAAAAAAACTTCAGTAGAAGGTATATTGCGCTGAATTGAATTGTTAGAGGGAGTAACTGAGTCATGATTTTTTAAAATGTTGAAACATAAGAAACAATCGACAACATAAGTACATAACATGTTCAGTGGAGTAAAATGAGCTTTTTCTCAATATAGAAATATTTGACATTGACGGAGGTGAGCATGCTAATCTAGAAACAGAGAAACAATGGGCTTGCCTTCCAAACAATAGAATTTTAGATGGGAGGGGGGGCCATGCCCCCTTGATCACAACTAAAGCTTCATGTAACAAAGTTAATAATGGTATTTACGGTCCCTTTTTTGTATTTGATCTTGCTAGGGTATGCTCTCGTGGAATGATCCCTTGATCATAACTAAGCTTCGTGTAACAAAGTTAGTAATGGTATTTACGGTTTCTTTTTTTTGTATTTGATCTTGCTAGGGCATGCTCTCGTGGAATGATCCTAAGGGGTGGAAGATCACTCAATTGGAGGCTATGGGCAATAGACAAATAGTAAATGTAGGAAATGTCAGAGCGGGTGATCCGTTAACGTGGCGGGAGTTGACGATTGTAAAATCAGTAATGACCAAATGAGACGAAGGATGAGGAGGCCTAGAGAAGAGAGAGTATCGTTCTAAAGAAATAAGAGTTTTCTTAGATGGTTAACATCCATTTTTACTAGACTAGTTATACAGTCGAATAACTAATTTCTTCCATCAAGACCTTAAAAGGGTAGAGACAACAAATTGAAATGTGGGACTTCATTTTTACATCTATGCCACACTTACCACACCGGCAGACTCGCGCAACAACAGTGGCAACTAAGTTGTTTTTGCGTGGCGCCATAGCTCGTGCTCATGGCGAGCAACCAAACATCTTTTATTTTATTGTACTCGTGTGACGACCGGTGGCTGGCAACAAAGCAGCTGATATGTGTTTGAGGCGTTCGCCGCAGCTTATGGAAGACAGATTACATTGTAGCTATAATAGAACAAAAAGATACGTTTTCATAGCTTATGGCTTCGAGCTAAAAAATGGATTCTGCTACAGGTTTTTTACTGAGGCTACAGTGTCATAAAAAAAATCCCAAATCCGGTCTAAAAATCTGTGCCAAACTAGTCCTTAATTTTTTTAAAAAATCTGACATCCTAGTATAACAGCCTCCCTCGTTTTATTTCGAGGCACAATTCGCACATTACTCATATGTCATTGCATTCTAGCTTCTGTTCATGGACCAAAGATTTGGCGTCACTCTTTGAGGACGCCACATAGTTCGCTTGGCGAGGCATCACGGGCGCTCAGCCGGCGGCACTCGACTACAAGGAGAAGAAACCAAGGCCGATCGCGCAGTGCGTTGCCGCGTCAGCAAAGCAAACAGCAGCCGCGCAGGGCAAAGCCGACCGCCCGGGAGACCAAACGGCGATTGTCCGACCGGCAGGCGACGCCCACAAAAAAACACACGATGCACCGGAGAATCAGGTGGAAAACACACCAAAAAGGAAGGCACCTTTCGCCCTGCTCCGCGCCGCCGTTGTCACGCACCTGGACGTGTCCCCGTCCGTGTCCCCACGTCGCGCGGCCAGTAAACAAACCCAGGCCGCCGCGGTAAACAGATCGGCACACGAGCGGGAGTCCACGACGACGGGGCCGCGCGGCACGCGAGGCCCGTGCTGTTTCAGGCGCAGGCAGCTCAGCTCCGGTCCGGAACGTGCCGCGGCGGCGGGTTCGCCGGTTGGTCGCGCGCACGTGACGAGTCGCCGGACGCGGGCGGGCCAGCCGGCTGGCCTTGGGCGTTTATGAGTTTTGTGAGGTGAGATCTAGATCGCGACAAGTTGGCAGATGGGGGTGGGGGCCGTGGGGCGTGTGCTGTCGCGGCCGCCGGTGGCGCCGTGCGCTAATCGTGCCAGCTTCGCCCTGGATCGCAGCCGCCTTTTGAGTCTTCCACGGCGTCACCCTGGTTTCCGCTACGGGCGCCCCGAGCGTGCACAAGCAACAGAAGCATGGGCACGCCTTTTCCACCTTTTTATGGTATACTCCTTGGGTTTGCAAAATGATAATGTTAACACAGTCATACTATTTCAAAATATCAAACTAATCTCTCTTTTTTTTTCCAAGGCAAACTAATACCATTGACCTACCATCGTTATTTTTAGCAGATGGAGTAAAAACTAAGAGCAACTTCAAAAGAATAGCTAATAATGTATTCTAAACTTCATGATTTAACTATTTAAAAAATAAAACATAAAAAAATAACTCTAATCCAATCTCTATTATATTAAAACGCGTGCGTTTTCTCGCAAAAGAGCCACTCTGCATCAGCAACAAAATTTTCACCATCCGATCTTCCAGCCCGAGAAGATTGACCGTAGGGTTTACCCAAACCGACCTTTGCGTCAGGGCCCTTCTAGAAGTGTCGAATCACGGTGTCCTGCAATCAGGTCCTCCTCTTTTTCTCTCTCCCTCGATGCATTCCATCCACTCGCCCGCGAGCTGCGTCGTGAGGTACACCACGTGATGGTCATGGGCGGGCAGTGGTTGTACGACCCTGCCCCCTACGGCGGCAGCCCCCTCGGCACGGCCGGTATGCACAGCAGCGTCTACGCCTCCCGAGGGAGATTACGACCTTCTCCGACTTCCTCTTCTTCCCACGGGACGACGACGACGCCCGTCGGTACCCAGGCCACGGCGAGTTCCTCCAGGTCGATCCCTCCGCTATCCTTCGTTCTCCTTCCCCGTGCACCGTCAATGCCTTCTCCTTCCCATGCGCAATAGCCATCCATCCAACACGCGATGAACGGGGACGCCGACCTGAAGACGGGCATGTTTCCATCTGCCGGCAGGGAAAGCCAGTCCTTCGCGTCGACTGTGAATCAGCTTGGGCCTCCTCGATCAGGTTGCAGGGCGAGGAGTAGCAGGAAGAGCTCCTTCTTCGCTTATCCACGATGGCACCCAATTGTTCTCTTCCTACAGCAGGAGCACATGGAGCCCGTAAAATGTTCGATGGAATGCCTGGACGACGATGGGATATATCACATGAACCAGCATGGAACGTTGTCGTCAGAGTAAACAAGAAAAACAAGACGTGCTCTGTTGACTCTCAAACCTGCTCTGTTTTCATCAACGAATCTTCCTCCTGCTTCCTGGTGAGAACCCATGTCCTTCTCTGCCCCTGCTTTTTGCTACTTATTTTAGTTGAAGAACTCATGCTTCTATTTGCCACTTGGTGTTTGTTGGTACAGCCAACTGTGTCTCTGTTTATTCATTGCTAAATAAGTATTCATTTAAAATCGAATTTCCTTTCCTTAATTATTTTACCAATCCGCTGCACCTTAGCTGGTATGGCAGCTCCATTCCCTTTTAGTTTCTACTTACTGGCAACTGCTATATTTGCAAAATATAATGTGATTACTCAGGAACGAGTCATGAGTGTTGTAATCCAGTCCTTTTGCCAGTCTTGCAGATATATATAATGACTAGGTTATTTTCTATTATGATTTTAGGTGTAACAAAAGACTATCGGCAAAGACTTTGTCGTTTCAACAAACTCAAGTAATCTACATAAGTAGGGCCACCTGAACTGGAGCAAAGTAAAAAATATAGTTAAACTTATCTAAGTTCTTATGGATTCTTATTTAGTTTAAAAATAGTTAGATGGATATGGATCTGTACAGGGCATGTTCTTTTATCTAAACAGAGTAGCCAAACAACCGAATATAATGCTCAAATGAGGTTGTATAACTGAAGTAGCATAAACGTCCTGAAGCTGACAGTATCACATGTAGAACTGACATGATCTCAAACACGTTTAGAAATCCCACTGCTTAGTCACAGAAGGTTGTTTGGAGGAGACTTATATGCTTGGTTTGTGAAATATATTATCTCAACATTTTAGTCAGACAAAGGTTTGTGTAACAGAAGCTATATGCCTCCGGCCAGTTTTGTGCAACTCCCGTACTAAGCTGATAATTTATAATCATTCATATTTTGGTAAGTACTAAATACAAAAGCCAAGAATTTTTATACAAAGCTATGTTTGCTCTTTTTGTAGTAGGCAGCGGCACTTTGAAGAATAAATTACCGTGCAGAAGGGATCTAGATAATTGCATATGCTCATGAGGAAAGATCAAGTGCAATTGGAAGTCAGGACAGCACGCAATCTCAGCCAAATAACACCAAGTGCAGGTTATATGAGCAAGATCACTCATCAGGTTCACTGCTAGATTCAGATGGCACGTGATATGGCAACTCACATAGTCAACTAAAGTGAAGATGTTCATATGGCATTTTCGTTCACAATGGCCTTCCAGTTCCCTAGAATGTCAAAATAAGAGGTATAGAGCTGGATATCATCTTCCTGTCTAGAAATGATTGATGAAGATTGCGGAAATACTTTTTCAAGTGCAAGGGAGTTAAGGAGTGTTGACAGTCCTTTAATCTAGACCATGTCCGCACAAATTTAGTGTTGTGCTGATCCGACATGGTAACCATCACAAAGATCTAGGAAGTACAACAGGAAATTCAACCTACGAGGAAGAAGAAAGGTGAATGGAGCTGAAATCTGCAGTTTTATTACCAATGGTCTATTTTGACTTTTGAGAAATTCAACTCCTCTATTAACCTGCAGTTCGCAGAACATACGCTTGATAGAAGGCACCGCTGGGAGATTATTGGAAAGTGAACATTGATGCTTCTTCTTAAGTTTTTATGCTAAGGAATATGGGGCTTTGTACCTCGGTATTGCCGTACTGTAATGGTATTTTCCTAGAGATAGCTGAAGCAACATCATAAGCATGAAACAAGTTGTTTTTGAGACAGATGCAGAATATCGGGAATGACGATCACTTCAGAAGCCATTGATAGAAGCCAAGATGATGCCTAATGCCCTGTTTCAACAGATAAGGAACTTCGTGTTCTAGCAGTTTATTCAATGTTCAGATAAGAAAAATTATGTATGTCTTTGTCTTTTTTTTTTTTTAGATAATGGGAAGATTGCATTCATCCCGGCCTTGGCTTTCAAGAAGCTACAGCCTCACTGGCTTTGACTTCTAAAAAGTTACAGCCTAATACAATCATCGATAAAATCGATCCACATCAGAAGTACATCACGCACACTGATGAATAAAAAAGCTAGAAAAGAAAAAAAAACTCCATCTTGCAGCCTTAATGTCTTCTTAAAGGGTCCATGTGAGTACGGTCGGCTCCATCACGTGACTTCTCCACCAAAGGTAATGGAACATCACCGGAGCATCTGCCAATCCAAAGATGAACTGCGCCTAAGGATTAAAGCGAAGACACTTGAATCACCTCAACGAAGAAAGCATCGATCGCTGTTGGAGACGGCAAAATCTAGTGCACAGTGAAGCAACAATGAGAACAACTCCCAAGCCATAGAAGAACTCCAAGATGACGCCTTCATGAAGGTTACGACGTCAACTACGCCGCCGTCATCCATCCAAAGCTGGAACTAGTTTTACACCTGGAGAAAATCTTCTGTAACCAAAGAGAATCAGGCTCCACGACGAGGCCTTCAGGAAGGAATATGGCGCTCTCAGGCGTCACCATCGTCGAATCTTTCGACCGGAACCATCGTTGAAACCACTGCCACCAGATCTGCACCAGGGATGCATTGAAGGCCCATACGGCATCACAGGCAGAACACCACCATGAAGCCTGACTTTCAGGAGAAGCCGCCGGGACGTCTCCAGGCTGTTCGCCCAGGAGGAGATCCGCCGCCCACATGACGAAGCAGGCCATCACCGCCGCCGGACCGCCATACGGATCCACGCGTAGGAAGAATCGCCACCATAGGCAGACCCGCTCCAAATCAGGAGGCCCCAAGATCCGCCACACAAAGGGGGAGGCCGCCGCCGGCTCGGCGGGAGACCGCGCCGCCCCAAGATCTGCGAGGGATCCACTGCCGCCGTCGAGCCACCACCATCCCGCAGATCCCCACTTCGGATGAGATGCAGGAGGACACCCGCCGCCATCACCCGATGCGAGATCCGCCGGAATTGAGAAGAGAAAGAAAAGGAACGCCGACGAAGGGTGACCCCGCCGCCGCCTTCCTAGCCTGCTGCCTGGGTTGTGCCGGGAGCCAGGCTCTGGCGGCGGCCGGGGTTGGAGGAAGATCGGGGAGGGCTGGAGTGGCCGGGGGGTGGCGGCGCCGCCCGTGTCGCCCGGGAGGGGCGGCGCGGGGGCTAGGTCAATGTCTTCTCTGTCGAAAAATTTACACTATTTATTTCATGTCTTTGTCTTAGAGCATGTAACAAAGTGGCAACACGCAGTGGCGGAGCCAGCGCCAGAGGCAAGTGGGGGCCGGACTGCACGCTGAAGCGAATTTCCATAGTGATTAACTGCTAGCTGATTCCTTCTCAACAGCCTCATTACTGTTAAATCCTCAAAGAAACATACAGAGCAAGGGGGGCCGGAGCCCAGGTTGGCCTGAACGTGGCTCCGCCCCTGGCAACACGTTTGCTGCTCATAGTGCGTGTTGTTGTGAATGCTGGTTTGCAAATGCTCAGCACATAATTTGTATCCAGTGATACGCCTGGAACCAGCGTTTAGTGAAAGTTTACTTTCTGTGTTCAAAACCAAAACGCCCATGGCAACTTAGCTTTTTCCAGTGTAAAATTTTTAACTTTTGGAAAAAAAAAGCAGCTTGCTGGTGCAACCATAGGAGCAAATAAAGAGTATTTACAATCATGTCTAGCGCGGTAATCCGCGCTTTGTTCTAGTAACCTTTATAAATTTGCTAACAAGACTAGCTAATAACACTGGCTCTCCAAAATTAGCTGGCGGAGAATTCTTGAATGGAGAGCCACCAAATTTAGAGAGTGAATTAGACAATCTGTTGGAGATACATTTTATAAAATAATAGTTATATTTGACTCTACAATTCTTTTGGCTTCAGTAATTCATCGTGCTCTAATACTACTATGTAGACATGGCCATAACTAGCTGCAATGGCTTCAATAATTCATCATAACCTAGACATATAGGTAAACTATGCACGCTAGAGTGAGACATCTTAGTTGCACAACTTTTGTGAGTCCGTAGATGGCCGTGTAGTGGTTGGTCCACTACACGTAATGAACCTTAGGTAGCTTAGTTTAAATAGTTGATGCCACATGTGATCATATTGGAATTTTGCACTTATCCACACAAGTTCGTTCTATTGATCATCGCAAAAAAGGTTTGTTCTATTTATCTTGTGTTCGATTCGAAACAAAAAGAAAACGGAAATGGCAACCACACCACAGAACAAAAGAGAGAGAGAAAAAAAGGAGGCTTTCACACACCATAAAAACAGTCGTGTGCACATCCTACATACTCCAAGCAGATGCAAGCGAATCAAACCTTAAAAATACCTTTCCATCTTTTATTAATCACCTTCAAATCTCCATCTCCGGTTACACTTGGCTTAAAATAACGTTCAAGGAGGAGGAGTGCCTTAGAAGGTGGTCCTTCACTCTCATCCAGTTATTGTGATTCATTTTTCACTGCATAACCAACGTCCTAATTGATGCATTTTTCTATGGATAGATACACTTTTGCACAAATAGGAAATTAACTCTTGGTAACATCTTCTCAAAGATAATGTAAATTTGTTGTCTCCATTATGCAGAAGGTGAACTCAGTACTAGAACTGCTGATGAACACCAAGTAGTATGCCGTCATGCCCCTAAAAATACGTCGTGTTCTGTTTTCTTTGACTGCTAATTGTGCCACCTTTATCCACAGCAAGATGTTGCTCAAGGCATAATCAGGCAGGGACAAGTAGGTTCGACTTCACATTGTTCTTGTTGTTAGCTGACTTCTTTCAATCATCAGCGAGCATGACCACAGATACTGAAACAGCAGCAGGAGGAAGGAATGCCCTCGGGACGGGACGTGGTCCTTCAGGTCTGCTCTCATCGAGTTTCATTGCGATTCATTTTTCACTGCAAACCAACGTGATAATTGATGCATTTTTCTCATCTATATCTACACACTAGAGGTATTTTTTTATCAGTTGGTAACTTCTGCATGTTCCAACTTGTGGGATTGAGTTTGGGGCTTTCCTGTGGGTGGTATTGTTGCAGTCATGCTAAAATTAATTAGTCTCTACTACACAGCAGGTCCCGAGCCTAACTTCGCCCTGATCAGGCAGCTTGGGCGCCAACGCAGGGTCATATCGTCACTCCTTCACACAAGGGCTTTAACAAGTATTTCCAATTAAAGTATTTAATATTATTGTTGTTGTTTGCTATTCCTTTGTTTTGTTACTGCTGGTCAAAGGGAGGACTAAAGCGAGTGGGCAAATCCCATGTTCTTCGTATTCATTTTTGCTCTATTGATTAGCATGTTTGAAGACTATCAAAGATGTGTTCTGATTCATAATACACTCACTATAGATGGACCTGGGCCTGAAACGTCTACAGGTCAGGACAACCAGGTGTCTCCCACACCTAACCCCAAAAGAAAATTTTCTTTGCTCAGAGGAAATGCAGATTCTAGCAGGAACCTTTGGATGCTCCATAGGGACCATGCCTTTCACCTGCTTAGGGCTACCACTGGGCACAACCAAACCAACAGTATAAGACCACGCCCCAATTATCAGTAAATGAGAGAATGCTATCTTCAACAAGCATTTATCTGGCTCTAGCAGGAAGAGTGACATATATCAACTCAGCAGTCAGGTCTATGCCAGTCAATGCTATGTGCACTTTGAAGTTACAGGGAACAATACTAGATCATGTGGATAAACTCTGTAGAGCAGCACTATGGAGAGGAAGAGAAATGGATGCAAGAGGAAAGCTCTGGTAGCCTGGAACAAATACACCATTCCAAAAGAAAGGGTGGCCTAGGAATCAAGAATATAAAACTACAGAATGAAGCCTTATTGCTCAAACACCTGGACAAATTCTATAATAGGAAGGACATTCCATGGGTCAATCTTGTGTGGCACAAGTACCACTCAAATGACCAGGTACCACATGAAACCACAGCAAAGAGTTCTTCTGTAGAAAGACATCATGTCCTACAGTGATCACTTCGGGGGAGTTGCTACCTGCAAGGTTGGAGATGGGAAAAACAGTGATGCTTTGGCATGACATCTGGAACAACAATAACCTGCATCAGCAGCTGCCGACACTCCATTCATACGCCAAGAACGCCAAAGTCTCAGTATCGCATACAAGGCAAACCCGTCAATAGAGCATAATTTTCATCTACCGCTAAGCCCAGAGGCATACAGTGAAATGCAAATCTTGCAAAGGATAATGCAGCAGCTACAGGACAACCAGAAACAAGAGAAAGACCAATGGCACTATATCTGGGGATCGCAGAAATACACCACAGCGAAATTCTATATGATACATTTTCTGGCAATCAGACCACCACAGCCGTTCAAATGGATTTGGAATTCAAAATGTTCAAAAAAGTTCAAAGTGTTTACATGGTTACTCTTTATGGACAGACTGAATACAAGAAACATCTTAAGGCGAAAAAGAACACCAGTGCAAGGAAATAATTACAACTGTCAAATCTGCGACAGAGCAGTAGAGGAAACGGCATTTCATCTGTTCTTTGAGTGCCAATACAGTGTCAGCTGCTGGGCCAAGATTGGGATACATTGGCAAACATCCATGAACTTCTTTGAAATGATAGAGCAAGGGAAAAGAAATTTCACTACACCCAACTTCATGGAAATCTTCATCATCGCAGCTTGGCACATCTGGTAACAGCGAAACAGACTCATCTTTGACGACGTCCAGCCTACATTACATTCCTGGTGGGAAGCTTTCAAGGAAGAAGTGAAGCTGCAAGTACATAAATTTAAACCTGTATTTAGAGACAACATTCTATCCTGGCTAGACCAGCTAACCTAACTCCTAACATTTGCTTTGTATACTCCCGGCCTAATGGGCCTTGTACAGTTAACTTTTTATTACTAAATTAATGGAAAAGCATGCAGTAAGAGCCCCTCCCACTGCTTTCAAGTCAAAAAAAAAAATCTCTGCTGTTATTTCTTTACTACTAACCATACAACCTTTCTCCACAGCATGAAAATCTATGTATCATATTTTGCCAATGGAGAAGCGGGGTGAAATTATTACGACTTGGTGACGATGTATCTGAACGAACGCTGTGTCCTAGTACTTTTTATGTTTCTTTCTTTTTATGTTAATATTATTTTAATTACAAATGGAAAACTTAAGATTAATGAAAAATAAATGTAAAGACAACATTAATGAAAGAAAGATAACACAGAAAACAAAAAAAGGTAACCGCCGTATGAAACGGCGGTTGAGTTCAACCGCCGTATGAAATGGCGGTTGCCACCCTGTCCGGAACCGCCGTAGGGGGGGGGGGGGGGGGGGGGCTAACCGCCCTATGAAAAATCGTAAAAGAAAATATAAAAAAAATTCCGTGGCGCACTAAGGGACCTTCTATACATAGGGCGTCCTACAGGATTCAACTTGTAACTCAGCCCAATAGCCCACCAAATTCGGCCCACTTAAGACAACTTAGCCTATCAAGTAACTGTCAACATTTTTAAACACCAGTTTCAACATTTTTGTAAGCCTATGTCAACATTTTCGCTAAAAATGTTGGCATAGCACATCTAAATGTTGACGCAATGCAAAAAAAATATTGACACAGTACATTCAAAATGTTGACGAAAATTTAAAAATTTAAAAAATTCAAAAATATTCAAATTGGATCTCATTTGGTAGCATTAATTGTAACAACAAACACGTAGGTTCAAACGGATTCAAAAACGGACTTATGTTTAAGAGAACAATGCGTTTAAAGTTTGCAAATCGTTTCTTTTTCTCGCACCTCCCACCCGCTCCAATCAGAATGCGCCACGTGTCGCCCATTTGTGCTCTCCCTCTCAACCAGCAGCGTGCGTGGGCCGTTCGATGTCCGTTCGCACGAATCTCAAAGTGTTCTATCAAAAGGATTTTGTAGGAGGGGCTACTTATAGAATTGGCAGGGCACTGATCAGGAGAAGCCCAAGTGGGCTAGAGAAAGTGTCACCCATTTCGGCCCATCAGGCCCATCCCAACAATCGCTGCCTCGGACTCGGCAGAGTTAGGGAGTCGTCCCTTCGCCTTGGCCCTCAGCCCCTCATCACACCGCACGGGCGGCGCCTCTCGTCGTCGGCCGCTCCGCTCCATCCATCCAACCATCTCCGCCACGGCCGCCCTGCCAACCGCCGGCTCCACTCCGGGTGGCGATTGGCCCACTGACCCCATCCGCCGACTGACGAGGAGCATCTGTGCAGGTCAGCACCCTGCAGCCCCCTTTCCTTCTCACGCTCCGTGGATCGAAATGGCGAGATCAGCACTCTACGTCGTTGCGCTGGTCGTGGCCGTCGTATTGCTGGCCCCGACGCAGGCGAGCCTCACCTACACCGAGGAAGACCTTACGTCGGATGACTCTATGTGGGCGCTGTACGAGCGCTGGGCAGCGCACCACGAGGTGGTGCGCGAACACGGTGAGAAGGTCAGGCGCTTCCCCATCTTCAAGAACAACGCGCGCTGGATCCTCAACAAGTATGGCAAGAAGGGAAAGTCCGCCATCAATTTCTTCGGTGATATGACCCACGAGGAGTTGGTCATCGCTCTTTCGACGGGGTTAAGGGAGAGAGCAACGAAGATGTGCAATACAGTAGCACATTGCCACGTAATTCACTAACATAATCTCCATACTCCATTTATCTCATGATTTCTAACATATATATTTTATATTATGCAGGTGAATTTCTGAAGTGTCACAATGCACTCTAAATTCTCAATGAACTAGCTAAAGGCCCCTACAGCTAAACCATGTATTTCCTCATCATCAGCAGCAAATAAATGTAAGCAAAGTTCAGTTCGCGAGGCATTTGAAAGCCATGACATTATGGGCGTGTATGGTTGGTGCCTTGGGAGTCCACGCCTGGCTCAGGCATCAACGAGCGCCGCAGGCGTCCGAAATCGGACGCCTGACGACGCTGCCTGACTCAGGCATTTTTCTCAGGTCATGAACCAAACTAACCCTATGTACCTGAGTTTCGAAACCTGTGCTGTTGCAAGTCAATGTATAACAATTGATCGAGTCAATCTTCCCATCAACAATTTCACTTCATTTGAACCCATATAAAGAGTCCCGCTAACCAATCTCCTAACAACTCTGAACCGGATACAATATCTGTCCGGCAACTAATCAAACAGATACTTGTTACGGAAGAAAGACTCCACAACAGTTGGGCTGGCCGGCGGATATAATAGAGAGTCCAGGCAGGCAGTCTCCAAGACGACGTCCAAGATGATGATGAAAAGCAGCAGGCTCGCCGCCGTCGCTCTCGGCCTCATGGCCCTGGTGGCCACGGCGGTGCCGGCGCAGTGCGGCTTCTATTTCACCGCGGGGGATCTCGAGTCCGACGCCTCCCTTTGGGATCTCTACGGCCGGTGGGCTGCGCACCACCAGGTGGTGCGCGAGCCCCCCCGCTTCGCACCTTCAAGGCCAACGCCCGCAAGATGCACAGCAAGCAGCTACAGCCGACGAGCTGATGGCGCTCAACGTGTTCGGTGACCAGTCGTACGACGAGCTGGCGGCCAAGAGCTGCTTGAGGGAGGAGGAGGAGCTGCCCGTTGTCGACGACCTGGAAGCCCTCGTCGCCGGGGACGCCACCGCTCTCCCCAGCAGAGTAATTTACTTCCCATTTGATTTGACCCTAGTAATTACCTAGTACGTATCTAGGTTGCGTTACATTATATTGCAAAGCTTGGCAGGTTGCCGCGTTTGTTATATAGTAATAATCTGATGAATGAATAACTAATTTAACTACGTATCTATTGTTTTTATTTACATATTTACTTCTCTCTCTCTAAGACATGCATACTGGCCTCATATGGTTTATTATTATCATTATTGGGCCACCCCACCCACAAAAAAAATGGTATCTAAGATTACTTCATCAAATTGCTTTACTACTACTCTTTTGTTGATTACCTCCTTTGTCTGCAAATATAAATGCAGGTGCGCTACTGACACCAAGCAAGGACTGCCCTGCCCAACGTGACGTGAAGAATAAATAAATAAGAAGAAACAGAGACAACTCAGAGGAAGACCCGACGATATGGTTTGGAGACCTAGCTGGAAAAAAATTACTGTCAGAAAGATATGCATGTCTAGACAACTAATTCCGTATATACTTACCTCCATCCCAAAATAGCGTCACCTTTGACTTTTGACCATCATGTTTGACTATCTATCTTATTCAAAAAATTTGTACGAATTGTAAAACAAATATGACATGATGAAATATCTTTACTGAAAAAACATGTTATGAAAAAATAAATAACATTTGCATAAAAAATTTGAATAAGACGGATAGTCAAAGTGATGTTTAAAAGTCAAAAGCGACAACTATTTGGAACGGAGGGAGTACTTACTGCACTCGATGGATGCTCTGAGATGCAAGTCAGAAAAAATTCTATGCTTCCTACTCCCTCCGTCCCTTTTTATAAGGGATCGGAGGATTTCCCCATGAAACTAGCAGTGATAGCAAATGACGAGTTTGCCTCATAGTTATTGCTCTCCGCGTCCGCTTCCCCCACCAACCCAGCGGCCTGCACTCCCCCAATCATGTCCTGGCCCCCAACGGCGAACGCCGCGCACACCGTAGCTCGCTAGAGCTTGCCCCAGTAGCAACCTGTCGAGCCCATCCTCGCCGCGAGCGCAAGCTCCTCGCGGCCACCGGCCGAGGTCGCCACCGCCGCGAGTGGCTTTGGAGGGCGCTGGACCCGCACGGCCGTGTCTCACCGTCAATGCTCGGCCGTGGTAAGGGAGATGCACCGTCGGCCGGAGATGTGGCTGAAGAGGGTGGGAGCGAGAGGCGCGGCTGGCCGGAGATGCTGCTGGGGTGGAAGCGAGAGGTGCGGTTGCCGGAGATGTAGCTGGAATGGAGCAGGCGTTCCGGTGACCCAGATCCGCCACCACCTGTCCTGCGCTAGTCTTGCGTTCCGGCCAAGCTGCGCCGCCTCCCATGCCTGTCAAGCTCGCCAGACTCAGACCTGCTTGTGCAGCCAGCCCGCCGTCTCTTCCACAGACGGCCAGCGCGATCCCGAGCTGCCTGCTCCCCGCCTCGGAGGCCATGCCAGCCGCATCTCGCCCCGCCGCGATGGGATCGAGTTGCTCGCACGAGCTGCAGGTGGCGACGACGGGCCCAATCGGCTCCTTGCTTGCCGCCGCTGGGCTCCTCCACGGCGCAGATCTGCAGTGGGGGGGGGTGGCGCGATCCATGGGCGGTGCGGTGGGGGGGGAGAGAGGCGAGGTGGGCCGGAGAAGCTGGGCGAGCTAGCGGCACCCGGGGCCGGGGGGGGGGGGGGGGGGGGGGGGGGGGGGGGGGTGCGGCGGCGCGGTCGCGGGAGGGAGATGCTGCCGAGAGGATAAGGCTGACTCCAACAATGAACCTGCAAATTCAAGAGGCAAACGGTCCGTTGCATCTCGAATAGAGTAAATAGAAGATTCAGTTTTGTGATGAACTCCAACAGGTTTGGCGGAGTTTCGAGAGGCAAATTGTGCCTGTGCACCGCCGCCGCTCGCCCCGCACTCCCTCGCCCAGACTCCCGCATCCTTGACACCGTCGGCCAGCCAAGAAAGCAAGCGACCAAGAGAAGGCAACCATGGCGGACGCGTCGCCGGCGGCGGTGTCCTTGGCCCCACTGCTGCCGTCGCGGAAGGCGCAGTACGCGCGGGATGAGCTCTGCAGCTTCCGCGCCGCGCTCCACCTCCAGCGTCGCTCTGCCCGGTCAAGAGAGAGAGCAACAGACGGAAGCAAGGAAACGGACCACGAATTCGAAGAAGAATTCATGCGAGAGGGAAAAAAAGATCAAGGCACCACGAACCCCGTGATTTTCCGGTCGACTGAGCTGCAGCCTCGCGGCACCGATCATCAGCCTGCACGGATCCCCTTCTTGGGCGGCAAGGATCAGAAGACGGCGGGGAGGTCGCGCACGACGGGGAAGAAGGACTGCCGCCGCAGCGGTGTCCACTTCGGCTTCCGCGGCGCCGACGGGCAATCCGTCGGCGGCTGGAGCCTGCTCTCCTCCGACGTCGGCGTCATCGGCTCCGCCTACCGCTAGCTCCCCGCCTCCTCCCACTTCCCCGTCGCTGGAGACGGCCGCGACTCGGCGTCCGGCGCCGTCAAAGACGACTCGGCCATCGCAGACCGCGTGTCCTCCATGGCCGGCGGCGTGGAGTTGGGCCGCACCGCCGCTGCAGCTCGCCCCGCCCTACAGCAGCCCGCGCCGCCGCCGCAGCTCGCTACGCACCGGCCCGCGCGACCCGCGCCGCAGCCGTAGCCGCTCCCCGCGCGCCGCAGCGGTAACTCCCCCGCTCGTCGGAGAGAGAGAGGAGGGAATGCATATGAGGAGAGAGGGAGTGTATATTTGCATGTTCTCTCTCTTCCGGAGGCAAACTGCCAAATCAGATGCCTCTTCTGTTGTTGGATGTCTTTTGGAGATGCATATGCCCTCTGAACATGCATATTTGGATTTGGCTATTGGGATGCCTCCCCTGTTGAAGTCAGTCTAAGCCCGTGCGACTCGGGAGAGACGTGTGGTGGGTGAGAAACGCGTGGGACCCACTCTCTCCAGTCCCTTACATTTCGGGACGAATCGCGAACGCTCCGATCCCTTACATAAAGGGACGGAGGGAGTATTTATTTCTGCCTTTGTTTGGTATATTCAAATCTCTGTTCTCTCTGCCTAGCTTTCATCTCTGCCGTCCGGTGAAAATCCAATGCATGCCTCGGATATAAAAAATTGCACCCAGCTGCTCGCTCCCAAATCAAAATGCCACATTCACGCTTGCAAAAACTTCTGCTGAGAATGTTTCTTTTCTAAAAGACGAGACATTAGGCTGCTGTTTTAGATCGCCGATCGCGACCTGAACCACAAGTCACCAAACTGTCAGATTTAGGAACTCAACATGAAATTATCAGTTACTTGGTATGGAAACTCAGTTAGTTGTAGTGTTGCTTCTCATAAATTTGCTGCAACGCTGAACATTCTGCACTGCTTAACACAACTGGTACTAGCATTGTTGGTTATTATCTATATGAGTGTCCCTAACATTGTTTGCATAACAGTACAAACCATACTGAGTTCAGAGCCCATACACGTCAACTTGAAAACAATTCGTACATCCTAATTAATTCAACCAAATTCACAAACACCTGATGAGATTTACCCAGTGACTACCCAAACCTAAGGCTGCCAATCGATGCAAACATGTGATCGCCTCTGGTCTATAGTACTATGCGTTTTCCTTCTCCTGGCGCAATCTCCAACAGCAACCGCATCTTCCACCCCAACTGAATCGACGCCATGCTCTTGCTCTGCACGCGAATTGGGCGACGGCCTTTCCAATTGATGCCACCAATCTGCAAAAACTCAAATCAAGGCCGCATGGAGCAAAGCTGCTTCTGGTGGTCTGCACCGAGCTTCTCCCGATGCGCTTGCCTGCTGCCACGCCGATGAGTTTCTCCTGTTGCGGGAGGACTCCGGAGGGAGCGCGAACGATCGCACGGGGGGCGAGCTGGGGTGCGGCGGCGGGCTGGAGTGGCCGCGAGCGTGCGTGGCGAGCTCGGGTCCGACGGCAAGCACCCGGTAGCACGGCAGCCACGAGCTCACGCACAGCGGCGCAACGACCTAGGAGACGGCGTCGGATCTCGCGTGTCTGCGCCGCGAGAGTCCGCGAAGCGCTCGGTCGCGTCGATGAGCGCGACTGCTGGCTCGCCGCCGCCTCCCGCGCGCGCCACCACTCCGCCTGCGCGCCGCCCCCCTCTCCCTCTCTCTTCCCCAGCGCCGCTGATGCGCCCCCGCCGCCACGGCCGCGTCCCGCGCGCCCGGCGACGTCCCTGCACGCCGTCGACCCATCCGTCGAGCCGCGCCTTCCCCGTCTTCCTCCTGCCACACGCGCTGCCTCCCTGGGCGCAGCAGCAGCAGCCAGAGGCAACGGCCACGCTGCACGAGTGCGACGCGGCGGCGCTCCGGGACTTCCGCACAGGGACGCTCAACCTCGAAAACAACCGCCTCGACGGCGCCGTCCCCGCCGGCCTGCTCCTGCTGTCGTCGCCGGCCTCCTCCGTCGCGCCGCGCTCATCCTCCGTCGTGCCGTCAAATGCATAGCAGGCAAATTGCCTAGTGCTTCTGCCTCGTCTGTTGGAGGAGATTTATGCTATGCACAGTGTCGACCGAAGAGGCAAATGGTGTTTGCATCACCTTGTTGAAGTCAGTCTTTAATTAACACCTGATGGGACTTGCTGCATGCCAACCCTTCAAATCACAGACTGCAAGACTGTCTCAGTAGATGGATAGAGAGCAACACTAAGGGGGTGTTCGGAAGCCACTAACCTGTTTAGTTTCATCTTTTCTCTTCGGAAGAAGAAATCCCATCGTAGGGACAAAATGAAAAATGGTAGTACATGATAACCTTTAAGGGTGCTTCTGCTCTCGACAACATGACACACCTGACACCTCTTCTGAAAAAATAAACCTGACCTGTGACTGCGAGCATTCAAACTGAACGAATTCCTTCCCTCATCAGCATCACTGCTTCATGGAGCACGAACTAGCAGTGCTCTCTGTGGAGAAACCACCTGATTGTTGAAGCGTTGTCACCTCCCGTAGGAGGCCGCGTCCATGTATTTATATTGGGTAGAAAACGCCTCTACCTTGGCTTACAAGAATGTGATCTTGCGGTTAGGCTGAACCGATCTAAACTAGATTACAACTGAGAGATAAACTCGTATACAACAACATCCTAGATTCGGTTCAGCCAAACTACTCAATCACAACAGATTACAATGCTTATCTCTAACACGCCCCCTCAATCAATGCTTACATAGATTTAGATTGTTTCGAAACACTGCTAACTTCCTGTTTGTGAGCGCTTTAGTAAACCCATCAGCTATCTGATCATTCGTCGAGATAATTCTGACATCCAGTAGTTTCCTTGCTACACGCTCTCTTACAAAATGAAAGTCAACTTCTACATGCTTCATTCGACCATGAAAAACTGGATTTGCAGTCAAGTATGTTGCGCCTATATTGTCACACCAAATTCTTGCTGCAGGGGGACTAGCAATATGCAATTCTTTGAGTAAAGTTTGTATCCACATTAACTCAGCCGTGGCATTAGCTAAAGCTTTATACTCTGCCTCTGTACTTGATCTAGAGACTGTAGGCTGTTTTCTAGCACTCCAAGAAACTAGATTACTACCAAGATAAATAGCAAAGCCTCCAGTTGATCTTCTATCATCAAAATCACCAGCCCAATCAGCATCAGAAAATGCACTCACAATTAAAGATGGAGACTTCTTAATTCTAAGACCATACTCCAATGTGTACTGTATGTACCTTAATATTCTCTTCACAGCTGTCCAATGAACTGTAGTTGGTGAATGCAAAAACTGACATACCTTGTTAATTGAGAAAGATATATCTGGTCTGGTCAATGTGAGATATTGTAAGGCTCCCACAATGCTTCTATATCTGGTAGCATCCTCTGCTCCTAGAGGCTCTCCTTCTTCAAGAGACAATTTTTCTGAGGTTGATAATGGTGTAGTGACTGGCTTACAATGCATCATGCCAACACGCTTAATCAGATCTGAAGCATATTTACTCTGTGACAAATGAATGCCATCACATACTTCTTTTACCTCAATGCCAAGAAAATAGTGTAAAGACCCCAAATCTTTCAATGCAAAATCCATCTTAAGATCCTTTAATAGAGCTGATACTGCCTGTTGTGAGGAACTTGCAACAATGATATCATCAACATATATTAACAAGAAAATAGTAACACCATTCTTATCATAGAAGAACAAAGAAGTATCAGCCTTGGATGCACTAAAACCAAGTTGTTGCAATTTCTCACTTAATCTAGAATACCATGCTCTAGGGGCCTGTTTCAGTCCATATATGGCTTTGTCTAGCTTGCAAATATAATTGGGACAGGTCTTGCTTTCATAACCTGGTGGTTGCTTCATATAGACATCCTCCTCAAGAACACCATGAAGGAACGCATTCTGCACATCTAGTTGTCTAAGACACCAACCTTTTGATACTGCCAAAGATAGAACAACTCTGATAGTAGCAGGTTTAACAACTGGACTAAACGTATCTTCATAGTCTATACCAAACCTCTGTTTAAAACCTTTTGCTACTAATCGAGCTTTATATCTATCTAGAGTTCCATCAGATTTCCTTTTAATTTTGTAAACCCATTTACAATCAATGACATTCTTGACACTTCCTGGTGGTACAAGATGCCAAGTCTTGTTTCTAGCAAGAGCATTAAACTCATCATCCATTGCATGTTTCCAATTATCATTACTTAGAGCTTCTTCCAAGGAATTAGGCTCACCATTCGCTCAAACATCCATACCTGACTGTACCATCTGTGTACTGCTTCACCTTCCGTATACCATCTTGAAGTCTTGTGCGAGCACGTTCAGGTTGAGCAGGTTGGGAAACAGCATCAGGTTGAACGGTGCTAGACGCCACAGCAGCGTCAGGCGCACCCGGAACGCAATCTGATGGCGGGAGTGTCGGCTCGCCTGACGACGTGGCGGGCGCTGACTGCTGCGCCACGGGGGTCGTAGCAGGCGCTGTCTCCGAAGCTGATCCGTCGCCTGGTTCGCCTGGCGCGTCCGAGGTAGGTGCAGCTGCAGCAGAATCATCCTCAATGCCGACGCCAGGTTCCAGCTCCTCTATTTCATGCTGCTGTACATCATTTTCTTCACCAAAAACACCATTAGAATCAGGGTTAGAAGCATTAGTCGACAGTGGATCATTACTGTTATCATCCCCCCTATGATCTATGGCGACTGGATTTGTAAGGTGAATAGGAAGGAGATTGATTTCTTCTCGGAGACGAGCACCGGCGTTTGAGTGAAGTTCAGAGAATGGAAACACATCTTCATCAAAAATGACATCACGAGATACATAAATGCGTCCGGATGACACGTCTAAGCATTTGTATCCTTTATGCATCATGCTATATCCAAGGAAAACACAACGCTTAGAGCGGAAAGCAAGTTTATGCGTATTATATGGACGTAGGGTTGGCCAACATGCACACCCAAAGACCTTTAGAAAAGTGTAATCTGGCTTGTGTTTAAAAAGATGCTCCAATGGAGTAGAAAAATTAAGAAGCTTAGTTGGAGATCGATTGATCAAATAAGCGGCGGTAGAAAAAGCTTCATCCCAGAACTTTAGAGGAACAGAGGCATGTGCTAACAAAGATAGGCCAACCTCAACAATATGTCTATGTTTGCGCTCAGCTGAGCCATTTTGCTGATGCGCATGTGGACAAGATACATGGTGGACAATTCCAATTTTCGTAAAAAAGGAATTTAGACCTTGATATTCGCCCCCCCAATCTGTCTGCATGGATAGAATTTTGCAAGAGAAAAGTCGCTCAACCATAGTTTGAAATTCAGCAAATTTCTGAAAAACTTCAGATTTGAAACGAAGCATATAAACCCAAGTGAATTTACTGAAATCATCGATAAAACTGACATAATATTTCTTTCTGCCCACAGAATCTGGAGCAGGACCCCATACATCAGAAAAGACAAGCTCTAAAGGCTTAGTGGACACACTAGACGAAATAGAGTAAGGGAGTTGATGACTCTTTCCTTGCTGACATGCATCACAAACCGAATGCTTATTGGACTCACTAGAACAAGGGAGGCTATTATTGCTAACGACTTTCTGAACAATCTGAAAGGAGGGATGACCGAGGCGACTATGCCATCTTTGGGGAGATGGTTTGACGACACCAAAGGCTTTTCTTCTCAAGGATGGCGTCGGTAGGGGATAGAGGCCATCTTTACACCTGCCTTCCAGCAGAACCGTCCTCGTTTCCAGATCCTTAACAACAAACGAGTCAGGAAAGTATTCAAGAGATGCACTATTGTCACAAGAGAAACGATGAACGGATACTAGATTTTTGTGAGCTTCCGGAACATATAAAACATCATTAAGAAGGAGATTTTTAGTGGGGGTTTTAATAACAGCATCACCAATGTGACTAATGTTCATACCTGTACTGCTAGCGGTATGAATCTGGTCGTTCCCCTTGTATTTCTCCTTGGTGGAGAGCTTCTCCAACTCTCCAGTGACGTGATCAGTGGCTCCAGTATCCGTGTACCAGAGAGGATCAGCGCCATAGCGGTACGTCGCAGCGGATGCAGATTTGTTGGAGTTGCTGGACGTGTAGCTTTCGTCGAAGCGATACCAGCAGTCCAGGGCAGAATGCCCTATCTTGTCGCAGACCTGGCACGGGACCTTCTCTCCATTATGGCGATCACCGTTGCCACGGCCTTGAGGCGCGCCTCCTCGCGCGGCGTTGGGTGTGCCGCGGCCGCGTCCAGGAACACGACCCGACCAGTGCTGCGCAGCCCAGGAGATCCACGTCCCCGGCGCGCGAAGTTGGCGAAGCCCTGCGCTCCGCCATGCAGCAGATGCCAGCGATTCTCAAAGCTCAAGAGCTGAGAGAAGAGTTCACCAATGGTGATTGGTTCAACCCGGGCGACCACAGCGGACACCACCGGATTGAAGTCGAGGTCGAGGCCAGCCAGTATGTAGGATACTAGTTCTTCATCTCCGATGGGATGTCCAGCGGAGGCCATCTCATCTGCAAGCGATCTCATCTTGCCAACATATTCAGAAATTGACAAAGTACCTTTCTGTGTGGTGGCGAGCGCGATCCGAATGTTGACGGTTCGGGCTCGCGACTGCGACGCGTACGTCTGCTCCAGTATCTTCCAGACCTCTTCTGGAGTAGTGCAGCTGGTGACTTGGGTCATGACCTCTCGGGTCATCGAAGTCATGAGGAACCCGAGCACTTGTTGCTCGAGGGTGAACCAGCGAGCGTACTCTGGGTTCGCCTCCTTGATCATCTTGTCTCCTTGCTTCACTTCAATCTCGGCGGGCGGAGGCTTGCAAGTGCCATCGAGATAGCCTTGCAGCTGCGCGCCTCGCAGGATGGGAAGCACTTGGGACTTCCATAGGGAGAAGTTGCTCTTGGTCAGCTTTTCTGTGATAGCTTGGCCAAGCAGCGGCGTGGTCGAGATCGCTGAGGAGGAACTCGCCATGGCTAGGGTTTCAAAGGTGGTTTAGATGTGTTTGTGGGAGGTGGCTCTGATTACCACGTGGAGTAACCACCTGATTGTTGAAGCGTTGTCACCTCCCGTAGGAGGCCGCGTCCATGTATTTATATTGGGTAGAAAACGCCTCTACCTTGGCTTACAAGAATGTGATCTTGCGGTTAGGCTGAACCGATCTAAACTAGATTACAACTGAGAGATAAACTCGTATACAACAACATCCTAGATTCGGTTCAGCCAAACTACTCAATCACAACAGATTACAATGCTTATCTCTAACACTCTCTACGGCGTGGCGTGGTGGGCTTGTAGGCCCGGCTGTGCACTGCAAGGCTGTTCGGTCGTCCGCGAGCAGGAAAACAATCCCCTCCTGCATTCCTTCCCAAGCTGCAGATCGGCGCGGCCATAACACTTGGTTTTTTACAGCCTTGTCATCTTCTTCCAAAGCTGAGGAGCTCTGATCCGACCGAGCAGAGAATTAGCTAGGCACAGCCTGCACTTTCCAGTGAAACTTTCCGATTTGCCATAACCCTACTGCTCACGCCGTGACCGGCAAATGTTTCGCACCTCGCTCTAGCGCTTAGCTCGTTGGTCCCTTGAACGAATCGAGCATCCGAGGACGGAAACACGACGCCGCTCTACCCGAGTCCACGAATCTCCCCGGGGGCACTAGCAACGTGGCTGGCTGGCGAGGTATAGGATCTGGTCCACCGGCCGGCGAATGATCTCGGCAATGGCGAGGCGATCATGGCGCGGCCCGTACGTCGTCGCTTCGCGCTCGATTGTCGCCCATCGATCTCCTCCACCGCCGACGAAACGGAACGGCCCGCTCCAGCTCCACGGCCGACGGCTCCGTTGCTCTCCGTGGTGGTCAGGCCGTTGATGAGGGTCCCGAGGCCCTGTGTGTGGTAGGAGTACGTATAACCAGAGAGCCGGTCGGCACCCGACAAGCCGTGCGGGATTGTTTAAATTTCCTTTTTTGCAGGCCTCGTGTTCGCGTTATGATGGCCTCGGACACTCCCTGTGATTGGCCGATTAGCATGCAGCGCGGAACGCTCGATGATGCAGTACATGCAGCTTTGGCGCAGTCGCGTGAGCGTACATGGCCAATCATCGGGAGCACAATGTCCGACATGTTCCAAACGCAAACGGCGAGGACTCGTGTACACTTGTGTAAAATTGACAACATAAATCCGGTGGTACTTCACATTCAAATGTCGCCTGCGGGCGCTCGCCAGAGTGGCCAGAGCCTCCAGGCTCCGGAGCGTTGCTCCGTCGGCCCGGGTTCGAGCGCCGCGGCACAGCGGCATTGTGGTGAACAGTGCCTGAAATATGGTGCTGTTCACTGCAGTGCAAAAAAAATCCTTTCGCTTCTCCGTTGGACTATCTGTGTGAGAAGATCGTTCTTCTTAACAAAATGTCTGGGGGCCGTCATACCTCCCGCAGGTCGAGTTTTTTTATTTTCACATTCAATGTCACCACCAATGTGTTTGGTACATAACACGTATTACCAATTTATTACCAAGCCGTGAGTTGATTGCACGTTCAAGCATTTGCCCGGAATAAACGCTCTAGAGATTTTCCAAAAGTGTCTGTCCAACACATTTGCCCCGTCACTCACGTACCCCCACATTCGCACCAGATGTGGAGCATCATTTTATCCGGTCTCTAACACCACTACGGTGGTCACCGGTTGTCGGCGTTTAGTAACCGGCCGACGAGTGAATTTGTGCGCGGCTCGACGGCGATCAGCGAGTTTACGAATGACACAGTGGATTATACTGGTTCAGGCTAGAAGCGCCCTATGTCCAGTTTATGGTTTTTCTCGTGTTGCTCGTTGTTGGGGTTACAAGCTGTGGGCTAGAGGGATCCGCTCCCAGGTCTCTACCTTTGTGTCTTCGTGTGTGTCCCAGTCTCTGAGAGAGAGAGAACTCTCTGTGTGCGAAAAGAACTCCCCTCGTGCGAAAAGGACCCTCCTCCTTCCCCCGGCCCAATCTTCCCTTTTATATGCTAAGGGAAAACGGTTACAGATAGAGGAAGGGAGAAAAAGAAAAGAAAGTAAAGATAAACGAAAGGCGGTGGAGATGGAGTCGGGCCGTCCTCGTCGGACTCGATGGCTTCCCCCGCAATCTCCTCGTCAGGTCGTATGATGTCGTCATCCGTGTCTTGTCCGGACGCTGCGGATCACCCATTCCCTGATCGACACTGTTAGTCGCTGTAGATGTTGCTGTGGACCACTGTTTGAGTTAGGCGACGGTCATTCCGTGCTCTGTTGGTGACTGTGTGTGCGTACTAGGTGCACGCATTCGCCGTTCCACGCCCGGTCGTGATGTGACGCCCGCCATTCCGCGGTACGTCAGGCACAGTGTACTTTCCCACCGTCCAGGAGTTAACTGATGAGGACATAACCGGCTCAGATATGACCATGTTCATGAGTTTTGAACAAAAGGTGAATCAATTCTATATCATAATTATGTCCAAAATATTTGATGAATTGTTGCTGCACCATGATGTGTGTTTAATTTTATTTTCAGAATTGCTTACATGGATCAAGGAAAGTATTAGACGCATATGGAAGGCATGGAGGACCAAGGAAATGATTGGGGACCAATTCCATATATCCCCAACGTTCTCCATCAGATGACCACGTCAGTTTCAGTCCACGGAAAGAAAGAGATCAAATCTGACACATTTTGGAAAGTCGGATTCGGACTACAGAACAGCACCAACTTGCGACGACCGTCACGACTTCATACGTACTCCGATTGGGGCGATCTTGGACTTCATGGAAAGCTTATCAAATCTACTTTCCAACGGATCCAGCCTCATGTCCATATCTATTCGGAGCGCCGCAATCGTCGTTTTACTACAGAGACATTTTTCTGTCCAGTTTTGGTCCGACGGGCCTTCTATCAAGTTGGGCCCAATAGGGGCGCGTCCTAGGGTTTGGGGACGACCCCCACCACGTCCTGGTTGTCCTCTACACCTCTCATATACCTCCATAGCCGCCACTTTCAGTTTGGGTTTTGATTGATTGTAAGTTTAGCCATTGCTACTTCCTGGTAGACGCGCGAGTCGACTAGACCGCCTGAACTACTTGATTCAGAACCCCACCTTGCTGAATTGAGTTACTTGTTTATCTTGTTCTTGCTGGTTCTTCGATTGCTTGCAGGAATTACCCTCGTGGTTTGGTTGATCGTGCTCCACAAGATCGCGAACAACCGTTGGAGTTGGTGTATCGGTCGCTAAGGCGCATCCTTGGTTGTAGTTGTAGTCGGCCATCAACGTCTCTCCAATCTAAATCGAAGTTATCCCCCATCTCTCACCGAAAGATCAGCGCCTAACCCCACCACGTCCCCATCAATTGGTATCAGAGCAATTTAAAGAAGATCTGATTTTAAACTCTTCTTCCTCACTATCAATGCAATAAAAACCTCTAACTTCAGCATGTGTATCATTTGGTATCAGATTTCAGGTTGCTCACGGTACTTTGTGAAAGTTTTTGTTGCTGTTTTATGATGGGTGATTATAGCTTTGCAAATGAGATTAAGTTTGTGCCCAAACTTTCTTCAAGAGCTTCTCAATCTGAATATTATGAGTGGGAAGATGCTATGGAGAATTTCTTGTGGGGACGTGGTCTGAATTCTTACATGAAGATACACTTTGCTAGGAGAACATTTTCTGAATGTGTATCACATTGGTGGTGTAAGCTGCAGAAACAACATGTTGAGAGAGGCGAAGATCCATGTAGAACATGGTCTGGAATGAAAGATGTGTTGAGGCATCAATTTGAGCAAGAATATAGGAGCTTTTCAACTCAGAAGAATGGCGTTGTTTCATCATGCCCATCTGTCCAACACAAAGAGACGCAGGTTATGCATTCAGCGTGGAGTTCATCCATCGTTGGAGATGTGAATGAGCCTCAACAAGGTGCTACAACCAAAATTGATCTTGCTGAAAATAGGTTGTTGCATTGCAGCAAGGTAAAGTCCGATGTTGCGAAAAGGATTTCTCCTTGTAAAGATCACGGGAAATCTGCTGTTGGGTATCCCAAATACATTTCCCCTAGTGAGAACAGAAAGAAATATGCTAGTGCAAGGGATGAGCTGAAAACTAATGTTCTGAGTGGGATTTCTTCTAAACCAGTGAAGCATGTTAGGTCCTCAAGTGCTGCTGGTCACAAAGGTAATTTCTTTCATGATGAAGCTGAGAAAAGGCTGCATAAACCACAAGGACATATCCAGCAAGAGAAGAAGGAGAAGAATGCCGCTGCTGATATATTTCTTTCTCCCCAACAACATGAAGATTATTATAGTGCTAATGAATCAAAAGAGGATGTTCCCATAGAGGGTTTTAACTTGCTGGTCAAGAAGGATGATAGTTCTAACAACACCGTTGTTCAAAATGGACAGCGATGGAGTGTTTTTCAATCTGAATGTAAAATCAAGGATAAGGTCTGCAAACTTGTTATTGATGGTGGGAGTTTTACCAATATGATTAGCAAGGATCTGGTGCAGGCATTATCACTATCGACATGGAGGCATCCTACACCACACCATGTCAAGTGGATGAATCCTTCTGGAAAGCTGAAAATAACCCACAAGGTGCGAGTGAATTTTTCTGTTGGTAATTATATTGACAAAGTGGACTGTGATGTAGTGCCCATGGATGTTTGTCATTTACTATTGGGGAGACCGTGGGAGTATGATCTGAATGCTACACATGAAGGCCGCTCCAACTATTATTCTTTTATCCATAAGGGAGTGCGTCATGTTCTAAAGCCAGTGCAAGAATGTGCCATAATGGCTGAAGTGTTTCCCACTGTTACAAAGAAGAAGGCCTCAAAAATTATCCCAAAGACGGGGACGTCTTTGCTTCAAGAAAGGGAGAATGATGTGGCCATACGTGCTGTAATGCCTATAGCAAACGGTTCGAATGATATTCTAATAGCTGCAAGCAATGTTTCTGAAATTACAAACAAGAATATGAATGAGGTTCAAAGATCAAATATGTTTGAGTTTCCCATTGCTGCAGAGAATTATGTATCCAACAATATCTCAAAGCCGAGGACGGCTTTGCTTCAAGGGAGAGAGGATGATGAGCCCATGATCTCTCATATTCTTTCAGCTAGCAAATCTGAAAACAAGCGTGATTCTACAGAGATTTCAAAAGGTAATACTTTTGAAAAATATACGATTCAGTTTGGCACCATTGCAAATATTATGAATGATAGCAAGAAAGACAAGTTTATATCAGCTAGTAATGCTATGAGAAGTAACATTTTTGTTGGGGCTAATGTGTGGAAGAAAGAATATAATAGTGACAAGAAGCCATGTATTAAGATTGGATCAATGTTGGTGCTAATTGAGGAAACTAGAGATCATATCCAGGTGGACCAGACCTTCCCAAGGGCGTGTAGTACCTTCCTGTCAAATTCTACACGGCCTCATGTGAATCCAATCACGAAATTGCAATATATGGAAGGTTCAAGTCAATTCGGATTTGTTTCGGAGCATCCAGACAAGCGCGACGAGAAATACCATAACTCCCTCATACGAAGTCCGTTTGGGGTAAGTAAATACTCTTTGGAAAGATAATTTGATAACCTTTCCAACGCATCCAGTCCCATTGTCAGATTCATCCCGAGGAAGATGCAGTCATCGAAACAACTATCGGGTCCTGTTGAGTCCAAGTCTGTTTTGTATTTTGGTCGAGTCGAACCATGTGTTGGCTGGCCTGCGTGCCATATAGCCTAGGGCCGGGGCCCCTGTAACTGGGAGTTGATTATTATTGTTTATGGTCGTGGTGTCCTCCAAGGAACCCTAGAGGCAATGCCCTCTTCTACCGATTGAAGATTGCTGCCGTCAATCGATCTTGCCGGTTGCTGAAGTTCGTGATCAGGTGATTGCTCTCCTGGGTGCGTGCTGGAACCCTGTGGTTCCCCATCTCTGAATCGTGCTTGCCTAAGTCACGGGTTGGAGATTTTATCTAGTGCTGGTTTGCATCTACATCAAGTTCTTGTAAACCGGTTATTATCTATCGTGTGTCCTGCTGTTGCTATTTGTCATTGCTAGTGGAGAACCAATTATTGGAGATTGTTATCGCTCTTGAATAGTCCAAATTGTTGCTGCTATTACATCTATTAGTTGCCGATATATCAGTCACAATTGCACGGGCTATCGCTCTTGCTTGCTTAATTCAGAGGGAAATACATTTGTTGCTTGGTACCGTGAAAGATTGGGACAATTTCTTGGACATTGCTAGGCGTGTCTTTATCATTAACGCGGAGTGAATCCTTATCCTGAACCGGCCGGTCGTACGCTCGAGGATGACCGAGATGTCCGTGTGGCTCCCGTGCCTGTTCCCCGGCCGTCGTGGTCGGATTCGATTCGGGTCAGGGCCCTCCGTCGACCCCGACCACTATCGGGGCGAACGGTCGACGAAAGTCGGCCGCTGGAGTTTGGACGGAGCTGTCGCTCGACCCTGTGGCGCCCGACTCCCGTCGTGGGGAGTCGGATGAACATTCTGCCCGAGTTGGGCTCCTTTAGTGCGGGCCGGCCGTGGCCCCGCGCGGAACTGCGACCGCGTGGCCTTGTGCAGTTGGGCCCTTAATGGGCTGTTTGGAGCGGAGATTCTTTCTGGCTAAGGGCAGTAGTTGCGCCTTTCGCTTAACTGGGCCCTTCGTAGGCCCAGCACTCCGCTGCGCCTCTCCGCACAGGATCTTTGAGCTTTGGTCAGTATTTGTACTGAGTACGTATGTACTATCGGGTATCTAGAAAATGGGTACCCGACACCGGTCACACCGTGCCTGTGCCCGCGCCATGCAGCCCCATGTCGCCGGTAAACGGAATTGCTTGGCATACATAATTCGCGGCTACATACATAATTTGAGATGTAGATGTCATCATTTGCTTTATGAAATAAAACTTCTGTTTATCTAAATAAGGGGTTGCACGAATTAGCCTTTTTGCACAGAATATTTCCCCTGAGACGGTGGAGTCCAAAATGTATCGTAGTGGCGTCTTAAATATGCCATATGTCAACATACCGTTGTGGGCTCCAAGCAGAGTAGGGTTGTATGTGCGCTGCGGCTGCAATGCCTCATATTACTAGGCATTTTTCACACAAAAAAAGGAATTAAAAGGAAATATATTTGCACTTTTTGTCAATAAAAAGAAATAAATCGGGCAAAATTGATAGTTAGTTTTAGTAAAATTAGGAGAATTTGAAAGTTGCTTTGTCTTTGTGTAGACAGATATAATTACTTTTGATTTTCTTTCATCAAGTTGGCTGAGAAAGGAAGTTCTAAAACGTGTTGAGATTTACATGTTTATTCGATCTATTCGAAACATCTTTCTCCTAATATTGCAAAGTTCTGAGTTGAAAGAATTCTTATTGATAACATGATACTGGTAATGTTTCAGATATTTTTTTTAAAAAAGGTTAAAAAATGCAGTTTTGTTTCAAAAGATAGTAACTATGAAGCTGATATGAGAGGAATAGGGTACTGGAACAAATTGCGAAAGGGCCTGTGGCTTAGTGGCTACAAGAGATTTAGTAGCACCTGAGGTCCTGGGTTCAACTCTCCGTGGAAGCGAATTTTCTAGAATTTAACGGCTTCGTGCTTTTAGTGGTAGGCGACGCTCCCGTCGACAGCGAGGCGCCAGTGGTGACTTCGTCAATCTCGAGAATTTGCTGACTCAGTCTTCGCAGATGCTCATAGAGGTAAGGTTTTGCGTAGTGTGCTTATAGGAGTGAGTGCGCATGCGTTGTGAGCATCCAGATTTTACTGTGTAATCGCAAAATAAAAAAAGAAAAGGTTACTGAAACAAAACAAGAACCAGAGGTGAGAGGGTCACTCACCTTTTGCACTGATGTATATGACGGCTGTAGGACTAGTGTTGCACACCTGATAATACTCCTAGCTTGTGATATACTCCTTTTGGTTTTAAATTGTTGACGTTTGACTATTTTTAAGTTATGTTTGACTATTCGTCTTATTCAAAATATTAGAAATTTATCATAGATTTTGATATGATTAGTTTCATCACTAAAGAAAATTAAAATATAACTTATATCTTATTCAAAATATTTAAAAATTTATCATAGATTTTGATATAATTAGTTTCATCACTAAAGATAATTAAAATATAACTTATAATTTTACATAATTAAACTAATATTTTAAATAAAACAAACGGTCAAATGAAACTAAAAAATAGTCAAACTTTAACAATTTAAAACTGAAAGGAACACGTATTATCCTCTGTACACACGTGCATTATGTCCCAGCTCATCCTTGCCTTCTACTCCCTCCGGTCCTGAATGTAAGGATTCCTAGAGTTCAAACTTGAAAATAAGGAAGACAGCAAAAGACTCTGCAGCCCCTACTCATTCTCTGCACACACGAATAGATTACTCCACGCCGTACAGTAGCATTGAAAGCATTCCAATCCACCAGCCCGGCGGAGAAGAAAGGGAAGGCCGGCGACGCCATCGCACGGAGAGAGGGCAGGCTAGGGTCGCCGTCGACAGTTCCCTTCCGCCAGGACATCGCGCCTCCCCGAGCTCCACCACCACTACTCCACTAGCGCCGCCACCCACATGGGGAGCTGGGAAGGAGTGGACCTGCGGCCACGGCAAGGGGAGGCGACCGACCACACGGCAAAGAGGAAGGAGTGAGCACCGAGCGGGAGTGAGGAGGCCGGCGTCGCCGTCGCGCGGATGGAGGAGGTCACCATCGCTCTTCAGCCGTAGATCCGGTGCGGTGGTGGAGGATGCCGCCATCATGCGCTCCCACCGCTCACGACGCGGCCGCATCTCCTCTCGCCTGGAGCTCAGCGGGGCACCGCGGGGCAGCCTGGACGCGAGGTCGTGGTGGTGCGGGCTTGAGGCACAGGGAAGGCGGCACAGGCGTGGGCGCGAGGGAGCAGCGGCGTGGGCGCGAGGCGTAGGGGAGCGACGCAGGCAGGGCCGCCTGGGCGTGAGGTAGCGGCGGCGCTGGATTGACGCAGGGGAGGGGAGGCGGCGCGGACAGGAGAGGGGAGGCGGCGCTGACGAAGGGAGCCAGGCGCCCGCAGGCCGCGCTGATGGAGGTGGGTGGGATGGTAGTGGGGCCCGCTGGAGTTACTCGTGGTCGGAAAAATCCAAGGATTCTGTGTGGTCTGGGGTCCCATGTAGTGTAGGAATGCTTATATTGTGGTAAGAATTTGAAGCCCAGGAATCCTTACATTGAGGACCGGAGGAAGTACTAGAATAGAACCCATGTGGGCAAGGGAAGGGTGAGCCGAGGGTACAGCTACGCGCCTCACGGAGTGTAACCGGAGATGGACAATACGTACAAAACAGCCAATCTCACGTTCGTCAGGTGAACAGCGCGCAAAATTCGAACCAAAATCCAAATCCGATCCCACCCAGCCCTGAAATTCGGAACCCGCCCCAAATGCGCCGGCCTAGCGCCGCCGTCTGCCGTCGATGAGTCCCGCCCCTCCGAACGCCAGCGGCGACCTCTTCGCCGCCAACCTCACGGGCGCGCTCCTCGCCCTCGCTTCCTCCGCTTTTATCGGCGTCAGTTTCATCGTTAAGAAAAAGGGCCTCCGCCGCGCCGGCGCTGCCGGCTCCCGCGCAGGTGACCGGCCCCTCTCCGTCCGTCGCCGGCGACCGAAAGGCGCTTGCTTTTGTTTCTCTCTTTATTTTTTCGTTATATGTTGCAATCATGGAGAACTTGTCAAATTCCTTTCGTTTTGTACGATGTTTTGGGGTCCATTTTAGGTTACTTGACAATCGATGTTGAAAAGGCGCCTTTATGAGTGCCCAGTTTGTGAAATTTGTGTTGGTGACGGAATTGCAGGTGTTGGAGGCTATGGATACCTCTTGGAGCCCCTCTGGTGGGTTGGGATGATTACTAGTAAGTTCTTGATTCCTTTGGCTAGCTCATTATATTGATTCTAAAAATTGAGACGCTTGAGCAAATTGTGAAACTTCGCAGTGCTGATTGGAGAGATAGCAAACTTCGTGGCCTACATGTTTGCGCCGGCAGTTCTGGTCACCCCTCTTGGTGCACTCAGCATAATTGTCAGGTAGGATTGTGAGTGCTGAATAACCATTGTCTGCTCTGTTGTAAATGACGAGCTCCTGAATTGATCTGGTTTACATGTGCTTGCGTGTTTTTTCGATGCAGTGCTGTTCTAGCCCATTTCACCCTGAATGAGAAGCTGCAACGGATGGGCGTGTTGGGCTGTGTGCTATGTATAGTTGGGTCAACCGTGATCATTCTCCACGCACCCGAAGAAGAGGCACCGAGCTCAGTGACTCAGATCTGGCACTTGGCAACACAACCAGGTACTCTCCCCGATGGCATATAACTGGTTGTTGGAAATTGACATGATCCTACAAATTGTAACTTTTACCACGAGGTTTCAAAGTTGTAATGAAACAGTGCTTTCCCGGACAAATATACTTATGTTATTTCATATGCCTGTCCAAAATGGTTGTACATATGATTGGTTTAACTAATGCATTTTACGATGATTGGTTGTCATTGGTCGCTAGAACTAAGTTATTGGATTTTAATGTGCATTGTGTAATGTATTTCCTTATCTTCTGCAGCATTTCTTTGCTATGCGGCCTCTGCGCTGGCTGTCTCACTAATCTTGATGCTGCATTGTGCGCCCCGCTATGGGCAGACCAACATTGTGGTGTATGTTGGTATTTGCTCGGTGATAGGATCTTTGACGGTAAGTGATTTGAAAATTCCTTTGGTACAAACTTCATTTTAGTTTTTCACTTTTTTCTGATGGAGTGCTCTTTGACTTTTGTTTTGTTAGGTAATGAGCATCAAGGCAGTAGGCATTGCTATCAAGCTTACAATTGAGGGTCTAAATCAGGCTGGATATTTCCAAACTTGGCTGTTTGCAACTGTTTCAGTTACATGCATAATTATTCAGTTAGTCTACCTGAACAAGGTACCACCAGTAGAAACTTTATGTTTTAGATAACAGCATTCACTATGTTTGTTTGCATCTTCACGTCATTTTGAACCTCCAGGCACTAGATACTTTCAACACCGCGGTTGTTTCTCCTATCTACTATGCAATGTTCACATCCCTCACAATTTTAGCAAGCGCCATTATGTTCAAGGTAAGATAATTTTGAAAAACCCCAATTCGCAATTATATTTGATCTTTTTACTAAACTTCTATTTGTCATTACAACCAGGACTGGTCTGGGCAGAGTGTAAGTAGTATTGTCTCTGAAATCTGTGGATTTCTTACCGTACTTACTGGTACTCTCGTACTGCATTCTACAAGAGAACATGATCCAAACCTTGCTTCAGGTAAATGCTTCTTTTTTGATGAACCAGATTTAGCCATTCTACGAAGATGAGGATGAATGTTGTGCGGTATCATACGTCGTGGCTTGACGACAACATTGTGCAAGCATGCATATAACTTTTCTTGAACTGAACATAAAATGATCATTGGTTACTGATGTTTTAAACTACTGAATTCCGCCTCAGCAGTCTTATATAGTATTAAAATTTGCTTAAAGTCCTGTTTGTTGAGAATTGCCGTATGCTACTGTTGTACTGAATACAGATATGAAAATCCCTACTAAATTATTTTTTACATATGTGTAGCAGTGAAGTTGGAAATGATGTTTGGTAAATTTATTCAAATTACTACTTTTTCCTTAGTGGCCTTCTTGTATTGAATTTGGCATAAGTTGCAGTTGGCAAGAGTTGGTGCTTTACGCTTTGTTGTACTGAACCAATGTAGCAATCTCTGCTAAAGTTGGTTAACATTTTAGCTGGACGTTTGTTTAAATTGGATAGTTATTTTGTAATTTGCCTTGGGTTGCTGGAGACCATTGTGCTAGCATTCATTTTCATGGATATCCAAATCGTTCTCTTCTTATTTATGGATCAAGAATTATCCACCATGTAAAACCTTACTTACTATTTGTGATGTACTAGCATATCTGCCCCTGTCAACTGCTTTAAGATTTGCCTCTAGATAGAATCGTAAGAATCAGTATAGTTATAGGATGGACATTGAATGCTATTCGATTACCTGTTGTCATGTAAAATCCTTTTAGCTTGCCAAATCCATTCTTATGGAAGGTGCTAATATAGTAACTTACTCTTTTTTTTTCTTTCTTTTGTGCAATTACAGATCTGTACACTCCTCTTCCCCCAATATATTGGCATATACAAGGAAATGGTGAAGCAATAGGAAAACAAAAAGAGGATGCTTTACTTTCTGGCGATTTCATTACCGTGGTGCGACAAGACTACTTTGTCTAGAGAGTAGAGACTTTCTTGGACGTTCTGGGGTTCTTTGTCGCTCACTCTCGGCTGATGTGTCACTGTATGTTGCACTGCTTAGCTCTACTGGGAGAAGGTGATGCTGTTTCCATGGTTATAGATCCCATAATACGAGCCTGAATGATAGCGGAATTTTGCAGAAAGGGTAGGATTAGTTGAAGTTCCACCTTGATCATCACGCGCCTGGGCAGATGCGTAGCCTGAAGCAAGATTTAAGCAACCTGTCATATCTAGCCAGCTGATGTGAGCAAGATTTTGCCCAGATGGTGGAGCCATATGTCACATCTGACGGCTATTGCTAGTCTGACAATTTTCGTTCTTCAGCTTCTAAGGTGGTTTAGTTGATGTATTAATATTGTACAGTCTAGTGTGAATGTATGAAGTAGTACCTGTAGAATCTGAACTGGTAACATCAACAATTTTTGTCGATCTTCTTTAGAGTAGCATTATTATGGTTTCCTGATGAAGGACACCAATTTTTTAGACTATACATGGCTCCTGACATGTGATATTTATGGCTTTTGGTCAAAGAATCGATTTTCTTTTAGCTGGAATCACGATTTTAGATGCATGTGTAATGCTAATGTTCTTACCATAAAAAATAAATCACAGGGCAAGGAGGGATGTTAAACACCCTTTTGAACTCGCATCCTTTGGATAGCTGACGTCATTTTGTCGATAGCTGCGTCACTGAAGATGGCAGATGCATTATATCCTACGGCCACCCGTTTCTTCTATCTCCAGACTCCAGTTCGCACCCCCGGCCCCTCCCCTCACCATGGCAGCCGCTTCTTGGGCTGCTCCCACCAATTCCTTCGCGCCGGCGCCAGCGCCTGGGAGGCTCATGGCGTCGCCTTCTTCCGTCAAGACGCTGCCCCGCCGCACCCTTCTCAGGGCGGCGGCCAGCGAGTCCGCCATGGTTCGTGGACCATTTCGAGCTCAGTATTCCTGATTTATCCATTCCCACCGGTTCTTGAAATTTTTTTTCTATTCATGGATAGTGTAGTTTTGTTCGCATTCGAAATTATTTGCTTAACGCCATCGCCTGAAACCTCTATCCCCGGTAGTTGCACTCTTGGGTCTCGCCGCCTTCCCCGCACTGCCACCGCTGCGTGCGCAGACGTGCCTGAAGGCCGCAGCAAGCTCGGCCAACGCTGAACTGTTGCTCTAATGGGAAGTAGGCACACACCAAACACCCAAAGCCACTTCCGCTGTTGCCTTAGAGTGTAGTTTTGGGCAACCGGGCACCGTTCGATAGATGAAAACAACTGGTTTCTTTGCCAAATGGGAGCCTGGTCAGTTCAACGCCCACCCCCTAAACCTAATTTCTTCTTTTGAACGAACGGGCGCGAACCAGTGCCAATTTTTTAATTAAAGGAGAGACTAAACCTAACTTTTGACATCTGCATAATCCCAATGGAATAAGGAACCGCCGAACATCAGTTTAACGGAAATAGGTGCAGAAGAGATCTTGGCCGAGTGGTTAAGGCGCCGGAGTAGCACCTCCCAGGTCCCGGGTTCAATCCCTAATGGGGGCGAATTCCGGACTCGGTTTAAAAAAAAAAATCCCCTCGCCTCTCCACACTCCAAAGCACGGGTATAAGAGAAGAGACAAACCGCTCTCACACGGTGTTTGGCTCCTTGTGTGTGGGGGGGTGGGGGGGGGGGGGGGGGGGGGGGGGGGGGGGGGGGTGGAGTTCTCGGCCTGCGGGAGAAGGTCTTCTTAGAAAAATGCCACGAGGGCGGCTTGCCCCCCGCAGGTTGAGTTTTTTTTTTTTAACGGAATTAGGTCTTCACATCAGTTATTTGTTGGGTTAGGCACATCATTAGTATCAGTTTGATGTTACCTATGTTTTGTTTGCTCTGCTAATGCTATATGGTGCATTTTTAGGTTTCTGGTGAAACGTTGCTTGGTTTGTACGAGAAAGAGAGGTTAGGACTCTCACGATATGCATATGAGGAGTCCAGTGATGGCAGGTACTGGGAAGTCCTGGACGCTGATTTGCGCTACTGGACAAGAACCCTGCGCCCAGTGCAGGTATATATAAGGTGTGCATCAGTGGAATTTTTTTGCGAGAACAGGAGGGGCTCGCCCCTATGCATTAGTGGAATTAACATGCAAAAGTGCTCGGCATTATATAAAACATAAAATACAAAATCTTCAATATGTTCATTCTCATTGAATTGGCGCTTTGCAGTGGTATCCTGGTCACATTGCAAAAACAGAGAAAGAGTTGAAGGAACAGTTAAGGCTCATGGATGTTGTCATAGAGATCCGTGATGCTAGGATTCCATTGTCCACCAGCCATCCTAAGGTTGTAAATTTGGTTATTTCTCACGTTTATCTGTGGAAACCAACTTGAGATGTTACTTAGACATGGTGTGTATGATCAGATGGACTCCTGGCTAGGCAACCGGAAAAGGATTATAGTCTTGAACCGCGAGGACATGATCTCAACTGAGGACAGGAATGCATGGGCCACTTACTTCGCGAATCAGGGCACCAAAGTTGTTTTCTCCAATGGACAGCTGGGCATGGTATGATAGCCTTGTGTAGTTTGGCAGCTAGCTGATCAGATCTACCTTGTGATCCATATGTATTTATCATTCACTTGCTACCATTTTCTTTGATGATGTTACAGGGTACAATGAAACTAGGTAGGATGGCAAAATCAGTAGCGTCTGTTGTGAATACAAAGCGAAGAGAAAAGGGACTACTTCCTCGCCCGGTAATCCAACTGACGTTGTGTTGGTTTTCTTGTGTTTCATTTGTCCATTTAATTACCCAGATGTGCACATTAGTATTTCATGGGCTTTGCAACATTTTTCTTTTTTGTACATTCGCTGATATTATGCATCTATCTCTAAACTTGTTTGGAACTCAACGAGTTCATGATTATTCTAAATTTGGCTATCACACATAACATGTTTACTTACCAATTCTATTGTGCCCAAGGTTCGAGCTGGAATAGTTGGATATCCAAACGTGGGCAAATCGTCCTTGATTAATCGCTTGCTAAAGCGACGAATGTGTCCAGCAGCACCTAGACCTGGTGTCACAAGAGAACTGAAGTAAGCTATGCAGTTGCATACTTGTAGTTTTACACACTGTTACGTTCATGTATTGTACAACTAATCTGGTGTTTGCACTATGTAGCTTCTAACATTTGAGCTGAACAGGTGGGTTCGTTTCGGAACAGACCTAGAGTTGTTAGATTCGCCTGGAATTTTGCCTATGCGAATTAGTGACCAGACAGCTGCAATTAAGCTTGCTATATGTGATGACATTGGAGAAAGATCATATGACTTTGCTGATGTGGCTGCTATCCTTGTACAGATGTTGATAAGACATCCGGCAGTAGGTCAGGTTTCTAACAAGCTAATGGCTACCATGTTGTATTTGAAGCTGATAGTAATACATTAATCCGTCTCCCTTCTAGTTTCAAACATTTGTGTGCTGTGAACTGTAAATGTTCCTGCCTTATTTTTTCTGCATTTCTTCAATGGTGGGCTTCTATCTCACAGGTTCTGAAGCATTTCGAAGGCGATACAAGATTGATTTAGATGGGGACTGTGGTAAAATGTATGCTTTGATCCTCTCTAATTCATTGTATCTGTTATCACTATAGAAGTTTAGCCAATGCTCTGACATCACACTTGAACATGTTTGCAGGTTTGTCACAAAGCTCTCTTCTCACTTATTCAATGGAGACACAAGCCAAGCAGCTTTCCGCATATTGTCTGACTACAGGAAAGGCAAATTTGGCTGGGTGGCGCTGGAGAGACCTCCAACATGAGCAATGAAGGCATCAGAGACACTTAGATGACAGAACCGCACTTGTTCATAGTACAACATATTATAATGTCGAAGCACAAGTATAGGATAATCTACCTGGACATGCTTTTGTACTACGAATTAATTTTAGAACAGCTGTCCATCTACGTACACAACACATCAGAAATCCCCCTTGTCACTCGGCAGTCTAGAGAGACCGACCTGAGTTTTGTGATCCTGTGACTTGGCTCAACTGTTTTTCTGAATTGTAGTGGGTTAAGCTACCTGGACATGCTTTTGTACTAAGAAGGTTGCAACTTTGCCTTAAATTTCAGTTCCGAATGTGACAACTATTTTTTGTTTTATTTTACTTTTATGTGGAACACTGGATCATCATCATTCTGGCCATGAAAATTCAGAACTAGAGTTCCCCCTCTCCTTTTTTTGTTCCTTCCAAAACTTGCATTTTCATTTCTTGTACAGATAGACGCAACGGTATAGCTTTACAGCATTCTTTCACTATATTTAGTACAGAATATACAATATGATCTTTTGCTACCATCGGTTTTTCTCAGCTCCAATCTGACATACTGTTAGTTCCTCACCTCGGAGTCTCTCTCGGGTGGCGTTACTGCGGACAAATTTTAGTTATCTACAACCCTGCTGGGGCTACAGATTTCAGGATCGCAGATGACTGCACAAATTGCAGGCCTATGTTCCAGTCACTGTATTTTGAGGTCGTCGAGTCTGTCGATTAGATCCAAAGCTTTGGTCCTATCAATCTCGACGTCAATAACAGGAAGCATGGAAAACCTCCTGACTGAGAACAAGTCTTTCCTGTCGCCACTGGCTGGAGAATGACTATTGCTCTTGCTCAACCTACTTTGTTTGCTGTGTCTTGGCTTTGTGTCAAACTCTTGACTCTTGCTAATTCCAGGGATGAATTTCCTGTACTTCACATCCTTTAGCATATCCTGATCCTCTTGTGTAAGAATTGGTGATGAATTGTTTGTTTCGCCTGGCAACAGTGTGATTGTAGTACGCTTTTGTGTCAGTGAACTGACAGGAGATTTGATGGGAGACCTTACACCTCCATTGTCAATTCTTGATTTACTGATAAGATGGTGAAGCCAGACAACAAGCTCTAGGATATGTGCTTCAGTTGCCTCCTTATCAGCATGATATAATGTCTCGATTCTGGCGAAGTCCATTTGCCTTGATAGTTTGTAGTCCTTCTCAGATCTGCATCAGAAAAAAGGTCATCGTTAACAATCATAGTTCCATCAATTTCTATTTGCACTGATGAACTTCAGTTTTCATCAATTTATGTTCAGAATGATTGTAGAGATGCTAACCCTTTTGCCCACTCTCCAACCCAACCGAAACCATGATATGCCCTGGTTTGGACAAATAAGATCTGAGAAATTTTTGCTGATGTCAATAACAATATCATAGGTGATAATGATAGATTAAATTACCTTTTTGTATTATGGACAAAAGGGACAAGCCATTGCAAAGTCTTCACCATTTCAGCTTTGATTTGAGTAGTCGTAAGCTGCATCCATTTAGCAGAACCATGTTCAGGTGCATAGCTTAGCATAACAGTAAACGTGAAGACTCTAATCTGGCTAACCTCTTCTTTGAGTTTAAAAGAACATAGCTTAGAACGGAGAGTAGATTTGATGGTAGGTGGCAAACCATGGTACAATGCATCCCTCATGTTGGGAGTGACTACACTTGGTCGAGTAACCTATCAATTGATCAAAGAAACTCAAGTTCACACATTCTTCATAGAAAATGATCACAGAAACTGAAATTGATTGTGGCGGTCCTTATTAAATAAGTAATGCTTTTCTAACAGTGTCTTGAACCATGCAATGGAACTTGATAAACACATGTTACAATGACAGCTCATGATATATCCTCTGTTGGAAAGTTGACCAAATTATCCTTCTAATCACAAAACAGTTCAATAACATGTTTAGTAGAGTATGTGAACTTACAAAAGTATTAATCAGATCGATGATATTTGCGTAATGCAGCGCAAGGCCTGCTGGTCCCAATCTATTATGGTGTTTGGCAGGTTCTTCAGGCTCTTCAGTGTCTACATTCAGATACAAAGGAAGAAACTCTAGGTAACTCTCTCAGAAAGTGGCGACACACAATAAGAATACCTATGTACTCTTCTGACAGTAACTGCTCTTCAGTTACATACCAAGACTGTCAAGGGCTAAAGTTGTTTGAGTTAGATAATGAATGTACTATGTTATTCATATTGCTGAAACTGTAAATTCTAAGACATATGATGACCATGAAAACTCTACGCAAATATATGATAATAGCATCGATGTACATTTTTGCCTCCTTGATGTGCAAGCAAATTTAGCACACAAATTTGCTACTAGGACTAAAGAATGCATGTACCTTTGATGCCCTGCCTTAGTACAAGTATGTTTAGGTCATGATTTTGTTAAACAAGACTAAAGAATAAGCAAATATTAACTACCTGAAGGATTCAAAATAGCTAAAACCCATAAGAATTGCGTTACTACGAGTATGTTTAGATCATGGTATTGCTAAATAAGACTAAAGAATAACTGAATAGGAAAATATTAACTGCACTAAGGGCTTGAAAATACAGTAGCTAAGTACCACAAAAGGCAATGGTCACCCTATTTATGCTCCCTCCATCCCAGAATATAAGGGGTCTGGGTTCGGTCAAAGTCAAACATTGTTAGTTTTGACCAATAATATCTTTAAAAAAATATTTCAAATAAAAAGAGTTATATATTATGTTAGTTGGTTTTGCAGTGAATCCAATGATATCATTCTTATCAATCTTTATGAATATTTTAGTAATGATACAATGTTTGACTTTGACCAAATCCAAAAACCCTTGTATTCTGGGACATAGGGAGTAGTTTTTAGTCGTCCTATAGAACCACAACAGTTGCTAAATTAACCAGACACACATAATGCATCCCTGTAACCTATGTGGATTCCTGGGGCTGGGTCTGCTGTGACAAAATAACATAATCAATTTTACTCTTAACAAAGCAATGTAAGAATAAATGTACTCCTCAAAATACCACAATCAAAAAACAACATCAGTCCAAACAGACAAAACAAGACAGAAACCACAAGGACTATACCAGCACAACCGAAGGCGTTATACATCTCCAGATGTAAGAAGTGGACAATGTCTATGAGCTTTTCCATCATCTGGAAGGAAACGTGATATTAATCATTATCCATACATTGATAAATATGAAATGGAAAAGGATGCTGATAGTGTAAGCGGTGCCTAAAACTTTTCTGAGGAAACAATGTTGCAAAAAGTATCTTCCCTGGCCTGCATTTGATAATATAACAGATTTGTAAATTGTAACGAGGGGACCTGATACCAACCTCTTCCAAATTCTTGGACCAAAGTGAACTCTTTTTCAAACTTTTAACATTCTTTATCCGAGCATTCACTTGCTGCTTCAGCATATGCAGACTGTCTCCTGCAAATGAATCAGAAGTTTTCTAATTAAAACCATGTCGGAAGATCATATTATCCATCCTTATAAGGTTAATAACTTATCAAATGAGATAGGGCCTATAACCTTGAGATGCATCGTGAGTCTATTTGTCACTTATATTCAATTTTCTTTTAAGGAAAAAAAGAAGGAAGATGAAAAGAGAATGGACATCATATGGTACATATTTTTATTTACAGATGGAAAGGGCTCTATTCGTGGAATGGACAGTAGAAATAAAATGTTGACGTATGATTATTCAGTGAAGTGAGGATACATATTCTCCTTAAATGTATGATAATCAAGTAGAAGTTTTCATAGGACACGGCGTTTTTATAGTGTACCAAGGTAAGATAATAAATGGGGTATTACAGGTCACAAACGAAACTGACCTTTTGAAGCCGACCCATCCTGTTCTTTCTGCTTAATATGATATTCACTCTGACATTTATCCAAAGCGTCTAGTTCACGATATAAGTCCTGAGGGGGAAAAAAGTGGAAAGAGAAGACAACTCAGTAATGTGAAGTCAACAACCAAAATAAAAAGGCCAAATTGGAGTGCCATAAAATTATCGATTTCATCAAGGATCCTAAGGATTCCTTATTCGAAATTTCAAATAAAACTACTCTACCCTCTAGTCCCTCCTGTGTCCATGGTACCATTTTGACTGATCATTTATATCGTAATACATTGCATCAAATCACAAAATGTGTATAGTATGAAAGTTTTATTATGGACATAGTGGTAATAACTTCATATGGCAAAACTCAATATGTCTTCATATATTGATGGTCGAAACTTAACTGTTTAACTACACATTATAGGTTGAATTGTATATTGGAAATGCAACTTGGCAAGATGCAAGGAATACACATTGCATGGATACTGCCAATAGTAGTAAATGCGAACCTTTGCTACTTAATTTGAGGTAACGAGTGGAAAACCAAAATAACATAAGCAGCCAAAATGATATTGTATATAATGCAAAAAAAAAAACACTCAAAAAATCTTGCTGAATTAGTCAGGACACCCTTACAGATGTACACTGAACAGAAATGATCAGTTGCTGCATCACTGATTGTGCATCTTCCTTCAGATGACATGGCGGTATTTGTTCTGATGCCAACCTAAAGGAATCCAAACAAAACACACGTTAGTAACCAAAAGCAAAGATGATTACAAATGCAGGGGTTCAAAAGAGCAGCACTTTTCGAAGTAACGATCCAAGTTGTGCCACTGAGGATCCTTGCAGTGATTTCCAAAGCGAACAACCTCTTTAGATAATACTTCTAACTCTTCCCTGTTGGAATTAACCAATTAAGATGAATAGATAAAAGAGGTTGTAGTATATCTGGAAGGGTATTACGTACAACAAGCACGAATAAGTTAGGATACATGATATAAGTGCAAGATCAGCACCAACCTTTTTTCAGCAGCTGTAAACCTGAGTAATTCATCCATATCTTTGGATATAAGGCGTTGAACACCTTCCGAGTGAAACACCACTTGCTTCAGATGATTCACGCTTGTCTTCGAAACAGAACGCATCAGATTGCAGCCTCTATCTATGGTATTTGCTACCTCAAACGCCAACATACACATTTTGTTTCCCTTCGCTGCAGAACTTGACACAAAACCACTACTAGCATTTAAACTTGTTACACTGCTGCCAAGTGTGTCTAGAACGTCTACTGCTTTCTCAAGCCCAACAGTGCTAACTCTACCTAAAATTGAACCCACTTCTGAAACCTGTTTTAGCACAAAAAAAGATCCATCAAGAATGATACGGAAACCTACCTAAAAATATCTGCAATAAGAACAACATTAAACTAGACTTAAACTTGTAGAATTAAAGTTTTATGCATAAAGGATAATTCAAGTAATCGAGTGCATGCTGCTGAAAATACACTACCATAGAAAACCGCTAGAACAAAGTAGTATATACCATATCATATCATTAATGTTTAATAGTAAATAAGGTTCTGCCAAGATGCCAACAAGCACTAAATAAACATATAATTTTTTAGTCATAGAACATCCAGATTAGCACAATCTCCTACTATAAGAATTTATTGAACAACTATTCCTAGATTCAAACAGGGGAAATAATGATTGCAGAAATAGCGAACAATGTCTCCATGTATTAGTGTCATAATTAGAGTAATTCGCTTGTTAAATAACAAAGGTATATAACTGCAATCATAACAAAGGGAAAAAATAACACCTTAGAAGAACTATTCACTAACAAAACATGCTGAATTGCAGTCAAATTCAGCAGAGATCAAACGAAAGGCGCTAGAATTCCACAAACCTTAGCAGCGCCACCTCTCGCCTTGCCCACAGCCTTCTGCGACAGCGAGCGGCTCAGCTGCGGAGAGGCTCTGGACCCCGCGTCGCCGCCGGCGCTAGACCCACCTTGAAAAGCAAGCCCGGGCACGACGCTCTCCAGGAACGAGAAAGACTGCTGTTGCTGCTGCTGCTCTCCCAGCCGCTTCGCCGCCGCATCCTCTACGGATACTGGCGGCGGCTTCTCCACCTCCACTGCCCCAGGCGCATGATCGGTGACCTGGTTACGGACAAGCGTGGTGTCGCTCGGCGACTTGTCGACGGCTGAAACCTTCGAGCAGAGGCCTCCCATCCCCTTTCTCGACGGAAAACCTGATGCTCACCTTGTCCTAGTCCGATCACTCGCCTCCGACACGCACAGGGGAACAATCCATCCAAGCAAGGAAGGGCCTCCTTTGCAGCAGAAGACTAAATCAATCCAAGCAAGGATGGATCTGCGCTTCGAGTACCAGTAGGAGGAGGAAGGCGAGGCTGCTCAAGAGTCAAGAGGCTAGAGGTGTGTTTGGCGGCGGGGAGACTCTGGTCAAGAGGAGGAGGCTGCGACGCCGGCGAGGTGGCTGGTGAACTTGGGATGAGACGGCAGGAGCGGTGGAACAAGTGACTGGCAAATAAAATGTGAGGTTTTAAGTGAAATGCCATTGCTTTTATATAGAACAAAATGGTTTTTACCTTACAAAACTTTTAACATTCAATAAATTTTTTTGGCTACGTCTTTATTATTTTGGAATCCAAGGCACGGAAAAATCATAGTGCGATTATAAAATTATTGCAATGGCTGGATATATGAAACACTGCCAAAGATTCCTTCAACATCCGTTATCATTGTTGGCTGGCAGGAGCGGTACTAACGTCACTACTGCTAAAGTCATTTTGTGGGTACATGCAACCATTGCCAAATATGCTATTGCAGATAACGTGACCAAACCTCGTCGTGTTTTAATATTCAAAAGAGGAGAAGGTTGCGATGTTAGCGAGGTGATACAGACTAGGGTGGTGACTAGTGAACTTGGGACGAGACAGCAGAAGTGAGGGAACAAGTGCAAAGGCGACCGTGGCAAATAAAATGTGAGGTTTTAAGTGAAATCCCACTACATTTTTCTATAGGACTAAATGGTTTTACCTTACCAAAATTTACATCATTGAGGATTTTTCACTACGTCTTTATTATTCCGGCATCCAAGACACGAAAAAGATAGCAGTGCGATTATAAAATTATTGAAATAGATGGATATATGAAACACTGTCCAATAAATTTTTTGGCTACGTCTTTATTATTTTGGAATCCAAGGCACAGAAAAGATCGTAGTGCGATTATAAAATTATTGAAATGGCTGGATACATGAAACACTGCCAAGGATTCCTTCAACGTCCGTTATCATTGTTGGCTAGCAGGAGCGGTACTAACGTCACTACTGCTAAAGTCGTTTTGTGGATACACGCAACCATTGCCAAATATGCCATTGCAGATAACGTGACCAAACCTCTCGTGTTTTAATATTCAAAAGAGGAGAAGGTTGCGACGTTAGCAAGGTGATGCAGACCGGGGTGGTGACTAGTGAACTTGGGATGAGACGGCAGAAGTGAGGGAACAAGTGCAAGGCGACTGTGGGCAAATACAATGTGAGGTTTTAAGTGAAATGCCACTACATTTTTCTATAGAACTAAATGGTTTTACCTTATCAAATTTACATCATTGAAGATTTTTCACTACGTCTTTATTATTCCGGCATCCAAGACACGAAAAAGATAGCAGTGCGATTATAAAATTATTGAAATGGATGGATATATGAAACACAGTCCAATGAAATTTTTGGCTACGTCTTTATTATTTTGGAATCCAAGGCACGGAAAAGATTATAGTGCGATTATAAAATTATTGAAATGGCTGGATACATGAAACACTGCCAAGGATTCCTTCAACGTCCGTTATCATTGTTGGCTGGCAGGAGCGGCCCTAACGTCACTACTGCTAGAGTCCCTTTGTGGGTACACGCAACCATTGCCAAATATGCCATTGCAGATAGCCTGACCAAAACTTGTAGTGTTTTAATATTCAAAAGAGGAGGAGATTGCGACCTTAGCGAGCTAGGTGGTGCAGACCGAGGTGGTGACTAGTGAACTTGGGATGAGACGGCAGAAGCGGGGGAACAAGTGCAAGGCGACTGTGGCAAATAAAATGTAAGGTTTTAAGTGAAATCCCACTGCATTTTTTTATAGAACTAAATGGTTTTTACCTTACCAAATTTACAGAAGATTTTTCACTACGTCTTCATTATTCCGGCATCAAGACACGAAAAAGATAGCAATGCGATTATAAAATTATTGAAATGAATGGATATATGAAACACTGTCAAGGATTTCTTCTATGTCCGCTATCATTGTTGGCCAGCAGGAGAAGCCCCAACGTCAGTACTGCTAGAGTCGTCGAAGAAGTTTGTCGGTACACTCAACCATTGCTAAATATGGCACCGCAGATAGCATGACCAAAACTCGTAGTGTTTTAATATTTCAAAAAAAAAATCTAACCATGCGTTATTAACAAACATGCATCCACTTAAACCAGGAGCAAAAAGTTACTTTTAGTGAAGGAAGATAATTTGTAGCTTTGAAATCTAGACCACTTGTGAGGATTATAATACTTAGATTTGGTTACAGTGCCAGTTAATTGGTGTTCGTATCATCGACAATGTTAATACGGTGACCTGAGATATATATTAGCAAATACATGTGATTGTTGTCAAATGTCATAGACGATGGTGATCATGATCCGTTATAATTTTTTAGTTTGAATTTCCTTGTCTGGCTTGGCTTTATGAAGAAATTTTGCATCTAACCAAATTATTGTGTTAAAAAGGAGACATACATAGAAGAAATAAAGTGACTAAATTAAGAAGACTTAAACCAGAGTAGCATATCCACCCCAACCATATGAGCTAACCTCGGTTGCCTCACTAAATTACCGACTTAAGAGTAGAATTCGAAAGATAGCCAAACAAGAGCCCGTCGAAGCTCCGCAATCGTAATGTGTTGTCAAATATTAACCGGGGGGCAGATGGAAGTAAGTTGTTGTCGAGTCATGATAAAAACCTCACGTACGTTGGGAAAATTAAATGACTTTGAGGAAGATAACATTTGATTAATCTTGGTTGCAGCATCGGCCATTTGTCCAGTGATTACGAAATAATATTTGACAATGCAAAAATACACTATGTTATGCTAATTTACATAAGCATACACGGGAATTGGTTTTGGAGTCTTCTTCTAAATGAAAGGATCGAAGACAAGATTGAAGGATTTTTTTTTTTTTACACAGAAGTGAAGCTAGAGAAAATTTAATGAAGGCAACTACATGCTTAGTTGTTTAGACTATGGTTGTAGAGAGTGAATATATGTTCAAAATATGTTGACGGTCACTTTTTTTTATTATGGGTGCATATGCACCCACTAGCCAACAATGTGGCTTCACCCCTCTGATTGCACACGAAATGTCCCTTCCTGGAGTCAACTAAAAACGAATATATATCTTTGGCAAGAATGAGTGGCGGTTTAACAATCGATCACGTGATATATATTGAACACGTGCTTCGACTTGCTTCTTCCTTTCCGATTTAGTGATTTTGGCTGGATGTGAAATGGAGTCTACCTCTTAAAATCTATATATATCCTTGGATATAGAGGCTCGGCTAAATAGAACTTTCCGTTAAAAATGATATGCCGGATGAGTGGATATACCACGTGACAGTTTGAATGTGTCAGAAGGGACGGTGAAGATGAGGAGGTGCGCGTCGCCGCTGCGGATAGCACCGTCGAGCAACAAGCACTTTTCTTTTTGCAGCCTCGGATCTCGACGCCGACCCCCGGGGCGCCAGTCCACGGGCTGCTTTTTCGTGTCCGTAGAAAGCAGCGACAACGTCGTACTAGAAGAATATTCACCTTTTGAGCCGAGAAAATGGTACTCTTTTGCTCCGCGGTCTGAGCACGTCATTTAGTAACCGCTCTTTCGTCAGTCTTTTATTTCCTTTCACCTTTTATGATGATCTTTGTAAAGACGGCCACAGCTCGCAGCGTAATCTCGTCCTGCATTCTTGTTCACCAATCGGCGATCGCCACTTACCCGGACAGCTAAAGACGTAGCCTCACGACCAAACACAGCCCCCGAAAACGATGGCAACGGCATCGCGGGTGAGGAAGCAGGAGTGAGTGAACGAAGCTGAGAGCGACGGCAGTACTCTACAGGTGAGAGCGACGCGAGAGAGACGCGCGCGTGGCCCGGCAGCAGCGCGTTGTCCTGTTTGGCGCGACCGGTTTCCTGGCGCGGCCGGTCCTTTTCCCTGGTGGCTTTCTGCCCGGCCGGAACGGATGGATCCGCGTCGAGCACATGCATCATTTTGCGTCGCGTGCCTGGCCAAGAGCAAGGGGCTCTTCACGTTCTCTTCTCTTTACCCGCGAGAATACAAAGCATGTGGCTCGATCGTCACCTAGAGCGGTCCTCCCGGATGTTTCTGAATCCGAATGCCTGAAAGGACGCTATTATTTTGTTTGTTGCCTGACCCGGTTAACAACAGGTCATTTCCCTTGCCCCGCCATGGGGCCAAGATGTGTACCACCTTTTTAATTTGCAATTGTCAGCATTTGGAGGAACGGGTGAATTATAAACGGATTTTGGAGGCACCTTGGAGCTGATCCAAGAAACTCCAGAGAACGGAACAGAAGTTTTGGAGGGCAGTTAGTGTGGGCAACAAAGAAAGTCATTCTAACCACGCGAGAGAGATCAGATTCTGTGACTGTCAGGAGAATGTACGTGCAGCAAAGAAGGAAATGGCTCTTGTTTGCTTTGGACCCTCCGGGGTGGGCACGCTGTCCCCCTTTCTATGCGGATTGCCGAACATTCAACCCTTCCCTTCCAATAGTTCAACACGTTCAGAAGGTCCTGCCCCACGGAGCAAGGCACCAGACCCCTTGGATGGACCACAAAGGTTTGGAACTTTGAACTGCATGTTGGCCATATTTCCTAAAGAATGTACAAACTTGGCTACGGCATCTACATGGATTAATGCGCGAGCCAGTGCTGAAAGGTGGCCAGATGCAACCTTTCTGAAACGTAAAGCAATGTGTTCGGTAACAGAAGGAAAACAAACATACGATCACCAGGAACCCCTCCAGGCTTAACTCATAAACACAGAGCAGACAGGTTCAATTAGCACTCAAAGTCTTCAACAGAATGCTTCCAGCAAGCAAACATAAGGTACAGATTAGAGCCAGTGTCAGATTAGTTCAGATACTGCTGCAAACGTGGAACTAGCAGTAAGATGATCATTTACAAGACGGAGATACAGCCAGGCTATTTTACATCGGTGGCTCATGAGGCAACCTAGGTTTCGACTTGAGGCATAAGCGGTTTGTGAGGTCAGTGAGCGAGGATGGCAAGAATGAATTGCGATCTGAGTTTTCTCTTTGCATCTGAAATCCTAAGTTGAGAGATAGGAAGACATGGCTCTTCTGAAATCCATATTCATTGGGGAACCACCTGGGAAAGGGCCTTTTGGGACCCATAAATGGCCTCCGTTAGGAAGCATAATCTGTTGGCTCATGCGATCCTTATCATTGCTTGTTTGCTCAGGTGGAGTTTCCTTCTTTTTCTTCACAAATTCAAAGAACTCTGCAACCTGCCGAGCATATCTATACAGCAAGAGATGAACGTTATATGAGAATGCAGGATTTTACAGGTGGGTCAAAAGACTCAAAACCAGAGCTTAAAAAACTCAGCAGCACGCACAAAAAAAATCAAGGATAGCAAAAACACATAATATGTACAAGGAAGATATGCAAACTTACTGTTGTTTGGCTTCTATGTCTCTGTTGAAATCAATGTCAGGTTCACAATCCAAGACAAGAGCAGGGACCTACACAGAAAAAGGCCTCAGTTTAACTGAAGTGCATAGTACTAGAGACTAAAACCAAGGTAGGAATAACAGGTGATGCAAATCTCAGTGGTAGTCACGAGCCGGCTTTCCACTAGTAGTGGGGATAGTGATAGTACACACTGAGCAACTATTCAAACTTAAATTGCAAGAAGAAAAATACAGTTCGTTGAGAAATAATGTTGTTTGCACCAAGTAGCATCAGGAAAATGACGATATTCAAAGCAAATTCATACAATAAAAATATGGATTTTGTAGTCCTCTATCAAACTGTACTACTATCCACGCCAACCATAGTATTCTTGAGAGAAAAAAAATTGAAACCATACTTACATTTTTGCTATGAACGTATATACATATTGTTTTATAATCCCCTAATAGGAACCAACAGATAACCGTTGGAAACTTGGAATTTTCTAAAACACCAAAAGTCATGCTCATTTGACCATTTTTTTAAAAAAAAAACTTTGGAAAACCCTGAGTGGCCAGTAAAATATCAGTTACCGGCCTCCAGGTCTGATATATTTCCTGAATCCGGAAGTTGAAACATTGGGAGGAATTACCTTCTGGATGCTGGAGTGCATGTGATTTCCTTCCAAGTAAAATACACGATCACGTATTTCTGGAGGCAAGGAGCCTTCCATATGCATTGGCAGCTGACTGACTGATAATACACCAGAACCTGATCCTTTCGAAGGAAGCAACCAGCTCTCATGTTTCTCATGCAGACCTTGCAGGTAGTCAAGTGTAACACCACCTTCCTCTGATCTTTTTCGTTGCATCATTCGTTTGTGGCAAGTGTCTGGACTAGCTCTTAGATAAATAAATCCATCAGGGATGAGTCCTGGCAGTGATGACACAACAGGATCAAACCAGGAATCATAGATGCTGATCTCCATCTCATTCATCCAATTGGCTTCATGAACAGCACGGACAAATACCTGTAGGATATTAACAGACCCATAAGTTAAAAGCTACTTAACACTTGTTTTAGAAAACAACTGAAATTCAATTTCAGAGCATGAAATAGCATTATCAAGAAGGATTGACCTACCATCCTATCACTGAATACACTTCTTTCCATCAGTCTGAGAGGTTTTATTCCACCTTGAGACTCCCTTTCTTGCATGACCCTTGTCACAAACACATAGTTTTGGAAAGTGTATGCATACCTATGTGGCTCAGCATAGAAAGCATCCAAGATGTTGAAGTGATCAGGGCCAACATTCTGCCACTTATCAACAGGCTCAGGAACTATTTCTACAAGATCACGTAGCTCAATAGTCTCATTAGCTATTCTTTGGAGAAAGGTACTCTTCCCAACACTAATATTCCCTTCAACACAAAAGGTCAGCCTCTTCTTCGGGGAGGGCTTAGATGAATTTGTATCCTTGAGCTCCTCATCAACACTCTCTTTAATGAATGAAGTTATGCTCTCAGCATGGTTCTTGTGTACTATGCCAACAGAACTCTGTAAGAACTCAACCATCTGCTCAGTGGACTTGCCGAAGAACTGCACATGCATATGCATGTTGTTATGAAAGGATTCACTCGTATTCAATTGATAGAACAGCATATTCAAACGGATAAATCAGTAATACACAGTAACGTAAAACAGGACGAACAAAAGAACAGAGTAGCAGAAGGTTGAACTATTCCCATATCATTAGTTAACCACACGGGCCACGTAAGAACTGAAACTCTGTAAGGCCTCATATTACACTTGTAACTTAATATCATGAGATGTATCAAGCAGAACTGATAATGCAAAAAACCAGCATGATTGTTTACTTCCACATGGACATGAAACAACTATAACTTTGGCTGTCCATGATTGAGAAACTTCAAAATGCAGCTGTTTCTTTAAGAGAGTTGATCAACTGAAGCATAAGTACCATGTACTTGGCTTAAGTTCCCAAAAGCCCCAAAAATAAAAAATGTACCCCAGAACATGATTACAATTATCAGCCTATCAGGTCTTTCAAATATGCTTTGGTTACTGAAAAAGCTCGGGTAGTACTAAACATGTGATATTTGAATATCTTCCCTGTTATTAGTGTTTTGCAGAAAAGATAACTTGTAAACATATCTAATTAACAAGCCTTGCATGGGAGTTAGTTATTGACCAAAATTGGAAGGTCAAGGGTTGCAAATGCACGAATTTCTGACTGATGCTAACCAAAATTGGATATCTTCCCTGTTATTAGTCTGATGCTAACAAGTCACAATGTCGATGAACAAAAATGCAGTTACAGATTTAAGTTCCTTTATGCAGCACAATAACAATTCGAACACAGTGCAGCATAATTTTTCATCTCAGAGATTACAAAAAGCAAAAACAGAATCCAACTTCTGGGACACAAATCGTGATATTCTTTTCTTTTCTTTTGGCTGGTACAAAAAGGCATAAATTCAAGTACACCATTCTCAAAGCAAAAGTTAACAATAAACATTGCGTTGGAATTATTGCTCAAAAGTGGAAGGCAAGGGCAGAAACATGCATGAATTGCTGAAATGTGACTTTCATGCTGGCTGATACTAACTAACGAGTCAAAATGTGGATGAATTAAAGGCTGCAGATGTAATATTCCCTCATGTATCTCGCTAATTAACGAATGGCAAGCACGGAATCCCAATGAAACAGAACAGTGGTAAGATTGCAAAACACAAGCAGGCACACCTTATCCCTGTAGAGCTGCTTGAGCTGCGCGACGCCCTCGAACCCCTTGTCCACGAGCTTCCTCAGGTTGCGCGGGCCGACGCCGGGGATGGCGAGGAGCTCGACGCTCCCCACCGCCGCGTTCCCGCCCCTCAGCCTCCTCTCCGCCGCAGCGCGGCCCACGGCCCCGGCCCGCCTCTCCTCCTCGGCCTCCTCGTCGCCGCCCCGCCGCGCGGCCTCCGGGGAGCAGAGCAGCCCCCTCCGCGCTCCCCCTCCCCCAAACCGCAGCCACGGCGGCGGCCGCGGGCCCGGGCGGCGCGCGGCGAGGAGGAGCGCGGGGGAGCCGAGGCGGAGCGCGGGCATGGCGCAGGGCGCGGCGGCGTCAATGAAGGCGGCGGCGGGGATGAGGGAGAGCCTGTGCATCTGCTGCGGTGGCGGTGGTGGCGGCGGCGGAGCTCATCAATGGGGGCTCACCCGGGCTAGGGTTTGGGGGTTTTGGCTGGGTTTGGCGTTATCCGTCTCGAGCTGTGTCGTCGGGAAGCGGGAGGGGAGGAGGCCGAGGAGACTGGTGGTCTACGGGGAGCCGTGCACCGGTGACTGACGTGTGGGTCCGCCGAGGACCAGCGGCACGGGCAACTGAATTGTTTTCACGGGAATGGGTGGGCTTGTCGCTGTATTGCCGCCCTTTGTTTCGGGCACGTGCCGCGGGAAAAAGGCGCATGGGCGCTTGTAAAGAGCCTGCTCCGTCCTGGGCCTTCAGAGCTCAAGGGCTCGTTTGCATGGGCTGGCAGGTCCTGGTTCCAGAGAATTTTTCCTTTTCCGTTTCATTAGAGCGCTCTAGACCTTTCATCTCAAAAGAAAAATTAGAGCGCTCCAGAGGATTTCTTGATTCATATGAGAATAGAATAATTTCTCAGTGAAATTATGACAAAGTATATTGGTGCAATGAACCAGATTTATCACTGTTCAAATTTTCATATATTTTACATTTACTATTTTAGTTTTAGAGCAAAAAACCAACTATTCCAAACTTTTTCCATGGTGAAACAAAATGGATAAAGTCCAACTTTAGTCCCTTATCTATTGTCTTGTTCAGTTTACGTCTCTCACCTCTTAAAACGGATATATTTAGTCTCTTATCTCTTAAGACATTACATGAGGGACTAAAAAAGTTGGACTTTATCCGAATAAAATCCACTTTGTCAAAATTCTTACAAAGTTTTCATTTGCTTGATGAAATATATTTTCTTTTATTTTAAAAAAACTTAGCAAATGAAATGTGAATTGATAGAGAGAAAAACAATCCTTTACAAACATTGCTGTCTCACTTCGAACTGAGCTGTGAAAGGCTGTAAATACAAGATTGATGTAAACTGGTCTTAAAACAAACTAAGACATGACCAGGCCTTAGCTTTTTCAACATGGTCCTATGATCGAGAGTCCTATGCTAGATATATCAGTCAGGATCGCTTTCCGCAAAAGGAGTAGGATCTTGAAATACTATTGTAAACTATAATTTTTTTTCACTCATTTGTAACGAATTTCCAAATGAAAAGTATTCACAGGGTAAGGTGACGTCGATTGAGACGATACTTGTGGAGTGTGGTCAAAGAATCAAAAGGAGCTTCACAAACAGCTCAACAAAGAGGAATAATAATATTCTTGCAGGGCAGAACATAAGAACCGACGAACGAAGTCGAACTCCATGATTCTCTTGAATACATATTGTTATCCTGACATGATCATGAACCGATTGGATTGTACCAACCGTGCTCGCCACCACAAAGCTTTGATTCTCCGAGTACTGCAAAACAACAAGTGATGAAGTGAACGTTGATTAGTTCAGAACGGATGTCCAGGCCCCGCTTAATAAAAAAATGCTTTTTTTTTCTGCGGTTGAATGCTAATTTATGACAGCACAGTCAGGTTGGTAGAAGCCAAGAAAAAAAATTCTACTCCATCCATTCGGATTTAATTGTTGTTTTACCTCTTGGCACGGAGATCAAGAAAATTTGGTAGAGGTATGTGCGCAGGAAACAAGGAGGAGAGAGATAGAGATAGATGTGTATTGGAAATAAAGAAAGGTGCATTGGAATGTGAGAATAACAATTATTTTGGGAAAACTAGAGGAAGCTAAAGTGACAATTAAACTGGGATAGAGGGAATACTGTTCTGGAGTAAGCCTCATAAAAGATGTTGTAGCTACTGCTCCGCACTCATCTTCCTCTATTTGCTTCCTCTAAAAGAAATATTCTGTCCTGGTCATCAAGATTCTCTTCTCTATACTAATTTCTTCCGCACCTATCCTTCCTCTATATTCTTACTCTATCCCAACTACCACATATTTTATTTAACATCTCCTACTACCATTCCCTCTCTCTCCTCACTTTTATCTTTTTCTTTTTTTTATTGCCGGAAAGCTCTGGAAGCGGCTCGCCTCTCCGTCTCCTTCCCCCGACCCGGCCCCCTCCGCCTCCCCCCGCCCCGTCCCCGGCCTCCTCCCGTTCCGGCCCCTCCACGAGCGCAGGCGGCAGCGCGGCGGCGGCGGCGCACTCGCGGCAGCTCGGCGGCAGCGCGCTCGCGATTTTTGCTTCGAGTTGTGGTTCCAATTTTCGTGACGGCGAGGCGACGGTGAAGCTCCGGCGGGCGCGCGGTTGAAGGCAGCAGCCGTGGGAGACGAAGATGGGCCCGACGTTTGCTTTACCGGTCCTCCTCTACCTCCGCTCGGAATAGCGGAAACGAATGGTTCCGCTTGGTTAGCGGGAACTATAGAGGAGGCCGGTGCAGCGCTCGTTCCGCTATCTGCTTCTTGAAGGAAGCGGTAACGGACACCGGTGCGGGCAGCTGCTGAGAAACGTAATTTGCAGTTGTGCAAGCTTGCTGCCCTGCAATTACGAGTGGTTTGCAGCTTGTGTAATTTGCAGTTGTCAATTGTGCCCTGCAATTACGAGTGGTTTGCAGTTGTCAAATTGTCCCTGGCATAGTTGCCTGCATATGCCATCAATCCGCTACAGTCGTCTTCTTTCCTCTGTTTGACGACGCGCGAGGATAGCCCCTGTGTGCGCACAGAGAGCAAGTGTTTACCAACTGCCAGCCACCCAACCCGGTTAACTAACTGACTAATCACAGCCACGCTGACTCCGCAGCACCAACTGCTAATCATCGCGCATAGTATACCCGCCCGTGCCAACCTGTGTCTCGGATGCACTGCAGATGCGGATGTGGAATGGCTGCGATTTTTGGCGGTTCGCTCGGCGTGCGCCCGGTGGATCGATTCCTGTAGCTGATGAGTGCTACTCCCTCCATCCCTAAATATAGGGCGTTTGATTTTTTCAGACATCACGTTTGACATTCGTCTTATTCAAAAAATTTATAAAAATATAAAAATAATTATGTTATATTTAAAATATATCTACTGATGAAACAAATCATAACAAAATAAATATTATTTTTATAAATTTTTTAAATAAGACGAGTAGTAAAACGTGATGTCTGAAAGTCAACAACGCCTATATTTAGAGACGGAGGTAGTAGCTAGTAGCTACAGCCGCCTACCGCGCCAACCGCACATTGGATCAATAGGTTTGACAAGTCACAACACACATGCTGTGCTAGCGGTGCTAGCCGTGGTGAAGGCCGTTTTGTTTCACGCGTGTGGTAGATGACGCCGATAAGTACACCTGTTTAGCTCTCCACCAGAGCAACCATGCTGACTTTTGACTAAAGACGTCGTGGTTGCTGAACCGCAGGCCGCTGAAAATTAGAGGATACGTACGCGCACTAGTCCATGGAAGCTAGAGCAACCACAATGTGGTAGTAAAGTAGTCAATAGAGAATAAAATAATCACTATTGACTACATGTAACATTGTGTAACTAGTCTATAAAGAGTCAATAGCAAAAGCTATCCATAAGCTTATGGACTGGCTATAGTGAATAAAAAATATTATATCACTCTCACCTCTCTCTTGCTGCTATGGACTGGTTTTGACTCAAACATTGTGAATCTATCTATAACTATTGACCACCTGCTATAGGCCCACTCAGATGGACTACTTTTGAGATGCAACATTGCGGTTGCCCTAAGAGTCAGCCAAAAAACTGAAGTGGACACATATGCCTTTGACAGACAGTCACTCGCACAAACAACCTTTTGACATTCTAATTCGTCGCCCTTCGTTTAAAGCCTCTGGTCTCACCCCATTGCGCAAGTCGCACGCGGGATCGCGCACTTTGTCAGCCCCAAAAACGCCATCTCGATCGGCCGCTGTAAACAGTGCACCAATTCTAAGCTACACCGATACATGCATGCATTTGGACAGCCGGCGGTCGGCGTCGACCCTGGACCTGTAACCGTCGAGGACTTGTTCTTCACAGCACGCTTTGCTTTCGCGCGAGATGCTGCGCAGCCCCGGATAACGGCCCGATCCATCGATCCTCCCATCCATCAGCGACAATTCTCCACCACCTCACTCCACCTCGTGCCCAAATGAGGATCCCCTCTGACTCTCTATTCCATCACTTTCGTCTATCGTTGCTGTACTGTGCGGTCCACTCCCAATAGCGCTACTACTTGCCAAGTAGACTCCATAGCTCCGTCCATGTCGATCGTGCCCAAATATCTCTCCCACGATACACGAGACTACTCCGAACAAATATCTCCCAGTAATATCTTGCGAAAAACGACCTTATCCTACGTACGGTTGACTCAATTCCGTCTCGGATCACTTCAATCGATCTGGACCCGAAATGGTTCAGTCCGACGAGACGTCACCGGCCGTAATTGTCCGGGATTTGATCGGCCTCGATCGCATCCTCCTCCGACGTCAGCGCGGTCAGCTGCCACATCACTCACGCACGTCGACGTTTCTCTTTCATGGATGGTTGAATCTTCTCTAGGACGCACGCGCTGACATGCGAGGTACGTACGTACAGAGCTAGCAGCACGCGTAAATTAACACAACGATCACGTCGCGGTTTTGTGTACGTTCTTCTGCGCCGAGTCGATGCAAGTAGTAGTAGCCAAGTGGAACTCTACGAGCAAGCAGTCGGCAGCATGCATGCGGCGGCAACACACATCAGCGGTTGACTTGGACGTACCCCTGGTGGTGGTTCGTCTTCGTGCTGACCCTGAGGAATAACAAATTAATGGAACAGGTGCATGTTTCGGTTTGCTAGCGCTGCTACCAGAAGCAAAGTCAACGGAACGTGTTTTACGTGGAGAGCGACACGTACGCAACTTAATTTACTTTCAACCGCGACGAGTTCAGCGTTGATTGCGCGCGTTGCCGTTTCCCTAATTAATAGTACTTGCTCGACCAGCCGAGGCCGATCGAGTTGCTAGCTGATCGTACGTGCAGCTGGCAGGGCAGCAGGTTGGTCGCCCAGCTAGAGCAGGAAGATCCCCTCTCCCCGGCCCGTGACATGGCATGACAGCAGGCTCGTGACATGTAAATCATGCAAACACTTCGGCGAGGCCGTTGAGTGAGTATAACCGTGAAGCAACAACTTCTCGTCAACATGACACCACTTGATGCGCTACTACCATGACACCACTTGATCAATGCTGTACGTACTGCTCATAAAACGAGATGGGGCACGTACGTATATGCATGAAAAAAAAAACATGAATAAAAATTTCAAAGATGAGTAGTAGTACTATGAATTTGGCCTGAGGCGCAGATACTTTTTCTTGTTGCCACGGAACTCATGTGTATTCTACCTGATTTTTTTTTTCGATTATATTCGACCTGAGTTAGTTGTGGTACGATGACGTGTCTAGCTAGCTGGATCCGACCGGATTAACACATGGGGCCCCGACGTGTCTAGTCCTAGCTGGATCCGACCGGATTAACACATGGGGCCCCGACCCAATAGAACATCCTCCTATAGTGGCAGTTCCCAACGGAAAGGGAAGCTTGCTTGGCATGTTGGTGGTTTTGACCGGGGGGCAGCTTTTCCCGATTGTTTATCCGTTTGGAGCCCACCTATGCGTACCAAACTCGACCTAAACTCCTAACCAGCAGACGCACGTCGCCTAATCAATGCCCTATTGCTCACCATCGCTTCTAGAGCACGGACGTATGCCGTGTGTGATCTATGCCGCCGGTGAAAAGGAAAAAAATCTCGTTGGGCCAGTATAGGAGCGGCCGGACCGGGAGTTGACGGGGCCTCGCGTACGCGTTTTATGTCGTCGTGCTGCTGACTTGCTGAGCGCACGGCTCTCCTCGCAGGGTGCGTAATATGCCCATCGGCTCCTCTCCTCGCTGGACGTTGCCAGGGTGCGAACTGTGCTGTGTTCACCGGCCGAGCAGGGAGGGGGTCCGGCTAAAAATTCATTTGTGCTGCCCCGCGCCACAACCCCCACCCTATCCACGCACGATCCATCACAGCGCGCACCAACCTCCTCCTCTGCTCCTACCACTCCATCCATCTCATAAAGACGGCAGTTCCAGCATTATTATTCCACCCAACCGTCTCGTCTCCGGTGTTCTTCGAGGGGAAAAAGGAAAACTCGCAACGGCAGGGACGACCAAACAGAGCTGGTACCTAACCGAAGCACCGGAACTGTTGCGGAAGGACACGCGGGGCCGGGGCCCCTGGTTGGCTCCACGCCGCGCGCCGCAACGCAACCACCGCCCGACCCGACCCAACCAAACCCAACTCCAATCCCATGCCCGACGAGAACGCCGTCGGGGTCAATGGAGAGAGAAAAAGCGAGCGACTCGATCCTCAGCTCAGCTCAGCTCAGCAGCAGCGCACGACGACGACCAGCGCCCGCAGGGAGCACGGTTACTTTGTCCCGCCCGCGCCATATAAACCAGCCCCCGCCCCGCAGCCGCGCCCCTCATCATCATCCGGAACAGAACAGGAAACCTCTGCTTCCTCGCTCGCTCGCTCCAGCCTCCAGCTCCCGCGCGACGAGCTACTTGTGGTCTTACGGCCGGCGCGTGGCGTCGTGTTTGGAAGCCCGCTCGCGAGACCAAAAAGACAAGGCGAGGAGATGGGTCGGTCGCCGTGCTGCGAGAAGGCGCACACGAACAAGGGCGCGTGGACCAAGGAGGAGGACGAGCGCCTGGTGGCCTACATCCGGGCGCACGGGGAAGGGTGCTGGCGCTCGCTGCCCAAGGCGGCGGGGCTGCTGCGCTGCGGCAAGAGCTGCAGGCTGCGCTGGATGAACTACCTCCGCCCCGACCTCAAGCGCGGCAACTTCACCGACGACGAGGACGAGCTCATCATCCGACTCCACGCCCTGCTCGGCAACAAGTACGTTCCTTTCGTTTTGGTTCCCCTCGCGGCCAGTTCGCAAGTCAGCACGCCTCTGCTCTCCTTTTATCGTTTTGTTCTTTTGCTGACGTGCATGGCTTGGTTCGTTCTCGATTGCAGGTGGTCTCTGATCGCCGGGCAGCTCCCCGGCCGGACGGACAACGAGATCAAGAACTACTGGAACACGCACATCAAGCGCAAGCTCCTCGCCCGCGGCATCGACCCGCAGACGCACCGACCGCTCAATGACGCCGCCGCAGCCGCCGTCATCAGCTCCACGCCCCGTCGTGAACCCACGGCGGCGCTGCTGCAGCCGCCCGTCACCGTCCCGCCCGCCAAGCAGTTCGCCGCCGCAGCGATGGACTCCTCCTCGGACGACGGCAGCAGCAGCAGCGGCGTCGCGAGCACGGGGGAGCCGCGGTGCCCCGACCTCAACCTCGACCTGTCCGTGGGCCCGCCGGCCGTCGACACGCCCACCTCGCCGACGCCGGTGTGCCTGTGCTACCGCCTCGGCCTCCGCGCCGGGGAGGCGTGCAGCTGCCAGGAACACGCTGACAGCTCGGGCCCGCAGGACTTTTCTAGATATTTCAGGCCGTTGGAGCAGAGCCAGTACATATGAGGAGATGACGAGGTGAAGAAATGCCGTCGTGCTAGTAGTAGATTAGCTTCAGAGTGGTTTGTATTTTGTAACCAGGCACAGGGAGTTGTCAAATGGACAGTGCTGTTTCATTTCAGTAGAAGAAAAAAAACGCGTAAAACGAAATTCTGGTCCGCTCGTATTTTCGATTCGGTTCGAAATTCAAAAGGTTTCCCTCTCTTTTTGATTGGTACTAGAGTAGAAGATATCCGAGGAGGGAAAAGGAGAAATTGATGTGCGGTACTAGTATCATTGATTTTCAGCATCCGATTCTAGTGTCATATGCGGCTTCAATCATGTAGATACTGTACAGTTATCAGCTTTTGCTTTTTTGGTAGGTACTCCTACTAGCCAGTGTATGGCCGTGCTCCGCAAAACTTAAAGGGTCCGTTCGTTACGCCCCTCTCTAAAGTTTAGACCTGTCACATCAAAGAGAATCTTACTATTTAAAAATATTTTTATTTATTTAATGACAAAACCTATGTCACGACCCCCTTCTAAATCGCGAGACGAATCTAATGAGTCTAATTAATCTAAGTTTCGCTACAGTGATGCTACAGTAACCATCATCTAATCACTGCTTAATTACCCTCATTAGATTCGTCTCGCGAATTCGAGCGGAGTCCTGAAATTAGTTTTGTAATTAAACTTTATTTGTAATCACAATATTCGTTGTAAAAACCCTCTAAAGTTTAGACCTCATGCAACGAACGCATCCTTTTATAAACTTCATGTACGTAGTTGGGGTTGGTCAGGCACCAGGACGGCCAAGTTATGCGTGAGGTTTTTCTTTGGTGATGAAGAAACTCCTCTGCAAGATAGGACTAAACTTCTGCCAAAACACGAACCCAAGTTCAATTGTACGTTGATCGGGCGGCGGAATTCGTCGGACAGTTCAGTGCGAAAGTACCGTGAGATCGGGAATTATGCGAGCAGTTTAACTGAAGTCAAGGTAACCATCCAATCAAACGAAATCAGTGTGCGGGAGGACAGGACGAGATTGTTTTCAAACCCTGACGACCGGCCGGCCGCAACCTGGATCGCGGGCCGGCGATGCGTTTTCGTTTTGGTAGGTATAGGTAGCCGAATCCTACATGGTACCGATGAAAAGGACCCGACAGCCCAAAAGGGAGGAACAGAGAATGGGCGCCATGTGAGTGAGCTTCTGGAATGGAATGGAAGCCGGCGGTGAGTGGTTGGTGGATTTTTGGTGCACTGCCACTGCGGCGCTGCAGCTCGCAGCAGTAGTCTTCTCGGCGGGGATTATTCCGTTTGTGCTTTGCATCTTCAAACACTTTGAATATTCATTCATTCACAGCAGTGTTGGTTGGTTACAAGTCGTGTGCGTCAGCTTTCGGTTTTTCGAACCGATCGAACCTGCCACTTGCGTGGCAAATATGCAGCTGTGGTTATCAAGCTACTAGCTCTCTCGCTCATTTTCCATCCGAACCATCAATCCTACTTGACATCACACGGCAGAAAAAAGAAACAAGAGCAAGTGATCAAGTCAAACACACTTGCAGCTCTTTTCCCAGGTGTAGTTCACAACAGAATAGACGGATGAGTTCCGGTGAATTAGTGTTTCTGGAGTATACTGTCAAGCTAGAATTGCTAGATATTACTCCTCATCACTAGCTTTGTAACCCAGGTAGGTAGTACGTTTTTCCAGTCAGCTCAATGTTGCGTCGCTCTCTTGCTGTTGTGTATAAAGTAGCGTTTCACCTGTGCCAATGAAAAGGATCAATCCAGAGATACGTAGAGTCTTATCTTTCCAGAGTTGTCATTCAACCTATTCCGCACGTTCCAAATGCCAAGAGCAGGATAGCATCAGTTACCCGGTGGCGAACTGCCTCTACAGATCATGATCGTGTCGTTCAAGCGCTAAGCCTTTTCCAGCACAAAATTAGCTCGATCAGTTTTGGAGTCAGAGTTGTGGTGGACAAAGCAAGTGGTCTTTTCCAAGCTAATTATGGCGCCCCATTTCCGGTGGTTCATGGCGTTGATCTACTGATTGCTGAATTTGTCCTGTGCAAGAGAAGGAAAGGTTGTCCACAAAAAACACATACATGCAGTCAAAGACCCTGAGCCTCGGAGGTTTGAACATCCCACTCAAACCGCCAAAAGAAAGTCAGGCTCTCGCACCTGTCGTTTGCCACGATCTTTTCCCAGGCTGGCCCTGTTTACTGTTAAGTCTTGCTTTCGTTCATCGTCAACTATGGTGAAAAAAACTAGGCGACATCGTCGAGTTGGTCACGTGCTAGAATGAAGTCTGTAGCACACAGACAAATTTCAGTTAGATTTGCCGAGCAACTATGTATGAACCAAACCAGTACCTGCACGTCATACTTGTCCTTAGTTTTCATCAACCGATTTAATAATGCGTGGTGTACTCAAATTTGCTTGCTGTGCTTAATTACCTGTATCTCGTTCCTCGGAACACAACAGTTAGTAGTGCTAGCGACGTCTTCGAGTTAAAATCTACACTAGTCAAGAGAAGACCTCACAATAAAGCTCGAGTCAGTTCAATTCCTATCAGGTGTCTACTAAACTGACCATGCAAATCGACTCCGGTTATGCGTGTAGGTACATTCAGTCTTAACATGGCAAGCACGTCAATTCGCGACTAATTCGGCTGTTGGCCAGGCCTCAACAAAGATTCAGATGAGAGTTCAGTTCACACCAACAGCGACTAGCTGCTAGTACTAATTCTAACTCCCCAACCAACCGATTAATGTACGACGGTACTTAACGACGCGCAGCACACCTCGATCGCATCTGATAATGGCGACCGAGTACGTTGGATGAGATGAGCGCCATAACTTCCTCTCGATCGAGGTGGAAGGAATCTGGACGGGACGGCATGAAATCGGGAGGCGGTAGCTGGAGGTTGGTGGACCGCCGCCGTCACGCGCACCTGGTTTAGCCATTTCGCCGTACCTAATTAATCAGGTCGATACTTTCCGCTGCTCCTTTCGTTTGCTTCCAACTAAACGTGATTCCCGTGCTGTATGTTGGCAGCTGACTAGCCGTTCTCCACCAAGAAGAAGATTCCTCTCCGAGCAAGCGCACAACAAGCAACATATATGCAGCGGCAGCAGCAATTGAGCATTACTCTATCTGTAATCCGTATCTGATTTGGCGGTTCTGATCTTAACCGCTCGCTACTCGCACATTATTCGAAGATTCTTTGCCAGCGTATACCTAGTAGCTGCGTGCGTGTGATGAGTTGGTGCCACGTCGGCAGCCGCAAGAGCAACTGAAATTCTGTTGATAAAGGCAGTTAGGCGCTGCTCTTTTTCCTCGGTGGATATGCATTGTCTCATGATGGTTCATGGAGTAGTGTTGTCACTGTCTGAACTCGTAAACATTTTGCTCGGCAAAGGAAAAGGTGGTTAGGCAAGATACCTCCTCCCTCTCCTCAGTGTCCGCACCACAAAGGCATCTAGAAGGATTGTAATCTTGTAATTACTCGCGGGGTTACTTTCAGTTGTGTACGATCGATGACAGTGATGAGTGCACTCTTTCTTTTTACAAGAGACTTCAGTGCAGACAGACGGCATCACGGGAAAGGCAGTACGTTGCTGTTTTTGTGAAACACGATTGTGTGTCAAAGTGTCTCATGCTGTTCTGCTGGCACGCACGGAGCGCTTCTCCTACCTACCGCATTTTGTCCAGCTCCAGCACCAGCAGCGCGTGTGCGTCTAGAAGCATGGCACTCGCTGCTCGTTTCATTCTCAGGGCATGTGCGAGTATGTGACCGACCCCAACCAGATACTAGGTGATGGCAGGCAGCAGTAGGACGTTGGCTGGATGCAGCAAGAAGTAGGAGCAACTAGAATTCTGGTGGGATTGTCCTTTGTAGCCATTGAGCCAAATGTATGATGAATGCTGCATCTGCAGATGTGTCTGGTCCGGTTCGCTTGACTTATCTGATGTTCGTAGGCGGCGTGAATTGGTTTGCCGGAACAAGGACACTAGTACTTGAAAATGAGGAGGGAGTACTGGACTTTCCGGACTGAGGAGCGACCGGTTGATCCAGGACACCGAGGTTGTAAAAACATGGTTGATTCTGCTGTAGTTGGAGGGGCAGTGGTAAAGGATTGGTAGATGACGGCATTGTTACATGTTTTACACATTGTCGATAGAGATAGCCGAGTCATCCACGAGAAAATGAACGCATATACATTTTTTTTCTTTCGAACCAATGAGCAAGAGCACTGCTCTTTCATTGAACACGTAATAGAGTGTGAAGTATTGTCGTGCATGTATAGCCAACACGAGGCAGCATCGAACTAGAGACCACCATTTGGCTGGTTTTTTTTAAGAAGATGCCAACACTGCTCTTTCATTGAACACGCAATATTCTTTCATTGAACACGTAATAGAGTGTGAAGTATTGTCGTGCATGTAGCCAACACGCGGCTGCATCGACTAGAGACTACCCTTTGGCGGCTTTTTTTTAAGAAGATGGCATGACTTTTTTTTTTTTGAAATGGAAAACATTTCCCTTAAACCATCGGTGCCGCAGAATCGCGATCAACCAAAGAACGAATACAGACTGGTAGCGTATCCAGAATTGGATCAGGCTGTCCCAATACATCTTCCCTAGTTTTGCTAAACCATGGGCAACACTATTATATTCTCTCGATTTATGAACAACCCGAGTGCTGTTAAACTCATACGTGAGCAACATTTACAGTTTCCACACTAATCCACCAGCAAAGCATCGATCATAGTCATTGGACTGCGCCGTTCTCTGCACCATGATTGCATCTGTCTCAAAAACAATATTTGCCATTCCCAACTGAACAGCTGCATGGACGCCCTGCACACAGGCTACCAACTCCGCATGAAATGCATCAAGCAAGTGATTTATCTTTCCTCTTCCGGCACAAACAACATCACCGTCATGGTCCCTGATAACAAATCCCCATCCTCCTATCTGGGCCATAACATCATAAGCACCATCACAGTTAATCTTCAGAGTTCCCTGTATTGTTTTTTCCCATCTCTGCGGTTTTTCCCATCTCTATTGTCGCCTAACTGTTGTTTGTTGCTCTCTTTGCTAATGGCGGAGCGCTCGGTATGGCGAGATAGGGCGCTCGCCCTACCTCGAGTTTTCCGCAAGTGGCCCCTGCCCTGTGCTTTGGATGTTCTTCTACGCAGCGGCCGGCCATGAACTGAAGCTGAATGGCTAATTGTTCGACTGAGGAAGAAGAATGGCGAACCGTTTTTCTGGACCGTGGGCCGATGTCATTTCTTTCTTGTTGAAGAAGGGCCATTTTCTGGGCTGTGGGCCGATTTCTGCCCACGAAGATGAGCAGCGCTGCGTCACAGACCCAATCAATATGTGCGCGTCAGGTCAAAAAAAAAATGTGCGCGTCTCTCAAAAAAAAATCAATATGTGCGCCAGCGTGTTCGCCACACCTCAATTATTTTCTGTCCTCTGCCACTGCTCTTTGCATGGTCTTGACCGCCTCAGTAGCATATCTCGATGCCCTGCACCAGCCATTGAATATTCTTCCTTGAATTTCCTTCACAAACACCATTTCTTTCATCCCACCATGACCACAACAGAGTGAACACTCGAGACCTCCTCGACTCCTGCAGCTTTAAAATAGTATCTACCATCTGTCTTGATGAATTCAATCCAGCTAGGTGTGTTCGTAGCTCTTCTAGCCCCCATTCTTGCCCATAATTGTTTAACAAACTTGCACTTCAATCCAGCTAGATGGCGGGACTTTTGGTTGATGGTGAAACGAATGTGCCGTATCAATGTTGGACGTGATTGATTCGTGCCACGAAAACAAGAGTTGCAACTGACGCGGGCCGCCCTCGTGGCCTCGTGGGCTGCCGCACGCCAACGAAATGGAATGTGCCGTATCCATTTAATCTCTCTCTAGCTGGGCCGCGTGAGATTCGTGCGCGGAGTGCCATCTACGGTCGCTATCCTCTCTTCCCCAACTGCTGTCCGGCGCCCTGCTCCGCGGCTGCGAAGCAGGAGGGACGCGCGCACGCCTCCGTTTGCCGCTGCAACTCAAAACCGTAAGCAAATGGCGTGGAACAATTCGATGTCTTCATCGAAACATTTTGATTTGTTTGCTAGAACAATTCGATTTGTTTACTGGAATAATTGTCCCGGCTTTGTTCCAGCTCAGGGTGGGAAGAGGAGGAGGTGGGCAAGAGCTCAACGACGATGGGGAAGAAGGGTTGTGCGGAGAGGCTGCGGGGTGGCGAGCAGATGCACGCGGAGGTGGCGGCAGGAGACCTTCTTCATTGTCTCGCCGTAGCCCTTGGGGCCGCGCAGGTCCGATCCTTTCTTCAGTGCAATGCTCCTCTCGCTAGGCCTTGCTCGGCCGAGTGTCCCAGGTGCTACATGGCACCTTGGAGCCATATAGGAAGCCCCCGAGGCCGCGTCGGCACTCGGCAGGCGTATGACACAACAAAAATCAGAAAGAACACTCACTCTGCACGGTTTGACACAACGTTAATTGCTGAAATCGATTGCTGATTACAAATCTTGTGCAATGTTACAGACAAAATTCTAATGATCGTGATGCAATGGACTACTATATCATCCTACTAGATTATATATATATATTTTTTTGAGGAATCTACGGTGGGGGAACTCCCCACCTGAATCTCTCATTGCAAACAATAAGAACACAAGATACAGCAGAAGGGGGTGGCAAGAAAGTAAGCATATACTATCTTATTACATCATCCTACTAGATTATATCACCACTACCTACTGCAATATGTTTTCATTTTCGGGGAGAAACCTTTTCAGTATGCATGCTATCTTGGTAATGTACTTCCTTGGTTTGCCATTCGAAGGACGAAGTCTGAAAGAATGTTCTATGCTGAAGGAATGGAGAGAGCATCTGAGGATCCTGCAGCTTGATTATCTTTATCGGTCGATCTTCGCTTCGTTGTTCTACGAACCCCTTCCTCCTTCTTGTCAACAAACTGTATCAGTTCGGTGAAGCGTCCAAGGCGCGTTGGCCTTCTCTGCCTCTCAGTAATTTCAGCAACGGCGGCCGCAGCAGCAGAAGCTGCACTGGGCTCATCAGCAGCTTCGGAGTTTGAGTGCTTGCTATACTGCCAGCAAATTCTGATAAAGTACACCATGAGTGCGAATACACATATCAGAGCACACACGAGGAAAAGACCCCAAAAGCTTCTGAGATCAAGTCTGGTTGCTCCCATTTCACTGTCATCAGAGGCACAACTAGGATCTGATAACCACTCATCGTGAATTCTCTGAAGCTGGCCACTCTCCGAAAGTTGAAGGATGGCTGTCGATAAATCTGCAGGAAGGGGTGAATCTCTCTGGAATGCCTGTAAAGAAAAACCATGGAGCAGAATAAATCACGTCCTTTACAGTAATAGACATGGGTTTATACTTTACTAAGATGCGAGGGGAACATTGCCCAAAAGATGTCAATTGAAGATATTAATAAGATGTAGCACGATGAACTTACAAAGCCCCATCCCTCCTCAGTGAATTCATGTCCCACTATTCTGAAATTGCAGTGCTTCGACAGGAAGAGTTCAACATATGCCATCTCATCAACAATTGCAGCGACACCACCGTCTTTCGGTCCACGATTGAGGGCATCAGCATATTCCTGGATTGTATTTAGCGGCACCAATCGGGATTCGGGAACATTTAGCTCCTCAATCAGGTAATTTCTGGTAAACTTTCCAGCCTGGTATCCAATGGGTAAAGCACTTGAGATCAAACTATCGACATCAGTTATTCCTGTTGCTAGTTGTTGGACGGTGAGGATTGATGTCAAACTAGCAGTGTAACTTGAATTCATGATCAGCACAAGGAATAACCATATTATCAACACGAACCGCCCAAGTGCACTTACAATGTTTTGTCCTGAAGCAAGAGTTTCTCATTAAGATGCTTCACAAACAGCGAAAGCGTCATGGAAAATTTTAACATAATATCATGTGACAATGCAGCGGACTTACTGTGTGAAAAGAACATTGTTGAGAAGCTAAACCTGAAAAAAAAAGTGAGAAATATCTATCAATTCTTACAGCTATCATTTACAGAAACCACCAAGATAGTATTACTGAATTATTTTTTTTAAACATTCTGCCCCATATTGGTATTGCCAGTCTCAAAGAAGCAAGGAAATTGTACCAAAATATTGTTATGACTTGTCGCCGTGGAGAGCCTCGAAACTCCTCGTTAATCCGATGTTCTAGAATCCAAACAACAACACCCACAAAAATATAAAGAGAACCTATTGCACACCACATCTCCAATGTGAAAGGTTTAAGGAAAGCCCAGGCATTTGAAGTCGCTTTTTTCATCGGTGCTACTATCACAAGCCCTGATTCAATATAAGGCAGTGTGAATTCTGCAATCTTTGTCCTATTTCTCACAATAGCAAAGTCACCTACAGCTGCATCAAGTGACTACATAAAATGAAATAAAATTAGATGACTGGCAACTCAATGATTAAATAAACTGGAACATAGAATGGGGGCATACATTGGCAGCAACCATGTTTATAATGTCATCGTAGTTTGGGTTTTTTCTACCATCCCCAATAGCTATGAAGTGGCAAGGAACTGGGTAAGGAAGCAGTTTGATTGCTGCGTTGAATATATCAATGCAATAACCAGTCACATTATCCGAGCCTTTGCCAATTGAGACTAATTCCTTGAAGCTTGCTTTAATTGGAACGCCAACTCTGAGAACCTGGCCATTATTTGGGAAAACCCAACCCCTAGGTGTGGTAGTGGAGCCACCCGGCCAAACCACATTGTACAGCTGTTGGGCGCTTGTGGATGCACTAGTATTTGGTGCCTTCTGGCACAAAATTTCAGGAGCAGTAACAGAAAGGCCTGAGTAATTAGACCAATAGCCAACCAGGCGATAGCCAGTACCACCAATGTTAAGGATATCATAGGTTGGGTGCACCAAGTTGCGGTCTGAGTCAAACTGAAGTGGGCCAGTTAGGCCTGTAAAGTTTGTAAACAGAAGTTGCTGTAACAGCTGCTCTCCACCATCAAATATCTTGAGAGTTGATAGATGCAAAATGCTGCCATTGGAATCCTCCAACCTTGGATCTGTAGAGAAACTTATTTGTTGGCCGCTGTTGAGAAACTGATGGATAGCATGAGCAACTATCCAAACTGAGTCATAAGCATAAAAACCATATGAATTCAGGCCATAAGTAATACTTCTGTTACGTGCCACATTATTCCATTTATGTACGAAATTATTCTTGGTACTAGATTCAGGTATGTTCTGGCGAAGAACAATTAGTCCTTGTATATGGCTCATATCTTGAAGATCTCTAGATCCTATGGAATCCAGGACAGCAGCCAGCCAATCAGTTACTATCCAGACATAACCATTGGCTATCATCTGGAGCTTGTTAGCAACAGAAAATATATTCATGCCTGTGTCGGGATTGACATGCACGACTATGACCCTTGATTCCATCATGTTCACCCTCAGCAGTATATCATTGATCACGTCTGTATTTGAATTTGCAGGAATAGCTGCTTTATATGAAATCCTTGCCCTCTTTGCTGCAAGAGCATCACCAAGGGCTGACACACCACCTCGCCCATAATCATCATCAACGAATATAGCGGTAACCTGTTTCCATTGATAATAATCAACAATGCTAGCAATAGCATGCATTTGGAAGTAGTCACTTATGGTTGTCCTCAAGAAGTAAGGATACTCTGATGCAGAAAGAGTTGGATCTGTTGCCGCAAATGATAGCAGAGGAACATGCAGCTCATTAACAACATGGGAGATGACATGGCCTATCCCAGAAGATTGTGGGCCAATCACAGCAACTACATTTTTCTCCATTAGCTGCAATGCTGCAACAAAGTAAGCTTCAGTGGTTCCTTTCATGCAATCATCAACGTGAGTTGCAATGACAGCAGGCGCACTGAAGCTAAAATTTGACATTGCGCGGGCTAAGCAAAGACAACAATTTTATTCTGCTCACAGCTATAAGATCCCACCAAATTCTCCTAAATTTTGATACATGTTAAGCAAATTTATGCTTCAAATAAAGATGAATGGTCCAATAAACCTGTTTGTTCACTTTATTCTGGAGCCCAACCATGAAGCAAAATGAAAAAGGAGCCTTGCATGAGAACAAAGTGTAAAATTGATGCTCCCAAACAGTTGAAAGTTCGAGACATGTTTCTTGCACCATACGGAATACCACGAGCATTTTTTCAAGTTATGATATTTGTAGTACGAATGTACAAATATGCTTTTCGTCTGTTTCTCTTCCATTGCCAAGGAAAGCTGGTTAGCAGAATTCTTAAGAAAGGCCAATGGCCACAACCTGATAGAACGGTTTCTCTCTATTTCCAAATGAAACATTAACAAATTTTCTCATGAGACACGAGCCAGGCAATTGATGCACCAAACTAAGAATGATGAATATAAAAGATGGGCGAACAAAGCACCTTCAACTCGTTTGACTATTTGATTTTAAAAAAATGCACTATAATTGAATATTTCGAGCAGTCAACTATCAGTTCCTCAAACTATGGGTTATCTATGCCAAGAGGGGAATCTCAAATAGAAAGGCAACCCTAATAAACTACAGAACAGCCAGTAATTAAGTATTAGGATCCTAAAGTAACTAAAAAAGGCTAGTAACTACAACGTGTAAGTTCTGACATTCTGTGGCAATAGTGGCATCCACATTGGCCTTTTTATGGATTGGCAGATTGCACAGAAGCAATAGTTTACAAGGCCCACCACACCAAGAACAGACGTACAAGCACGAAAAATTTCTTCCTTTATCAGAACTTCGCATTTTATAACTAGTTAAACGACACGACACGCCGGATTGACCTGATATAAGACTAGCCACTAAGGTCACTGCAAAAGTCTCTGATGAACCGAACTAACCAAGATTTAATCCGCGATTGACTGAGCTAGTGAGCTCCAATCAAAACAATTTATTTTTCAAAAGTTTCACTGTTTATAGTTTTCAGTTTTCCACTGGCATCTAGCACACTGTAATTCTAGTTCATGAGACATGGACATGTCACATGAGCTAACTGCTGAGAGTAAGAATCAAATAACCAACCTTCGATGGTCCCAAGAAAGCCACTGCAGTTGGTGTCCTGGGTCATCAAATTCAGCGTGGTGCCAGGGAGCACCGTGCGGTCCGCATTGACGTCGTTGACGGCGAGCTCCATGGCGAGCCGCGCCGCGCGGCCAATGGTGGAGTTGTACGTGAAGAGCGCGCCCACCGCCACCTCGCGCGGCCGCGCCCCCGCCGCTGACACCGCCCTCGCCGCCGCGAGTACCACCAAGAACAGAGACATCAACTGAATCGTGCCCATTGGAATGGAATGTCTCACTCAACCCACGAGCTTGAGGCCTCAAGCTCCCCTGGAATCGTCGGCGCTAGATCAGCGGCGGCGACGAAAGCACACCAGGCAGCGGGAGAGGCAACGGGTACTGTGCGATGGAGACGAGAGAATGGCGCGAATTTTTGCGTGGCATTCGCAGCTCGCAGTCACAACGCTCTCTGCCTTTGATCAGGTAAGGCACGAGAGTTCTTTTTGTGACCAATTTGCAGCCACGGATAAACGATTCGAGCAGCACATGACAAGGAAAAGATAAAGGCAGTGATGTACGATGAATCCATATGCTTCAGTTACGTGTGTCACGAGGAAAAAATTACACTTTATTCCATTTCGGCATCGTTACTGATTTTGTATGCAATACACCAATGTGGCATAAATTGCATCATGTGCCCCGTTACAAAGTGAGTCTGGACCGCGGACCTTTATTCACTGTACTGAGCGGCACAATGCATTCATTTGTGGGAAAAATATCATTAATTCGATCGTAAATGAGTGATTATACAAAACTGCAACGGAGTGTCATCCATTTTGATCACTAGTCTATTTGTATTTCTTTACAAATTAAGTGAAACACAATGAAACATTGTTGATACAGATATATATGATGACAAAAAGAAAGTACTATTAACCCGGCCCTTCTGGAGAAATTTCTGTGCGGTGAGGAAATAATATCTTTGTTGATTTTAGTTTTAGTGCAGGGATTTTGGATTATGGCCTTCACCTTCACTGCACATCTCCTCCATTTGACCCGTCTCTTCGTGATGAAAACTTATAGAGAGAGTTACTATGTCCATGATGAAAGAAAATGAAGTTTTTTTTGCGAGGTAAATTAGCTTTATTAAGGACTAAGGAGGTTCATTACAAACTGACACAGTAGCACGATCGGCTTCAATCAAGTCCTGAACACACTCAGGAACTAAGGAAAAAGAAACACGCGACTCACCCAAACGACACGCACGCTATACAAGACCATGCGCCACCTTATTCTGCTCCCTCCCTATCTTACGAATCACCAGTTCTCGCAGCTGCCTTCCGTCCTCCTTGATGTCGCTGATTAGCACTGCAATGAGTGACCTATCTCCACCTTATTAAGGAAAAAGAAAATGAAGTTTCGTGCTCTGGTGCAGTGCCATTATGCTATAGCTCTTCGAGGCGCCAAGAGTGAATTCTGGGCTCTACCGGCAGGAGGAGATCAGTGGACCGGAATGGCTTCTCATGCTGCTATCAAAATTTCCGCCAAACCAGGTGCCCATCTGGTGCTCGCAAAAATGTACCTCCCCCGGCTCTGGCTCACTCGCTCGTTGCCCATCTGGTGCTCAAGAAGAGTATCTGTGTCGAGTGAAGCAGTCTTGAAGTTCAGCTGCAGCAGGCGGTGGCCTTCGAAAGAAACGCCCGGCATCCACGAGGAATCCCCGCGCAGCGCCGGCCACCGGTGTCCATATCAGGGAAACGCCGTTTCACTGTTGAGTGACAGTCTGCTGCTACCCATGGGTTTAACACAAGTAAACGCCGCGATGGAGCCCGGCAACAAAAGCCATCCCGCCTATCGCCGTCGCGCTCACGAGTCCCACGACCAAAGCCAGCCATGTAGCAGCAAAAATATCTGAACCCGCGGCCATTCCAGCGAGGCAGAGGGCGCGCGCGCTTCCACGAGTTCTCCCTGATGGCGGCCGCAGCAATCGCAACGGCCCGCCCGTCGTCGCTGCCTCGCGCGCTGTCCCCGCCGCGCGGGCGCCGGGGCGCCGCCGCGTGCTCGCTCCGGTGCGCCGCGTCAGGCGCGCGCCCCCGGCACAATCGTGCCCTCTACAACCCGTCGTTGGCCACCGCACGTGGTACGTCGTCTTATCCACACTCTATCGTCCCGTCAAAGCTGCAAACCACGCACTGCCGTACGTACTAGCTCTGACGTGGCGATTTCAGTCCCCGTACAGAGATCGTGTTGCCGGAGTCGGCAGCGGCAGGGGCGACCGCGGTGCAGCCCGCAGCAGACGGAGGTGGCGAGCAGCAGCGTGGACGACGACGAGGCGTGCGAGCTGGTGCGGGGCGCGGACCTCGTCATCGGCGAGGGCGACGACAGCGTCCGCGCGCACCTCCTCGAGGCCGTCAAGAACAACAACGGCGCCGGCATCCTCCTCCTCTCCGACATCTTCGGCTTCGAGGACTCCGCCACGCGGGACTTCGCCTACCGCGTCGCCTGCAACGGATACAAGTACCAAAACTTCTTGACATCATCGTTTGTTTGCTTCAAGATTCAGGTCTCATTAATTGCTTGTATGCAGTGTGCTGGTGCCGGACCTGTTCCGCGGGAACCCGTGGCGGAAGAGCCTCCCGACGGATGACGGCGGCTTCGAGCGGTGGCTGGCCGCGCAGCCTCCCGCGCGGGTGTCCGGCGACATCGACGCGTGCACGCGGTGGCTGGCGGACGAGTTCGCGGCGGCGGGCTTGTCCAAGAAGCTGGGCGTCGTGGGGTTCTGTTACGGCGGAGCGCGCCTCGTGGAGACGCTGGCGCGCGACGCCGCATCCGAGACCGAGAACGCCTTCTTCCGCGCGGGCGTCTGCTTCTACGGGTCCCGGATGGACGCGTCCCTGGGCGACCGGGTGGCCGCGCCCGTGCTCTTCGTGTGCGGCGACGGCGACCCGCTCTGCCCCGTGGAGACGGTGCGGGAGCTGGAGCGCCGCGCGAGCAGGGGCGCGTGCACTTGCAGGGCCGCCGTGTACGCCGGCAGGGGCCACGGGTTCGCGCACCGGCCGCGGTCGCTCGAGGAGGACGCCGACGCCGAGGACGCCTTCAACGCGATGCGGGCGTGGCTGCACGACCACCTGCTCGCCTGACCTGACCGGGCGACCAGCCAGCGTGCCGCGTGCGTCCATGGATCGGTCATCGGGGTGGCTTGTGAACGCACGCGCGTGGCAGCGGCGGCGATCGAGGTACGAAGATTTGGTGGGGTCTGGCGTACGTAGATAGGATGGTACAGGAGCAGATTGAACGAGGTTTCAACGGTGATAACGCGAAATGTTGTATCCCCGAATCTGTCGGAGCATACAAATAGTAAACTCTATCGTGTGATCCGGACAAGACATTCGCCTCTGGCAGCGACCGGTGGTGGTGTGTGTGGGAAATGCTCCGGTCAGAGATGGAAACATTTTCTTTGGTTCCATTTGGTACGTGGGTTGGGCCCAGCACTAACGTTACCCGATGGTCTGGGAGCAAACATTTTTAGCCCACGAGCAACACGCAAGGCCCGCGTAGCAACCCAACGAGCGTTTGGCAAACTCAAGTCAACCAACCCTTGTGGGCCTCGCTCGATTGGGCCGGGATCGGTCGGGAATGTGGTCCAACAAGTTTCGTCAAAAATGTAGTCCAACATGGCCTTAAGATGATTGACTGACGCCGGTAGGATGAGAAACTCCTATGACGCTGATGCGACGCGATCATGCGACTATGCGAGCATGAACAGTTCGTGCGTCCTGCCTAATCCGGCGTCAAAATTACGAGTGCCAACTCAAAAGCCAAGTTGAAAAGAACGGCAGAGAGCAGGCAGCAGTGAGTGGAGGGGAAGCAGCGACACCAACCAACCAGACTCCGTGACAAACTCTGCAACCACAAGCCAAAACCAGGTCCAGGTGCGATCAGCGTCCCGTCTAACCTAACCCAGATGGGATCGATCAAGGCCGTCATTAACATAGTTCAGTCTACGAATTAACGATTGCCCTCGACCCAGGCCGTCAGAACGTGGCCTGAACCATGCCAAGGACATCGCTGTCGAAACTGATAGCACAATCCCACCAAAAACAGAGGGGCGTGATATATGACGTGCTGGTAGCAATAGTTTCCGTTTCGAGTTGTAACAGAACGGAACACCGAAACGGATGCGATTATGCGACACGCACATGGCACCAATGATTCAGCAGGGATCGGTGAACACGTTTTCCTCCAAGAGAAGCGCAACGCAAGCTTCTCGTTCCCAGACTGGCGTCGCGCCATCCCAGCGACGCAGCACCGCGGTGGCCATGGTGGCCGACTAGTTTCCAGGTTTGTGCGCGAGAAAAACGCACACGGGGCCGACGGAATCCGGAGCTGGAGCCATGAATGATGTGGGTTCGTCCTGCTGTGTTCATGGCCGGCACAACACTCGGCAGACAGCAGTTGGCATGTGTTGTCGTCCAGGCACACATGTCGTCCTGGGGGCCCATCTCATGAAGCTACAGCAGGTTCGGTAGTGGATGCCACATTTTATTTTATTTTATTTTATTTTTCGCTGCAAATGCATGAACGAATGTATATGTGCACGTTATGAGCTGTTACTAGTACTGTCTGTTGTGCTGTATTTGCTTATCTAAACGCAGATTAGTACCATGATAAGACCGACTCTTTCGAGAAAGGGAAAACCACGAAGAAAAAATAATGTGCAGCAGCTGGCTGTATATAATTGGTTAGTATTATGGTTAGGAATATGGCTTTATTCCAAGCTCCCAACAATCCAACTCCACAGCATTAGCTCGGTGTCACCTGTCACAATCGGAGGCGATCTACAAAGTCCTAATTCCAGCCTTGTTTTCTGCCTGCGTCAATCATTGTTCCAATTCGCTTTAGGAGCTGCGAGCTGCCCTATCATTTGGGGGTTAGAATATGAGTTTCATTCATGGATTGGGGAATGATGCTACTGTTGATTCGGTTTAGAGAGAGCCAGGGAATATCGTTCCAGTTCACCTCATTTATCGAGCTAATCAATTTGCAGCCAAGAGCTAGCTGCAGATTCAGTTGAGCAAGTGTTCTACTGACACCTGTTATCTGTTGGTCAGGGCTACTACATGATGGAATTTTGTACGTAGTGTACTGATTAAAAACGTATGACCAGGACACGAAGTTGAGTACGTACGCCTTGCGGCTGCGGATCCAACGTCCGCTTCGTGACACTGAGGACATCTTTCATTGGATACTCAGCGACTGCATTGTTTTCTTGTCTTTCAAAGTGAAGGATATAAGGAATTGCATAGCCAGATCCACGATTTGCTGCAGCTCCGTCGACAGAGGCGGTTTTCAAACCCGTTGCTTCTGAAGCATGTCTGGTCCTTGTCCGTTGGTTGGTTCATTGGATACTGATGCACAAGGTTGACCTTACCGATCGTCTTGTTCATGGAGTTGTATTCATCAATTGACATGACCTTAGTTCCTTGTGTAGCCAACAAGTCTACATGTCTCTTAAACATTCACCGCAGCTATACATTGCATATTACAAATTTCAGTTAACAATCACTGCAGCAGCTCTACACCATTCAAATGGAAAAATCGAAAAAAAAAATAAGAGGAAGAAGACCTCACCTTTGCAGCAGGGGCGCGTGCCTACAAACCGCGCGGTAACGGCCGGTTACCGACGCCTAACCTCGGCAAGCCGGGCTCCTCCATCGGCTAGCCGAGCAAAACGACCCGGCGCGTCGCCCCCCGCCTGGTTAGATCGGTTACCGATCGACTTCAGGCAAAAACCGAAGGGGAGGCGACGGTTACCAACGATATATTCGGCGGCGGCGCTATCCTGCGATTCGAAGCCGGCCGGCGGCTTGGGCGGCAGATCGGGGCGGCGCGGTGATGGGTTCAGTCGGGAGTGGAGGATGGGGGCAGGGGAAGAACGATTGACCGTGAGGGAGAGGATAAGGGTAGTTTTCTTTTTTTCTTTTTCTTTTTTTGCTCAGAATTCTTCCGCGATTTTTTTGCCCCATCAAACGAACGAGTTTTCGTGATCTTCTTCCACCAATGTGCTCTAAATGATGTCTAGTTTATTTACATATTTTTGTTTTCAAATTTTTTCAAATTTTTAAAATTTTTCAAATTTCAAATCACCAAACCGAGGTACCGAAGTAATCGAACCGGAACGGTTAGTCCGGTAATCGCGCTTACCGGTCGGTAACCGTCGGTTTTGCAATCCTTGCTGATGCATATTGCATAGTATGAATAAAAGCACATGAAAATGAGATAAAATGTTTGACGGTGTAGAAAAAGAAGGTAAAATATTTTTTTCTGGTAGTAACCTTTTTTTATTCATGATGGGGGCCGCTGTCTTCGGCGCCGAGCCGCCGACCAAGGTGCGGCAATTCTTCGGATTCTGTAAATTGATCAAAGGCAGACTCGTGCGATGGCTGGAATGACTGATGGCCCCTTTTTCTACTTTTTTTTTAAAAAAAAATCAAATTCTTATGTTATTTTCTGTTGTCGCAGTGTTCCGAATTCCTTTTTGAGCACAGTTTTGGCCAGCCATTCAGAAGCAGCCTTGATGTCTCCTCACTTTGATACTTATGCCTCCCAGCTTAAATCTGACGGAGTACAAGGTAAAAATGAGCAAACGTACTAGTAAGTGATGGAAACTCCACAAGTTCAGTACAGTAATCAATATGCGGAAAAGGATGGAAAATGAAACCACAACCTCTTCTGTTCAGCAGCGGAGAAATAAATTGCACGGAAGAAGCAAAAGATTTCCTGATAGTACTGAAGAAGTGCACTTCCTTTTCATCTGCATAAATTTTGCCCTCCACTGAAGGCCGACCTGTCTATTCATTCCGTGGATTGGTGCTCGTTTAAGGAAAGGCGAAAAAAAGAAAGGCTGAACGGAACGGATGTGTCAAATGTTGAGCGAACAAACCAGCGAACGTGCTGCGTCTGCGTAGGACGGTAGGAGTACTTTCTAGAACGAAGAAATTTCATGCTGTTTGGATTGAGATGAGCATGAGTGGTAGTTGATGACAATATGACAGTGATCCATATCGATTGGAAAAGAGATGGCAATTTGACAGTGCTTGCCAGATACTAACAGGGACTTATTGGATGTGACACTCCCAGTAAAGTTTTCGATTAAGCAAATTAAAAAGGAAACCTCGTATAAACTTTAGAGAAATAGAGAAATAGAGAATATTATAGTGTTTAGAGGCTTCAAACTTACCGTAGACTTTTACAAGTATAAAAAGTGTTTACAACAGTCAAAGAGAAAGGCAATGTATTTTCGAGCTAAAAAAAGGTTTGCCTTCAAGAAAAAAATTAAAGAAATGTTTCTGTTTTGAGAGAGGAAAAAAGGCGTGTCATGTTTTAATCCTGCACGGCATGGGCCCCGCCCTCTGACTTGCTTACTAGGCGCCTCATGCTGCTGCCTGCATAGCTCACGCTTCCAGCGAGCACGGCAAGCTGGTCCGGCACCCTGACAGCCTGCTCTGTCTCTGCTTAGCCACCACCTTCTCTCTACAAATCTCTCCCGCTTCTCTCTCTCTCTCTCCTCGTCCATCCCATCTCGCGCTCCAGAATTTCGCGAACTCCGCTCCGCTCTTGTCGCCTTTCCACAGGAGCCGTTCGATTCGGTTTCATCGATCAGGCATGGCCGAGGAAACCAAGCAAGAAACCGCCGCCGCCGCCGCCTCCACGGCCGAGGAGGTCGTGACGAAGGCGGAGGAGCCCGCGCCGGCGGAGGAGAAGAAAGCGGAGGAGCCCGCGACGGCGGAGGAGAAGAAGGCGGACGAGCCCGCGCCCGCCGAGGAGGAGGCGGCGGAGGTGACGGAGAAGGCCGTGGAGGCCGAGAAGAAGGCCGACGACGATTCCGAGGAGGAGAAGAAGGCGGAGGAGGCCGAGGAGGCGGCGGCGGCGGCGGACGAGGCCGCCGTGATCGACGGCACCGGCTCGTTCAAGGAGGAGAGCAACCTGGTGTCCGAGCTCCCCGACCCGGAGCAAACGGCGCTCGCGCAGCTCAAGGAGCTCGTCGCCGCCGCGCTCGCCAGCGGGGAGTTCGACCTGCCCCCGCCACCTCCGCCGCCTGCTCAGCCCGCCGCGGCGGCGCCTGCGGCCGAGGAGGCCAAGCCGGAGGAGCCGGCCAAAGAGGAGGCAAAGGAGGATGCGCCGGCCAAGGAGGAGGAGCCCAAGGCCGAGGTGACGGCCGCGGAAGAGACCAAGACGGAGGCGCCCGCGCCGGAGGAGCCCAAGGCCGAGGAGCCGGCCAAGGAGGAGCCCAAGGCCGAGGAGCCGGCCAAGGAGGAGCCCAAGGCCGAGGAGCCGGCCAAGGAGGAGCCCAAGGCCGAGGAGCCGACCAAGGAGGAGCCTAAGGCTGAGGAGCCTAAAGCGGAGGAGCCGAAGACTGAGACGCCGGCGGAGGCGGCCGTCGAGGAGCCCAAAGCAGAGGCTGCGGCAGAGGAAGCCAAGCCAGCCGAACCGGAGGAGAAGACCAAGACGGCGGAAACCATCGAGGAGACCGCCGCGGCCGCGGAGCCTGAGGCCGCGCCGGCGCCGGCGGCGGAGCCGAAGGAGGAGCTGATCTGGGGAGTGCCGCTGGTGGGCGACGACGAGCGCACGGACACGGTGCTGCTCAAGTTCCTGCGCGCGCGGGAGTTCAAGGTGAAGGAGGCCTTGGCGATGCTCAAGTCGGCGGTGCTGTGGCGCAAGCGCTTCGGCATCGACGCGCTCCTCGACGCCGACCTCAGCCTGCCGGAGCTGGAGAACGTGGTGTTCTACCGCGGCGCCGACCGCGAGGGCCACCCCGTCTGCTACAACGTCTACGGCGAGTTCCAGGACAAGGAGCTCTACGAGAAGGCCTTCGGCGACGAGGAGAAGCGGGAGCGCTTCCTCAAGTGGCGCATCCAGCTCCTCGAGCGCGGCATCAGGGAGCAGCTGGACTTCGCGCCCAGCGGCATCTGCTCCATGGTGCAGGTCACCGACCTCAAGAACTCGCCACCCATGCTCGGTAAGCACCGCGCCGTCACCCGCCAGGCGCTTGCCTTGCTCCAGGACAACTACCCCGAGTTCATCGCCAAGAAGGTACTATGTCCTCTTCATTTGCATTGATCAATGATCGAATCATCAAATATAATCCTAGTCCAAAACTTGATTCATTCAGGATTCAGCTACAAAATTAAACATTCGCCTGCAGTTATTGTGCTTGGTTAGAAATAGGATCTTCAATTCTCTAGGGCGTCATACTTCTTTCTGCCTAGTACAACTGTACACGATCAGTAATCTGACTAGATATGGTGGTGCAAGCAGGCTGGGATCCTTTTTCCCCTTCCTATTTTCCCTCTTTTCTTCACACTGTTGCTTACCATTTTTGTGAAACTGCTAGTCTGCTATACATGCTCCTTGCTATAAATTGGTATGCTACAAAATGGGTATTCGAGTTTGTTGAGATTACTGACTTCAGATGTGTCAGGTGTTGATGTTCTAAATTGGGGTAATTGATTTTGTTGGATCATCGATCAATTGTAGGTTTTCATCAATGTTCCATGGTGGTACCTTGCGGCGAACAAAATGATGAGCCCATTCCTCACTCAGCGCACCAAGAGCAAGATCGTCTTCTGCAGCCCTGGGAAGTCGGCGGAGACCCTTTTCAGGTTTGCATATAGGGATACATGTGTCTATCAGTATTTTTTTTATTGCGAGTGTCGATCAGTATTTACTCTTATCATACAACTAGATTGTACCCTGAATTCTCACATATCTAATTTTATACAGATACATTGCACCGGAGCAAGTTCCTGTCCAATTTGGTGGTCTCTACAAAGAGGATGACACTGAATTCTCCACTTCTGATGCTGTTACGGAGCTCACCGTCAAGCCATCATCCAAAGAAACCATTGAGATTCCAGCCACACAGGTTGGCTCTTTGATCATATATTCTCAATTCCTAGCCATTTCGACAGTGTGACAAAACTAACTGTTTACACGTGCGGAATGCATTCTCATTGCAGAACTCCACGGTTGTGTGGGAGCTTCGTGTCCTTGGATGGGAGGTGAGCTACGGTGCTGAGTTCACCCCCGATGCCGAGGGTGGTTACACCGTCATCGTGCAGAAGACGAGGAAGGTGCCCGCCAACGAGGAGCCGATCATGAAGGGTAGCTTCAAGGTCAGTGAGCCCGGCAAGCTCGTGCTCACCGTGAACAACCCTGCCTCCAAGAAGAAGAAGCTACTGTACCGATACAAGGTCAAGAGCACCGCCGAGTCCGCCTGAGGTTCCAGCTGCTACTTTGACACATTTGATCGCCAACCCAGTCCGCAGGTCCATAATCACCACCATTTGAACATGTTGCATGATACTAGGAGAGGACAATAAGTGTTTTTAGGGCCATTTTGTGCTTGGTTCTTTGATTTGTTGGTATGATGTTTCTTGGGGTCACATTTGTACGTTTTTTTGCTTGAACCAAAGTGAGCGTCTGTTCTGTGAGATACTAGCTGGGAGGTGGGGAAGTATGAGACGGTGATTGTTCTTGGGGTCCAGGACGATGGAAGGAAGGAGGGAATGAGAGGGAAGGATAGTTGCTGCCCTGTATATCTTTCTGTACATTTCATCCATGGATTCTCTTGCCCTGTATATCTTTCTGTACCCCAGTTTTGTCGTCAGTAACGCCATGTTACTCTCTCCATGTTCTTCCACTGATTCCATTTTGTCGTTGCTCTTGGTGCTTTGCGTTTGGCAACGATTTATAAACTCCCCTTCAAGACAAATTGTAATGGACGTAAGGATCTTTTAGCCATTTGCCATCCCCAGCCTAAACAGAATCTCCTTGCAATCAGTTGGTATTGTTGATCAGGCAAAAGAACATCTTTTCCACCTCATCTGCATAACAATGACAAGGAGACGCAAAAGTAGGGCATCTTCCAAAGTGGGTTATGCTGCTAATGAGTAATGATGGGGGCAGGAACCATGCTTAGGTGGTGGGACATTCAGAATTTCAGATATATCCCATGCTAGGCTGTGACTCCGTTCTCATCACTTCACGAAAAGCAGACAGACAGGGAACCAAAGTGGCTAAAACAAAAGCAGGGCAAAGGGAGCAAGCTGTAGATAGATGGGAGTAATTTGACAAAAGACAGGCAGCAATTGAAAACAGGGCGAAGGAAGGAAGAAGAATGTGTGGCTGCGCTAAGACCTTTGACCGCACCGCCAGCCAGTCAGGCCGCCTTCCCATCCCAGCGATCAAATAAAACCCAAAAGGGAGCGCGCGCCGCCTGGGCTCATCTCATCATGCAGTGTCTGTCCAGCGCGGCCACGACGCCATGATCGATCGACCTCCCCCACCTGCACCCCCTGCTCGAATAATGGAGAGACAACCGGTGTGTTGCTCCGTCTTTATCCGGAGGCCCCCGTCTCTCTCCCTCTTTCTCTAATGGCCCGCGATGATTGATGGTGGCATGGACAAGCGGCGGCGGCGCCAATTGAGGCGCGCTTGGGTTTGGGTGCCGTTCGAGTCGCAGGCAGGTGTGTTCCCTGGCATGGGGCTCGCTACATATGGCTTCTTATCCTTATTTATTTACTTAAAAAGAATTAAACAATACTGTGCTCTAGAGCATCCTCAAAAAATAAGAATTGAAAATTACAAAAATTAAAAACGAAATAAACATGGCAGCCTTTATTCCCTCTAGGCTCCAGCTTGTTACAAGCTTGGAGCACAATACCAAATCACAATTACAAATCCATTTCATTTGATTAGGTTAGTAATGGCCGTGCAGATGATGGCCAGCTGCACCGAATCATCTCTCCGCTTTGTGAGCGGCGAACGAATGCCGCCCTCGACGAACGCATTCTCGCACTTCTGCACGAGAGGCACGGTCTCCGCCACCATCTTCGTCCCCGCGGCGTATTCGCGTCTGTTGATGACATCGTGTGTTTTGAGGAATACGATCGCACCATGGTACAGCTTCCGGCACTCCTCCAGAGCTTCCCTCATCTTGCCACCCGCGCCGCCCGGCTTGGCCAGCAACGCGTCGATGTCGGCGATCGCATCGTCGGCGTTGCTAGCGCCGGCCAGGGCCGTGATTTGGGCCAGGCCCCATGTATCCGCGTCGGTGGTGTCGTGGCGGACAATTAGTGTCGCGACACAGAAGTTGTAGTCGACGCGCTTGTCACTATCAGCAGCCTCCTTGCATGTCGTTTCGACTGTCCCTGTGACTCCGGTCAGCATGAAGATGGCACCGACGACCGCAAATATGAGAACCTTACCCATTGATTTGTACCTCGAATTAATCACCAGAGATGTCTAGACAGGGATTTGGTGCTGAAGTCTGAGATTTTGTCACGGTGATCAGGTGAATGGTGGCGGCCAAGAGATGAGGGGAATACATGCTTATATAATCGATCAGCAAAGGTGACATCATTAATATCTCCTAAATATGAGTAGTACTCAATAAACAAGTACAGAAATACTACATAGATGTAACCGCAATGAGCAGAAAGGTTACAGAAATGCTTTATCTTGAGTACAAATTATAATTTATAACTTAGTAAATGAGTATAAAATAGTACTAGTATTTAGTTGTCTCCTTGTTAATCTATAATATAATATCTATATAAGTCATACCCACTAAGTTTTCTAAAGCTCAATCCTCATTGCGACACATCATCTAAATAATCTGATTCATCCATTTTTTTGTGTTCGGTCATCACCACCGTCTAACATCTCACGCCTCCTAACTCTCCTCTTCCTAACATCAATTAGTACCTTCTCACCTCCCGTAACTGATAAGCAATGAAAAAAAGAAACGGCATGCTAATTTATATCTCTCTCTGTGTTTCGTTTCACTAACCAGAGTCAATTGCTAATCTGAAACTGCTGAACACTAATGGTCTCAAAAAAACAAAATTGATGAGCACTAATATCTTGCATCCAAGGCGATTCTTTTAGCGTTCCCTTTTTATGTCCTTCACGGAAGGCCTATAAAATCGACACAGATAGCCTACAGAATCAAGGCTGATAGCATTTTGCAGCTTCCTTTGTCCAACCTCTGTTGTTAGATTTCAGTAGCTACATATGGCTTGGTCGAGAGTGGCAGCAGCTGTGAGTCTGTGTGTGATCTTGACATCGGAGCATTCCGTTAATTATTTTTTGACGCGATCACGGCGAGAGCCAGCACCCATACGTATCCTGGACTGGATTTAATTTTGCGATCGAACGCGGTGTCCCCGTAGTGATACCGTGGTGGCGGGTAGTAGTACACCTGTACGAGTCGTCGTGGCCGTGTCATCATTCTTGTGCCATCCAACACTTCATATGCGGGCTCTCTGTGCTGCCACTGTTCGGTCGGGCGGGGGCCACGTACCGCGCGGCCTACTTGCGTCGCGTGTCTGATCATCGTCTTCTTCCATTTAAGCCGATGGATCTGCGAACCGTCGATGGTGGTCCAGACAGCCGAACCGAGAGCTGTAACTCGCAAGGCTGCTGCTCGCAGCTCGATCGCCCACGGCAGTGTGTCACTTGCTCCTGGACCAGTAGTGAGCACGGAGTATAGAGCTTTCCGCGTTATTACAATCTCCGGCTCGGGACCAAGCAAAAGCTAGAGTACGTACGCAGTTTGCTGCATTCATACAGAGTGATCGCCCCCGGTGACCGGTCGATCTGGACAATCCTGGTGGTTATAGTACTAGGTTAGGTAGAGTTCGTTCGGACTCGCTCCGAGTACGTACCCGCTGGACACAGCAGCGTATCCGTCCAATAGGACTTGCACGTCGCGCTCCGTGGCGCTACGCGGCGAGACAAACACAGCTACGGTACAAAACGGAGCAGCCCTTCTTCGTGAGCCGTCACGCTGTCACGCACCCGTTTCTTGGTTTGTTGCGCTTGTCTCGATCGACTTGGGAGCCGGGAATGAACCGATAAGGCCTCCGTCCCTTTCACCCGCCGCGCGCGGCGCAGGGATCCCTTCCTTTTTTTTTCGCTCGTGCTCTGCCGACCGGGCTCCGGATCAGGCAGAAGAGACGGGGCCGCGCCGGCCGTTGCAGCAGGTTGTACTGCGGGACAGTGAACCAATATGTGCCGTGCGGCGGTCTGCGCCCCGGCGTCCGGCGCGATAGGTGGAAATGATGCTGGTTTTATTTATTTGGCTGCTTCTGAACTGACGCGATGGTGTTTTCTTTCTCCCCCGTACGTGATCGCGCGGGCCGGGCGCTGGGTCAGGTCGGGTCACCAATTCACCATGCGCCGAGAGGGTGTGGCGGTGGGAGCGGGAGCGGCGTCGGGCACGTTGCCGTGGTCCCTCGTAGTAGCAGCTCGTCCTTGGATCCTCCCGGCGCCTAGTCGCGTTAACAGAAGAATCGATGATGGCGTCCACATCGGCGTTACCATGCATATACTATTTGAAACGACACGACCTATCTTATTTTTTTTTCGCGTGACATGAAATCAAGGAAAGTGGTTGCGGGCAAAGTGCTTTACGATCTGTAGGTATACTAGGTACGTACGACAAAGCGTGTCGCACCGTTCTGGCAAAAAGCTCGCGATCCGTCTGATCACTCGCGGAGCAGCAGCAGGACGTTGGATCTTTAGCAATTTGCCGCATTTGGACATGCCGGTATGTGTGGCCGGAGTGGGGGAATCCGGGGTGGCAACGGCCCGGCATGGACGCATAGATCACGAACGGGAGAGATGCCGCATGTGGACATGCCGGTATGTGTGGCCGGGGCAGCACGAGCACACTTTGGTGGGCTTCGATTAATAACCTCTCAGTTTCTCGAGGATCAGAAAAGTTCAGAGGTTCGCAAACTCGAACGCAGGATCAGGACTTCAGAAGAGTGTACTACTAGAGTTCAGAGACCCAACGCTAAATCTAACCAGAATCTGAATGCTCTGCAAATGGAGGTCGACCGTACGTATGGAAGGAAAGGAAATTAAAGACACCGCGCTCTTCCTTTTATGTGTCATTGCAATTTCAGTCCTTCTCCTTACCCAAGGGGGAGTAGAGGACGCCGTCCGCAACGTACGTGCAACTGCTAGAACTCCCAAAGCCGTACCCTTGATCGGGAAACTTAAGCGGCGATCAATGATCTGCAATTAACGAAAAAGGCATGGTTAGGCGAGAAGTGCAATCATTTGCTTCAACCCGGACAGCAAGGCATCGCTGAACCTAACGGCGAGGTTAGCTAGTAGGCGCGTGTGCTCCTCATTTTCATCGGTGCACTTGATCGGCAATGGACCGGAGAGTGAAATGAAGTAATGGAATGACGCATTCAGCGAGAGAAAACAGGGGAAGAAAAGACTGATCAAAATGATGCGTGAAAGAAAGAACAGAAAGCGAGCGCCAAAGGCCGGCAGGAACAGCTAAAGCACCTGTTGCTATCCAACTTTACCTAGTAGTATGAGCATTCCAACATTTGTTGGAGTCTCACGAGTGTATGGTGTATGCATGCGTAGTCGTCTTTTTCTTCAGGCGTTGGTAATACAGTATGCAGTGCCAATACGCCATGCCACACACATGCCTGTTCAATCATTTGTTTTAAGGGCGCCGCATACGATCTGAAGCAACAGTTGGTACAGTTGGTTCGTAACTTGTTGCTACTGCCTTGCCTGGGAAACCATCGGCCGTTTGGACCTTGTGGATTCTACGCAAGATTGGAGAAAGGTGAGGTTCCACTTGCGTTTCCTGGGAAACCGACCAAAAGTTCCAGGATTCAGGCCTTGGGTCTCGAGGTCACAACAAGATTCTTCGCCGTTGCATTTTCTATGCATCCTTAACTCGAAAGAAAGATGCTCTTCTGGTTAGTCTGGTTATTAGCATTAAATTTTATATCATATGATTTTTTTCTAACTTGGTAAGTTAATTATGAGAAAAGAGAAAGAAGTCTTTCATCTTTTGTAAGAGACATTTTATCTTCATGAAAGGAAGTTGACTCTCTTTCTTAAAATTAGTCTTAGAAAGAGTAATGAAATGATGCATTGAGACTGACCTTAGTGTGGTTATTAGCAGTGCTCTGGCTGTCCTTGGGTAGATTGAGCACCAGAAAAACTGGGAGTTCACTGCAGCGCAAACATGGCCCCGACGCCGCGTGTCCTTTACAGGGAGCAGTTTTCATAACACCTGTCTCGTTTGAATCGAAAGCCCTGAAGAGGTCTTATCCAGTTCGAAAGCCCTGAAGAGGTCTTATCCAGTTCGATGCCAGGACTCAGAGAGCAGAAGGGCAAAGTTTTACAAAAACTGGGTCCTTGTTGTGCTTAGTCACGTAGCTGCTGTTGATCACGTCCGATCCATTTCTGGAACCGAGCAGTTCAGAATTAAGCACGAAGCATCTTATATTTACTAATTTTTTCTGAACGGAACGGCAGGGGAGCCCCCTACCTATTTTTCTATTTTCATTAACCAAAAAGAACAAAATAAGTACAGAGTTTTACACGGGTTGTAGACCCAAAAAAGACCCTACAAAAGAGTTCATAGAGAACTACTCATCCAATTCTCAACTGCCACTTTCAGAGAAGGTCTAGCTCTAAGCAGAACCTTTTCCATTTCTAGTTTGAAACTATTCCTCCAAGCATTGAGAGACAGATTTTTGTTATCAAATATAATACCATTCCTATGGCACCAGATTGTCCAACAAGCTACCATAATCACTTCTCTGAAGATGCACGACCTGAAAGTATTTTTTGCCTGCTGGAACATATCATTGGGCTGCAAAGTCGTGTCCCAGACCACATTAATAAATCTCCAGCACCATTGACTGAACGGACATGAGAAGAAGAGATGAATCAGAGTTTCTTCTACATTGGAGCTGCAAAGAACACAGTTATAGCTTGGCAAGTGCATGTTTTTTCGTCTGAGTAGGTTTCGTCTTATATTTACTAATTAGAGGCTCCTTTTGAGGCCTTCACGTTAATGGAAAGAAAATACTAGAAATTCTCACAAAAAGCAAAACATCCGGCCGTACAAATTAGAGTAAGATAAATGATAGCCTTTAGATCTAAACGTGATCTAAATTACCCATCTATGCCATTACAAAAACTTAGTCAAAAAGATCCCTTATACTTATTTAGAAATTACTCACCATGCCATTACAATTAAAAATATATATAAATTCGGAATTATAAACAATAGCCAAAAAATTACCCTAATTCCTCTTTCTAAATTACTCACCATGTCATTATGAGTCAATAAATAAAAACTAAAAATACCCCTTGTCGTAACCCATATTTTCAGATATTCCCGAAGACTTAGTTTGGTATTTTCCGAAGACTTGTATCGCACGAAAGGAAACTTGTAGATAGACTCCGAATCTGTTACTGCAGATCGGAAATCTTGTAGAACAAGGCAAGGACTCCTAGAGGCGGTAAATAAGACTATAAATATACATGTAACCCTCCGATGAGAGGACATTGAAACATACAGCATACACACCACCATATTCAACACGACAAACACTGGACGTAGGGTTATTATCCTCCGGGAGGCCCGAACCAGTATAAAAACTCTCTGTGTGCCCTAGATTGATACCTCTATTGATCGTTGTTCCCCGAACCAAATATTTGCCGTTCTCTCGATTATTCGAGCGACGACAGAGGCGCGCCAGGTAGGGGGGCAGCGCTGAGGATCCATCTAGAGCTTCAGATGGCATTGGCGAACAAGATGAAGTTCCCGGCGGGCGCCGAATTCAAGTTCGGGTCTTTCACGTTCGTCGCGGACAAGGAAGGAAATCTCCACGAAAAGACGTCGTCGGTGGCGCAGGAGGCGTCCCCGGCGGCCATGAAAGCTCCGTCCTCGTACAGATCTGCTGAAAAGAGCTCGTCGGCGGCGCCACGTGTGTCGCCGGCGGCCCTATGTACTACATTCGGACTGCGAAATTCCGCGGACGAGTTCCAGATCGCTTCGCGGGTATCGGGCTCTCCGTTTGGAACCCGCCTAGAAGACGGATCCACCTTGGATCCGCCACCTAGCTCTGCCCTAGAAGCGAGAATGCAAAAGATCGCTCTCGACATCACCGAGGGGCGGTATTTTCCTGGATTCGGGCTCGGTTATCCTAATTACGAGTCTGACTTCAGCGACGATGACTGCCCTGAGATCGGAGATCCAAACCAGGGTCACAACCCGGCCAGAGAAGTCTTCATGGCGGGACGTGACGACGAGGCATCCAGCGATTTGCGCACCATCGACTCGATCAGATCTCGATCGGTTGCGCCATCCAATGTGACGCCAAGAAATCTCAACCCCGACTTCGACGCCGTCCGGTTCCAAACCGCGTTGGATTCCCTCGCGCGTATGGCCCCTGACGGAACACCACTGGCTCCGATGGTACAACAAGTCGTGGAACTTGCCGGCCGCGTGATCCCACTGCAAGATCAGGAGGTTGCTGCGACGGCCAGGACTCCAGTACACAGACGCCTGGGGGCTACTCACGATCAGAGGGCCGATTCATCCTCGCATGGATCATCTTCCGATCACCCCAATCGACGACGGCGTAATCTGGAGCCTTCGGATGCAAGACATCAGATAAACCAACGGAGGAACCAAAATGGCAATCCCCCAAGGGGGGAACCAGACCAACAAACCCCAGGTGCTCCAGCTCGTAGAGGGACGCGCCCAGAGACGGCTCCTAAACCGCCCCCGTATAGGGCTCTGGGTAGTTATCTCCGAACTGTTGAGTGGCCAGCCAAGTTCAAAGTGGGGTCTATCGACAAGTACGACGGCACTATCAACCCAGAAGAGTTCTTGTCGATATATTCCACGACGATAGATGCCGCAGGAGGAGATGAAAAGATCAAGTGCGCCTATCTACCCACCGCCCTGACCGGAGCAGCACGGTCGTGGTTGCTAAACCTCCCGGCATATCACTTCGACTCCTGGGCAGAACTGTGCGAGGTCTTCAAGGGAAATTTCCTTGGATCATACAACCGCAACGCAACACCAGAGCAGCTCCGAGGTGTTAAACAGAAGACTGATGAGAATCTTCGAGACTACATCAAGCGCTTCTGCCTAATGAAGAACACGATTGCAGACATCTCCGATATAGAAGTAGTCCTCGCCTTCCAAGAAGGGTGTTTGGATGTGAAGATGGTGGAGACCATAGCGGAGAACGAGCCAAAGACTACTGCAGAGCTGTTCCGATTAGCAGAAATCTGTGCCAAGGCTGCTGATGCTCGTGCTCGCCTCTCCGATGGCCGGGGTAAGGCTCCGAAGAAGAAGTCGGAAGACAGGGAGGTGAACGCGGTCGATCGGTCGGGATCGGATCGTAATCACTTCCGTAAGAAGCGAGGTCGTCCCGAAGGCGTGGCTAAGTGGTGTCCGATTCATCGCTCCCCAAACCACGAACTAGAAGAGTGCTTCGATTACCTCAAGCTCGAAAAGAAGCGTCTAGAAGAGGGCAAGACCTCACGGACGATCAGAGAAGAGGATCGGGGCCGCGAAAGTCAAGATCGAGAAAACCGAGATCGGGAGCACCGAGATCGGGAGAACCAGGATCGTGGGCGCCGTGATCGGGATGATGACCGGGATGAACGCCCACGCTACAGAAGTCGCAGAGATCATGACGATGACGAGGAGGAGAGGTACCCAGAGATCAACATGATCTTCGGAGGAAGCTCCGCTCTGTCGTCCAAGAGCCAATACAAGAAGCTGCAGAGAGAGGTGGCTATGGCAGAACCCTGTTCTAGAAGACTAGAGTGGTCGGATACCCCGATCGCGTTCAATGCCGATGACCACCCGAAGACTCTGCTGAGCAACCCAGAGTTGCCCTTCGTCGCCAAAATCATTATCCACAGGAACAAGGTCGCGAAGACGTTGATCGACAACGGAAGCGGTCTCAACCTGTTGATGAAGAAGACGTACGATCAGATGGGCCTGCCGATCACCGCTCTCCGACCAGTTGGGGAATCATTCCATGGCATCTTGCCTGGGGTGTCTTCGCGTCCTCTTGGGAAGATAGAGTTAGCAGTGACAGTGGGCCCGAGAGAAAATAGAAGAACTGAAGTCCTGACGTTCGAGGTGGCTGACTTCGAATCTGCCTACAACTGCATCCTGGGAAGACCGTTCCTGTTCAGGTTCATGGCGGCTGCGCACTTCGCCTACGCCATGCTCAAGATCCCAGGACCTGCCGGTGTTATCACGCTGTGCGCCGATCAAGACCAGGCCGTGAGATGCGACGTCAATGCGCTGATCATCGCTGGCCACTTTGACTCGAAAGATCTTGACTCGCAAAAGCAGCCAAAAACTTCTCGAGAAGATCAGAGGCAGATAGCAGCAGTTACCGACACGAAGGCTTCAGATGCGGCATCTCCGTCGACAGCGGTCGCCAAGCGCCAGCAAAGACTGTCGACGGGCCAAGCACGAAAGGAGATGAGCCTGCTAAAAAGGGCAGCAAGCCGATTGGCCTCAGCTTCATCGACCCCGGCAAAAAGACCAACGTCGGGGACAATCTCGACCCTAAATAGGAAGACGCGCTCGTAGCCTTCCTCCGGGAGAATATCGATGTGTTTGCATGGCAACCATCCGATATGCCCGGGATCCCCAGGGAGGTGATCGAGCACAAATTGGGGATCGACCCGGCTTTCAAGCCGATCAAGCAAAAGCAGCGAAGGTACACGCCGGACAAACGCGACGCCATACATGAGGAGGTCACTAGGCTTCTCAAAGCCGGGTTCATCAGAACGGTAGACTATCCTGAATGGCTAGCAAATCCTGTACTAGTTCCTAAGCCAGACAAGTCCTGGCGCATGTGCGTCGATTACACTAGTTTGAATAAAGCTTGTCCTAAAGATGAGTACCCTCTTCCGAGGATAGATCAGATTGTAGACTCTACGTCTACTAGTGAGTTATTAAGTTTTCTTGATGCTTATTCTGGATATCACCAAATTAGCCTCAATGTCGACGATCAAGAAAGGACGGCCTTCATCACGCCGTTCGGAATATTCTGTTACATTACGATGCCCTTCGGGCTGAAGAATGCGGGGTGTACTTATCAGAAGTGTGTCAACATAGTCTTCGAGGATCAGATCGGGAAGAACGTCGAAGCCTACATTGACGACATTGTTGTCAAGACCAAGAAGTCCGATGATCTCCTGGCAGACCTGAAGCAAACCTTCGACAATCTGAGAAAGTACAAGATGAAACTCAACCCTGCCAAGTGTGTCTTCGGGGTGAAGTCTGGGAAACTACTGGGGTACATGATTTCCGAGCGAGGGATTGATGCCAACCCAGTAAAAGTTGCGGCTCTAGAAAAGTTGAAGCCTCCGAAGACCAGGCGAGAAGTCCAGAAGCTAGCAGGCATGATGACGGCCCTGAACCGGTTCATCTCGAGATCGGGAGAACGAGGTATGCCATTCTACAAGTTATTACGCAATCAAGATGGCTCTCAGTGGGATGACCAGGCAGAAGAGGCGTTCAAGGAGCTCAAAGCTTATCTCAAAAATATGCCCACCCTGAAACCCCCACAGCCCAATGAAGAACTGCTCTTATATGTTGCTGCCACAGATTCAGTTGTTAGCGCTGCGCTGACAGTTGAACGGGAAACAGACACTGGGCCCAAACAGTTTGCTGTTTATTTCGTCAGTGAGATATTGAAAGATGCCCAGACGCGTTACCCAATGGTGCAGAAGCTCTTGTACGCAGTATTGATGACATCCAGAAAGCTGAAGCATTACTTCTTAGCTCATCCAATCAAGGTGGTCTCGGATAGACCGCTCCAGACTGTTTTGCATTGCAAGGACGCCATCGGCAGAATTGCTCAATGGTCTGTAGAGCTTGGTCAATACCAGATCGAATATGTCCCTCGAACAGCCATCAAAGGACAAGCTCTGGCGGATTTTATAGCAGAGTGGACCGATGATGGTGATGATGACAAAAAAGATCCAGATCACTGGGTCATGTATTTTGATGGTTCCTTCACGTTGAAAGGTGCCGGTTCCGGAGTTGTCTTCATATCTCCGGCAGGAAAAATATTGAAGTACGCCATTCAGTTGCTCTTCCAAGCTACGAACAATGTTGCAGAATATGAGGGCCTCGTGACAGGTCTCCGCATTGCCAAATCTCTCGGTATCAGCCGACTGCTCGTGAAAGGGGATTCACAGTTAGTCGCCCGGCAGGTACAGAAAGAGTATCAATGCTCTGATCCGAAGATGGCCGATTATCTTGAAGAAGTTCGGAAGCTGGAGAAAGGGTTCGATGGTCTCGAAGTACGGTACGTACCACGACTGGACAATCGTGACGCTGATCATTTAGCTTGCATTGCTTCATCACGATCTCCAGTCCCAGATGATGTGTTCTTAGAAAAGCTCCACAAGCCATCGGCGGCAAGCACGCATGATGCAGTGGAAATGATGGTTATCGATTCGGGAGAAGGTTCTGTCGAAGACTGGCGTATACCAATTCGCCTGTTTCTCGAAAACAGTCCTATCCCAGATGATGATGCGGCCACGGAGCGGCTGGCCCGCAAGTCCAAGCATTATGTGTTGATTGACGACGTGCTCTACAGAAGAGGTCTCAATGGGATTCTGCTGAGGTGTGTCTCTACGGAAGATGGTATTCGATTGCTACATGATATACACGGTGGGATCTGCGGTGCACATGCGGCTTATCGCACTCTCATCGGCAAAGCATTCAGGCACGGATTCTACTGGCCCACGGCGAAGCAGGACGCCATTCACCTCGTGCAGACATGTAAGTCCTGTCAATTCTTCAGTAGGCAAAGTACGAGGCATGCTCAAGAGTTGCATACAATTCCTATTACATGGCCTTTTGCTATCTGGGGGATCGATATATTGGGACCGTTTCCTAAAGCCAAAGGAGGGTACAAATTCTTATACGTCGCCATCGATACTTTCACCAAGTGGATCGAGGCAGAGGCGGTTGTGAACATCACTGAGGTCGCTTCTGTCAAGTTCATGAGGAGTATAGTCACAAGGTTTGGAGTTCCCAGAAAGCTGATATCAGACAATGGTCGACAGTTCATCGGTCGCCGGTTTGAGAAATTTTGTGCCGATCATGGTATACTTCACCCGACATCTTCGGTGGCTCATGCTCAAACCAATGGTGCTGTTGAGCGAGCCAACGGGATCCTTATGAAGGGGATGCGTGCACGAGTCTACGAGAAGCTAGCAGCTAAAGGCAAGAATTGGATCGAAGAGTTACCGACCGTTCTGTGGTCAGCACGAACATCTACAAGTCGGGCTACAAAGAAAACTCCGTTCTTCCTAGTCTACGGCGCTGATGCAGTACTACCACCCGAGATTCACTTGGGGGCTCATCGGGTCACCAATTTCTATGAAGACGACCAGCAAATCTCTCGAGAGGTTGATCTACTGCTCCTCGAAGAAGAACGCAACACAGCACTCCATAATGTGGAACATTATCAGGAGGTTCTGAAGAAGCAGTACAGTCGCAAAGTGGTCGGTCGACATTTAGATGTGGGAGATCTGGTGATCAAGAAGGATATCAAAACCAAGGATAAGCACAAGTTGTCTTCTCCATGGGAAGGACCATACATAGTAGTTGAGGATGCTGGCATGGGGGCTTATATCTTAGCCCATATTGACGGTGATATATTGCCCGGAACATGGAACACTGATCAGCTTAGAAAGTTTTATGTGTAATCCATTGTTTGATGAATAAAGTGTGTTCAGTTTCTCCAACTACTGTGCAAGGTTCCAAAGGCTGACCAAAGGTCGGTCTACAAGTTTGGCTGGTGTCTTAGCCACATGAGGGTTATAAGGCATCGGTACGAACAGCCTCTTCAGGCAAGATTGGTCATAAGGCTTAGCCACACTGTGGTTCATAAGTTAATTGACCCCCATGATGTTCTAGCGAGGGACCCTTAGCCCATGAGGTTCATAAGTGGCTCTCCCTAGGCCGGTTGCACGATCAACCACCCAACAGACTGCAAGTCTTATGCCATATGGTGCTACATGATAGCTTGGCCAATGGTTCATAAGTTTCGTAAGTCTCCCCGAGTGTCTGAAGTAAGAGCCTTAGCCATCGAGTTATAAGTGCCAACTTCAGACCACGTTGCAAGATCAACACACCTCAGCTTGAAACATAACTTGCCATGTGCAAAGTCAAATGTTATACAGCTATTATGAGTTCCAGATATGGAACAACTTCAGAAACTTAGTTCAAACGTAGCTTGTCACAGGCAAAGCTAAGCGTCACTGAATTAATACGCCTTCTTCTATGTTATTTAGATCGTGCATATTAGTGATAATGCTTTCCTGCATACAGTTAAAACTGTATTCAAAAAAGCAGGGGGCTGGGCTACTATGCATATCTAAATCAAATTAACAGGAGCCTGAGCTCCAATCTTGCATCAAAATATTGTCTGATTACAGGGCTACATATAATTCAGGGCCTCTCCTCGTCAGAAGGAGATACATCCAAGTTCAAGTCCATGATGAACTTGTCGGCTGATTCCATCAGACCGTCAACAAGTGCATCACGTTCACCTATACTACAAGTAAAGCCTTGCTCTACAACCTTCACATCCAATTCAGGATGACGGTTCTTCAAAGCAGCCAAAGCAAAGGCACAGCCATTGACTAAACTATCAGCAACCTTGTCAGCAAGTTTGGCCTTCTCTGCGGACAGGATCTTGTTGGCCTCCTTCAGCTTCTTCGCCTCCGTCTGCAGAGTTTGGATCACTTGGGTCTTGGCTGTGTTCTCGGTGCGTAGGGTTTCATTTTTGGAGCTCAAATCTACAACAGAAGATATTAGATTACTTCAGGGGTATGCAGAAGGCAAAGGATAAACAGCATATGACAGGAAGAATTACCCTCCGCTGTTTTCGATAAAGCATCTCTTTCCACACGCAGATCCTTGAGGTACTCCTTATGTTCAGCCTTTAGATCTGTGATCTCCCTGGCATGAGCTTCCTTTGCTTCGTCATGGGTTTTGTTCAAAGCAATGAGAGCCGCTTCGAGTTCTCGAATCCTATCATCTTTCCCAGATGAAGCATAGGCAGCCTCAACATCAGAAAGTTTCTTCTGAAGAGCGGCAAGTTCTCCATCCTTCTGTTTGATTCTGTCAGTAAGGCGCTTGCAAGTTCGCAGATGCCACTGCCTGGCAGCAACGACCTCCTGGCTCAGCTTGTCGAACACTAAGTTCTCCCCAACTGTCCCGGAGGCGGAAGTAGAAACAACTAGGGCCTGTTCGGGCGCTGATTGTACAATCGGGGCCGGAGGGTTGACAGCAGGAGCAGGTTCAGCAGAAGAAGATGGAACACTACAACATGATCACATATCAGAAGATCGGATGAAAATGTTTCAAACAAGCAAGGGAATTTAGCAAGAATACTCCTGAAGTATACCTCTTGGTGCGGAAGCGTCTTCTCTTGGCAGCAGGGCTAGAAGCAGATGTCGCCTGGGAAGACAAGACTTGAGAGATTTTGGAAAACCCTTTAAAGAGACTGCCGAAAACTATTTCGATGGGTACCTGATCGCCGGTACGAGGATTGGCGACGCGAGTCGGAGGCAGTTCAGGGACATCAGAAGCAACAATTGCTGGAGCTGCTGGAGTTGCAGGAGTTGCCGATCGGAAACGCTTGCGAGTCGTTGTCTTTGTCTTCGTCCCAGCTGGGGGCTTCGAAGACTCGACGGCAGGTGGAGGAGGACTAGTGGCTTCGACACCCACCGGAATGTTACCGGACGTGGGATCGGTAGCAGGTCCAGGCCTCTCGGTATCTCCTGGTGCCTCAGACTGCTCGATAGCAGCAACAGCAGCCACCTTTCGCTCAAGAGAGCTGGTGGCGTCATCGGCAACGGCAGTATCCTTCTCCCGATCACCGTTGTCTTCTTCATCACTGTCCCCGATGACTATATCAACATCAGGTTGGACATCGTCGGGGCCAGGTTCGTAAAGGTTCTACAGAACACAAGATCAGCATGGCAGAAAATATATCTTCAAGAAAATCGAGAAGATCTGCTATCAACATACCTCGGGAGGTGGATTTTCTGCACTATAAGGAAGAGGTACTGTCGAAGGCTTAACCTTCGGTCCAGTACCCATGATATCATACACTCTCTTGAAGACATCGTCTTCGGAGAGTTCGACAGCTGCAAAGGAGAAAAAAAAAGAGATGACATGCTTATCAAACAGAAATCAGATATCAAGTATATACTGGTATGTTGATAAGTGATGGACATCTACCTCCAGCTGGTAACCAATTGGGTTTGCCAGGACTTGTATAATACATAGCCAGTGGATCACGCCTCTGAAGAGGGAAGATGCGTCTTCGGATGAATTCTTCCACAACATGTTCTCCTCTCAGGCCCAACTTGATCAACTCGTTGACCCTGGCTATCATCTTATTCAATCGAGGAACATAGGTCGGAAGACCCTTGTCCCATTTCTCATGGTTTGGCATTAAGCCCTCCAGCTTGATTACATTATTCTTCTTCCCCATGTCCAAGATCAGATATTTGGTGTCATATCCGCTCCAGGAAGACTTGTACTGATACGGGATGAACTCAGCTTTGTTCCTAAGTACGAAGCCTACTGAAAACACCATCATCTGACCCTTGTAGTACCGGGCCTGGTGATAATGGCGCCACAGATTCAGACAGGGGGCTACACCCAACCAACATTCACACAAGATGGCAAACATGCTAAGCATCATCACAGCATTGGGTTTGAGTTGAACAAGCTCAATATGGTAAAATCTACAGATCTGCTCAAGAAATTTGGAGGGCGGAAGATTGAAACCACACATGAGATGAGCCTCAAATACCGGGAGTTCTGTGGTGTTGCAATGATGGTACTCCTCTTCGCCGGTGTTTCGTCGAGTCAGGAAAGCCGAGATCATCCCCCTTCTCTCCAGTTCATCCAGATATTCCAGGGAAAGAGAGGATTTCTTCCAGTACTCCTGGAGATTTGGGATTTCTCCCTTCTTCATCTTCTGCTGCGCCTGGGTGAGAGAAATGTTGGAGTCGTGGGAGTCGGAGGATTGATTCTCGTTGGGATTGCCGGAGATTGTGGCGGACGAGGATGCGGCGGCCATGTGAAATGCTTAGGGTTTGAGGAAATGGAAAAGAGTGCAGACTAAAGGATGGAGGAAAAAGAATACGGCGTGAAGGGCTTAAGTAAAACCCGGCGTGACGGTTCGCCTCCCCATAAATGCGGGATTTCCCTTCCTTGGGTTACGTGCGGAATATACCGAGGTGATGCTCTTTTCTGTTATTAAAATAATGCATTTGGATTTGCGCTCGGTTTTTGGAAGGATAACTACCTGGTTGTGAGGTAAGAAGTTGGGATATTTTTGGGATCAATTGCCCCGAATAATTAACAATGTTCGATTAACGATCCGGATCGGAAAGAGCCTTCGGTGCGTGAAAAACGTGTTGAGTACTACTCCCGAAGAGTTCTCGACCAAGTGATCTGTTAGTTGTTACGAAGACTTATTTCATCAAGACACATCGGAGAAGCTAAGTTCAGTTATCTCGAAGACTCATGCACGGTACATCATCGAGAGAAAAAGAGAAGACAACATTACAGATGCAACATCATACAGAAATTATAATCTTGGATTGAAGGCAGCTCTTGATGTGTCCAAGGACGCGTCCCAGGACAACCTCAAGAAGGCCTACCGGGAGGTAGTCAAAAGATATTACAAGCAAGACGTGCAGAAAATAATCTAGGTTCTGCTCTCCGACCTGCTTGACAGAAGAATAAAACAGGAGAAGAAGAAAAAATAAGGAAACCTAGGCTACTATAAGGAGAGTGGTATGATAGCCATCTCCTTATCCTTAGTTCGCCGATTATCGGCGTCCCCAGGGGCTGCAACAGCAGCATCAGCATCAACCTCGTCCTCCTCATATGTAATGAGGGGAGAGGAGGCTTCGGCAGCAGCAGCAGCAGAGCCTGGACCTACGCCGCCCTCACCATGAGTGATGAGCGGGAGGGGCACCTCGGTGGTGGAGAGGGTAGAACCCTCGTTCAATGCCATGACCGGGTTGATGACCCCGGTAGGAAGGAGAGGATCTTCTGCGGCGACGGGAATGGAGCTACCCGCCTGGCTGGATCCGGCTTGAGCGCTCGTCCAGGGAGCCCAACCAGGATTGTACAGGACCATGGCCTTCTTCTTGCTTGGCTCGTCGTCGTCGCTGTTGTCATCGTCATCGGAGTCGTCGAGGAAGATGGGTTTGGCGTCCGCCGGAATCCCGCGTGGCCCCTTGTTCAGGGCGACGTGGAGACGGCGTGCGAACTCTTCATCTCCTGCCGTGTCCGCCTCTAGGTCTACGACCTGAGATGGATCTGGAGGGGGACTCGGAGGAGGGAGCCCGTAATCTTCCGCGGAGAGCGGAGGAGGAGCAGCAGCTACTGGCGGTGGAGCGCCAGCGGGATGCGCGGAGGAGGATCCCGACCCGCCGGCGAGCTTGTCGTCGAACCACTTCATGAACTGTGGAGTGGTGGGTCTTTTCTTGCCCATGGTGGGTGGTGGATGCGAAAGTGATACTTGGGGGCTCCGCCGTCCTAATCATTTATAGCCAAAAGGTGGCCTTTTGGAAACCGAAAGGTCAAAGTGCGAAGTGGATTTTTTTATGTTTCTTTCTGGGGAACCGTGCGGCGACGCGGTGGATCCAGAGGATACCCTGGTGGGCCTGGTTTGGAGAATAAGGACAAGAATCGAAGGGTCGTGTCAAAGTCTTTTCAACTCTGAAGCGGAATCAATGCCATGGCTGGACCAAGAAAAAGAGATAAGGATGGGAATTGATTAATATTTCTTCCAAATTCTCTGGATTGACGTTCTCTTAAAAAGACCTGGCATTGATAAAGTTATTTGGAGGAAAGTTTATTTCGATCACTCAATGCGGTTGCTGTTATTCCGAAGACCCAATTTGTTTAGTTGTTCCGAAGACCTGGTTCAGACAGGTATTCCGAAGACCCTATTTGTTCAGTTGTTCCGAAGGCTCGGTTCAGTCAGGTGTTCCGAAGACCTGTGCATTCGGTTGTTCCGAAGACTAGGTTCGGTGAACTGTTCCGATGACTCAAGGATTGAAGATGAGAATATCTGAAGTATGTGTGCTCAGTGAAGAACATATCCCTTGTCAGAAGTTCGCATGAAGATGAAGATCTCTTCGTATCAAAGACGAATCAGTCAAGTGACATGTTCGGGGGCTTATGTCGTAACCCATATTTTCAGATATTCCCGAAGACTTAGTTTGATATTTTCCGAAGACTTGTATCGCACGAAAGGAAACTTGTAGATAGACTCCGAATCTGTTACTGCAGATCGGAAGTCTTGTAGAACAAGGCAAGGACTCCTAGAGGCGGTAAATAAGACTATAAATATACATGTAACCCTCCGATGAGAGGACATTGAAACATACAGCATACACACCACCATATTCAACACGACAAACACTGGACGTAGGGTTATTATCCTCCGGGAGGCCCGAACCAGTATAAAAACTCTCTGCGTGCCCTAGATTGATACCTCTATTGATCGTTGTTCCCCGAACCAAATATTTGCCGTTCTCTCGATTATTCGAGCGACGACACCCCTAATTCTTATTTCTAAATTACCCACATGCCATTGTGAGTCAAAAATAGTTAAATTGGGAATTAAAAAAAATATATAAAAAAGTGCACATAATTCCTATTTCTACATTACCCACCATGCCATTATTAATAAAAAAATAAATTTGAATTAAATTTAATAAAACATGTTAATTTCGAAATAAACCCATATAATAATTTTGAATAAAAATATAATTTCTTTCAATTGTTTGGGAAACACACCTTAAAAAGGACTTTATAAATAATAAGTAACTAAAATTCATATAATATAACTAAAAAAGATAGGCATCTAGATATAAAATTAAAATACTTTAGTTGAGAATATGATTTAGATGAAATATGAAATGAATAAAATAATACTTATATTTTTCTAGCCCGTGCGATGCACGGGTTGAAAGGCTAGTCCGTGTGATATAACGTGTTCATCACACGGCCAGCAGCATAAAACGAGCATGAAAAATCTTTCGTGAGCAGGACTGACGGGCCAAGGACTTCCCGCACCATCTCCATGGATCGGCCCATCATGTCTTCTGTCGTTTGTTTATGGGCCAGAACATTGGACTGGATGTAGAACCGACAGACCATGGTCAGTGGACTTCAGATATTAGAGCCCTATTTGGAGGCCCAGGATTACTTAGATCCCAGCCCATCCCCAGCTCATCCTTCAGACATGATAGACCATATCTCTCTCCAATAAATAAATAAATAAAATGATAGACCATCGTCTTATAATACATTTGTTGTTTCATGGTGTATTTCATTTAAAATGCTAAATGCTGATTTCACTTTGGGCTGTTGTTGCTTCCAGGTATGATCCTTTACTTGCTGCATTGTTCACTTTGGGGGGGGGGGGGGGGGGGGGGGGGGGGGGGGGGGGGGGTGGGTGTGGGGGGGGCGCTTGAACCCCATAGCCCTCCCTCTCGAACACCCATCGTTTAAATTCTAGGTCTGCCAGGATTCAGTTGTAAAGTGAATATAGTCGCATGTACGCATGTACGTCTTCTGACAGTACCGGGTTTCCTTCTTCCACCACCGATCGACCGAGCACGGTCGGCGATGGTCGCACCAGCAACCCTACGTCATTCGAGATGGATCGGTCTTTTCCTTATTCTTCTTATGACCTTTTCGAATCGCCTCCCACGTTGTTCCTACCCCTTGAAATCGATCGCCTCCCGCCTGATAGTGACCCATGTGCCTCCATCCACCGCCGAGCCAGGCCAATGCATCGACCGACGTCTCGCGAGCGTGCGAGCAATCAAGATCCGATGTCCGTCCGTTCACACGTGCGCACGACGCACGCCATGCATATACAGCAACGAACCATGCACGTGACAGGGTTCGCATGCAACTAATAACCGTACGTGGATCGACTCGACTGGTCGGTCCGGCCGTGTTCGCAGCAGCAGTAGGCGTCTCTCGGCCCGGCCGCCCGACCGAGCCACTTCCCCTTGCCCCCGCATGCGCACATGCCATGGCATGCCACACAGCACACGGCTTCTCCCAAAAGCCGTGCCGGTGGTGGCCGGCCGGAGCGCTCGCTCTCTGGCGGGTCTATAAATCCCCGTGCGTGCGTCGGGGCTTTCCTTCCCCTCCCCTCGCTCTCAAACGATGGGGAATTCTTGCTCGTGTCGGGGGAAAGGAAGGCACGCAATTGGTGTTCCTTCTCTTGGGGTTTTCTTTCGGGTATGTTGGGGCAACACAACACACCTCTCTGGATACATATGCCCCCCTCCTCCTCTTTCCCCCTCCTGCATTAGAAGCAGCGTTGTCGTGGTGCGAATGCTACGACTAGAGAAAAAAACCAGCGAGTACCTCATGCGTGAAAGCCCTTTTTGCCAAAGTAGTCGAGGTCGAGGTGAATGTGGTCGTAGCCATGAAAGAGAGTGTTGTTTCAAAACATCAACATAGGCGTGTATGTACACGTACCAGCGGTGCACAACCAGAAATCTCACTAGACGATGCGGCACGATGGCAAAAGCACTAGCGCTTGAACAATATGTATTAACAAGCATACTTACAACAACATGACAGCAACATCTGGAACATGTCAAGTACCTAACACGATCAACTGAAACCCTTCCTCTGCCCGAAGAAACGACCGCGCCGAGAACACAAAAGATGCAGACCATTTTCATGTGAAGCTAGGGAATTCCCCCGAGTATACCTCTATTTTTCCAGCAACGTCACTTGCTCTTTAGTCGTGGACATCAACGGTGAACCTAGGCCGCGCTACTCTGGCCGCGGGTTGTGGGCTGCGTGTGGCATTCGTGGGGTCTTTTGAGGAGAGACGAACTAAACACGGAGCAACGGTAGATTCAATCACAATGCTGGTTCCATGAAATTTGCAATGATTCTTGTTTATGCAATCAACTCTGCCAACACCTTAATTTTCTTCCACCGTCCTCCGCCACTGCATCATCCTGCGCGATTCGACTCGGACGTGGCTCGGCGCCTCTAAAACTGAAATTCAGGACTTGCGCAGACCACATGCAACCGCACCGGCACTAACATACTTTGAAATAGAGTTTCCTGTTGTAGAACTACTACTGAGCCTCCTCATCTTGTTCATTCCCTCCACTTGTTGACGCCTTGTTCCCCTTGGCCGCTCGCAGTTCCCTCACCAAGCCCGCAAGGCACGAGTCGACGTCGTCGTCGGCGCTCTTCCGCGTCAGGTTCTCGGCGACGTCCGCCGGCGTCATGTCCACCTCCCGCAGCAGCTCCCGGACGGCGTCGAACAGTTGGTGTGAGTCCACATCCAGGTAAGTCTTGGCCAGGAACTTGAAGGCCTCGAAGCAGCAGTAGGACATCTCGATGTGCTTGTCCATCCGGCCCCGCCTGATGAGGGCCGGGTCCAACTTCTCGACGTGGTTGGTGGTGAAGACGATGACCCGCTCGCCGCCGCACGACGACCACAGCCCGTCGATGAAGTTGAGCAGGCCGGACAGCGTCACCTTGCTGCCGGTGGCGGTCTCCTTCTTCTTGCCGTCCTTCTTCTTGTCGCCGTCGTCGTCTTCCGCAGCCGCCGCCTGCTTCTTCTTGTCCTTATTGCCGCGCGCGCCGGTGAGGTCCAGGGAGCAGTCGATGTCCTCGATGACGATGATGGACTTGCTGGTGGTCTCGATGAAGAGGCGGCGGAGGTCGGTGTTGGAGTGCACCGACGTGAGCTCGATGTCGTAGACGTCGTAGTCGAGGTGATTGGCCATGGCGGCGACCATGGCCGACTTGCCGGTGCCGGGCGGGCCGTGGAGCAGGTACCCACGCTTCCACGCCTTTCCGACGCGCGCGTGGTACTCCTTGCCGGCCTTGAACGCGTTGAGGTCGTCCACCACCTCCTTCTTCCGCGCCGGGTCCATGGCGAGCGTGGCGAACGTCTTGGGGTGCTCGAACGCGACATGGCTCCACGACCCGCCGGAGAGGTTGGTGAAGAGCTTCCGCTGCCGGTTCCGCACCATGGCCTCGCGCCCGCGCTGCCGGACGTGGGGCAGGTAGTCGTGGAGCACGAGGCCGCGGTGGCGGTCGAGGTAGAAGAGCCGGTAGAAGCGGCGGTCCTCCTGCGCGGCGGCGCCCCACCAGGGGAACCCGCCATCGGAGCGCGGCGCCGGCGTGGAGTAGGCCTGCCACCACACCCTGGCGCCGCGGAAGTCGTCGGGCACCTCCTCCCGGTCGGCCATGCTGAGCACGAGCTTGTCGGCGTCCTTGCCGCCCTCGGCGCGGAGGTGGCGCGCGTCGCCGCGGGCGCAGGCCGCGCCCAGGTACGCCTTGATCTCCTCGTACGCCTCGTTGCGCCGCATCCGGCCGCCGTCGTACTCGGCCACGGTCACGGAGAGGTAGGGGTCCACCATCGCCGCAAGCCGCCGCGTGTGGCGGCTGAAGTGGCGACCCAGCGTCTGCTGCAGCTGCAGGTGCTGCAGGTTCTGCCACACCACCGTCCACAGCACGGCGATCAGGCTCAGCACCACGCCGGAGTTGAGCCCGCTCCACGGGTCCATCGCCTCAACGATTTCTTCCTGGCCTGTGTCGATCAGAGATTCATTCACAGCAGCTGGTCTATCCGGTCATTGAGATATGCTCTTCAGCATACTTCGTTCTCTACTTATAGATAGAGCTTTCACACGCGACGACGAAATGGTGGCGGCCGTCGACGCACTTGTCAAGGAAGGAGGACCAAATGCACCCACGCAACTCTTCTTTATTAGCATTGCATCGTCAGGCCGGCGTGGCGAGTGCCGCTCTTTTGCGAGAAAGTGGCGGTGCACTGACGAAGACGATGGACTCCCAATTACAACGACATTTCTGGGCGGTTTCCTTTGGCCGCGATCCTGTTGCAAACTTTGGAGTCTTGCTCTCGTCGTTGCTTCGGCTCGCCACTGGAGAAAAGAAATCGACGCCGTTCGATCGTCGTTGCGGCCTCCGGCGACACGATACGTGGCGAAGCCCATTAAGGTCGGGTCACTAGTGGCTGGTGGCCACCGCCAAAACAGAAAAAGACAAAATGTGGTGTTTTCTAATTTATTTGGGGTTTCGGTAGTACACTCATCACACTACGCTTTTTCTAAGTGGAAATACATCGATTGCGTCACGGACTATGCGTCAGAAAAAATCGCTGGACATGATGTCACAATATAAAGGATCGTGGTAAAACTTTTTAAATTTTGATTGCTAATATTGAAAGATTTATAACCATTTATATAAAGGATAAATGGCATGACTGGTTCATTATACTCCATCCGGTTTTAAATTGTTGACGCCATTGACTTTTTTCGTTATGTTTGATCATTCGTCTTATTCAAAATATTAGTTCAAATATGCAAAGTTATAAAGTATAATTTAACTTTCTTTAATGATAAAACAATAGCGTCAATAATTTAAAACCGGAGAGAGTAATATGCAACTCTTTTTATTTATAAAATAATTTACATTTTTATATATTGTTGGTACTTAAAGTTAACAGGATTTGTCTTTGACCAAAGTTAAAAGGATTTAGGGGTGGAATGAGTACATCGTTTTTTCAACCAAGGAAGAGACGCATTCAGACATTTCTTGCGTAGAATCTTTTCTTGAAACTACCGAATTCCTTTGGTTAAGGTCCCCTGTCTAGAGGCATCGCGTGTTCACGCTTGCTTCAGCTGAAACTAGGCTTCATGGTGCGCTTCGCCGCACACGGTTGGATTTTTCTTGTTTTGGGATGGATAAAGTGCATAACGGTCCTCAAACTTGTCACGGGGTGTCATTTAGGTACTCGAACTCTTAAATAAGTTTTTAAACTTGCTAAAATGTGTCATATAGGTTTAACATTCCATGTTTTGTCATTTGTTTATCGATAATTGCAACATCATGCAGTCTAATTATGTCATTTAGCATTAATTTACGTTCGTTACTTTGTACTTAGATGATATAATTTAGCAAGTTTAAGAACTCAGATATATATTTGAGAGTCTGAGAACCTAAATGACACCTCATAACAAAGTGCACCAGCGGTCTTCAAACTTGTTAGGAGATTGAGCAGGAACAAATAAGGTATACACATCTAAAATAGAGATCCTGGCGCTGTGGAAGAAACTAGATAGTTTGAAGACCGCATACCTAATCGGTTCTAACCGGTGATTCGGTGTCTATCGAGTATGTCGATATGAGCTCGACTGGTTCTTTTGGTTGACTGGTTCTTTGGTTGATTAGGCCTGCGATAGTTTTGTTAATCTCGTAGGTGGGTTATAGGTGACTATGCGAATGTTTTGAAACAAAATGACGCCGTGCCCATGGTAATTGAAATCGAGCGGCCGGACGCCCTGAGCGTTCGAGCGGGAACTTTGATTGTCGTTGGCGTCGCACGGTGAGTTTGGTATAGCGCGTTCATTGCGCGGGGGAGCTGGGCATGCGACGTGGGAGCTCATGCCGGCGAGCATGAACGCGCGCCCCGTCAGCTCGTACTAGTCCCGCCGGTTCGCCACGCGCGCGCTCAGCTCCGTCAGCGCTGCGCACCCCGCGTCGCCGCCGATGCCTCACGCCGCCGGTCCAGTATCCGCGCCGCCTCGGCGTGTTCCCCGCGCTCCGCCGCAGCAGGTGCGGACGCGATGTCCTCTGCAGTCTCCACGCGGAAGCGCTCCCGCGCGACCTCCATGGACGGCAACACGAATGCTGCCCACACCAAGAGTGCCAAGCTCGGCCTGGGTGGTACACTCCAGAACAACTCTCTCATCTTCAAGCGCACAACCGGTTCTGCAAGATCGCCGGAGTAGTTTACCAACAGTATCGGTGGTCTCCTTCCTGTACCGACGCACATGAGCTTCGGCGATCATCAAGCCCTGACGACAACAACCTCATGTTCGGCGAACACCCTGCCGCTGGAGTTAATTTGAGGCGGCGTCGTTCGAGCTACACGCGCGGATTTGGGATAAAAAATGTTTTTTGTACACCCCCTATGGAGCGCTCGAGCACTGGCGCGGTGGCAGCGTGATTAGCATTAACCTTCTGATTACACTCCATCACTAATTGCCGCGTCGCGCGTCCAAGTACACGCGTCTGATTTGCAGCGTGTGTTCACTTGTCAATGTGCTCAGAGAATAATTTGCGCAGGTACGCCTTGATCTCCTCGATCTTACGTAGGCCTCGTTGCGGCCGCCGTCGTACTCGGCCACGGTTTTGGAGAGGTTGCAGGTGCTGCAGCTTCTGCCACATCACCGTCCACAGCACGGCGATCAGGCTCACTAGCAGCACCGTCCACAGTTATGCAACACGCAGAAAAGAAAAAAAAATATACAAAATACTATGATCTTGTGGAGCACATGATGATCCGTAAGCTTGCAATATTTGTGGAGCACGTGATGACAGGGCAGCCAAATTTGTAGGGGAATTGATAATTGAGCACGAAATTATGAAATTAACAAACTGAGCAACATGCTCATCACAAAACAGTACACATGACACACTCCAACAAAGCATGTCGACCCATCCCGACGACCGCGCGAAACTAACATGAAAAAAGACGATACAAACTCAAGCCGCGAGGGAGCCATGCTTGTGCAGCACGTGCGTACTGATACAATACAAGGCCCTCGATTATTCAACAAGATCGAGCTGCAGAAGAACCCAAACACGGGTTCTGCAAGTAAAGTGAAGAAGAAAAAAAAAGGGCCCCGAACAGAACGCACTTGACGTGCGTTGTAAATCAGGGGCATCCGTCCAGGTTCTTGAGGCAGGCCACGTTCCGAGCCTTGCTATCCTTGGCGAGGGTCTTCTTCAGCTCGCAGCGGCACCGAGCATCTATCAGTTTGCAGCAGTCCTTATATCCCTTGACACGACCCCAAGAATTATAAAACTTTCCGGTAACCGGGTTCTTTTCTCTATCTGTGTCCAAAGTCTCGACCAAGTGCTTTCCCTCTCTAAAATGTTCAGAACATATCATTATACGGAATGGAGAAATATCCTGGCAAGGGCGGGGGGGTGGTGGCGGTGGCCGCGAGGGCAACTTCTTGAAGGCTGCCTCGCACAAGGAGGTGAAGTTTGCAGGTAATGGGGCCAAGGCGTCGCGTGATGCCTCGCACGCCCCAGCGAGTGAAGAATTCTTTGCTTCCGTCAATATACACAGGAGCATGCGGTTTAATGGATTATCTTCCAGATCAGAATCTGCAGCTAGTAAAAATGAATTGGTCGCAAACTCACCCGTGGCGTATGCACACAACCAGCTCTGGTCACGGTATAGCCCGATGCTACCACACTTTAGGTCGTCATCGAACTTTCCTGACGACAGTTTTTCACACGCATCAGCAAGGGTCGATGCCGCCTCCTCTTCTGCGTCGTCGAGTGTTGTCGGAGCCACCGCCAAAGCGACGCACAGCGCAAACAGCGTTGCCGCGCCAGCGAACCGGCCTAGCCTCCAGCGCATTGTTGCCATGAGCTAGTGCGGGATGGCCCGTAAGCCGCTGAAGCATCCCCAACAGATGCTCTATAATGGAGTGGTGCTCTAAAATCTGGGAATATAGAGCACCAACCCTCTCCAACAGATGCTGTAAAACGAAACGGTGCTCCAAAATTTTTAGAGCATGCTGTAAAACTTGGCTTTGATGCTGTATTTTTGGAGCACCACAACAAAACTTGGCTTTGGTGCTGTATTTTTGGAGCACCACAACCGGTGCTGTATCCCGTGCTCTATCCCGAACGCGCGCGTCCTTCTTCTCCCGTGTGACTCCCGCCGCCGCCTTGCCCCGCCGTCCGCCGCCTCTCCATCCCGGGCCGCCACAATCCAGCCGCCGGCGACCCGCGCTACCACTCCGGAAGCTCCGTCGCCGTTTCCCCCAATCTCCCCGCGAGCTTTGCCGTCAATCAAAGCGCCACATCTCGCCGGACTCCGTCGCTCAGCGACCAGGCGAGCTCGCCACAGCCTCAAAATCAGCCCCGCGCGCCCTGCCTCGGCCACCGGCGAGCCCATCCTTGCCCTCTGGTCCACTCCCCGCCGTTCCCCCCTCCTTTTCCCGCGAGCTACGCTGGCCCGCCGTGCGCACCATCGACGCACGCCGCCACCCACGCCGCGGCGATTGGCTGTGGAGGGGCGGCGCCGCCCTCCAAGCTCGACGCTGAGACCACCACCATCCCGGCCATCCCCGCCAGATACATCGCCCCGTCGCGCGCCACCACCCTGGCAATCCGCCGTCGTCGTCGTGCACCGGCGCCCCACGCGGTGTCGTCGTCGCCCCACGCCGTGCTGAGCAGCGCCACGCCCCGTCCCGCCCCTGCTCGCCGGGTGACTCCACCACGCCGCGCTGCTGCAGCGCCGTACCCCTACGACGCGCTCTGCAGCGAGCTCGGAAGGTGCACGCCATGATGTCGACGCGCGCCCGCGCCGCGTCGCCGTCCCGCGCCATGCGCTCTGGTGCCGCGTCGTGTTGCGCCACCACGGCCATCCGCCGTCGCACTGCCCCTCCCATGGCGCCGCCCAAGGCCGATGTGCCACGCGCCACGATGGTCGCCGGCGGCCTTCCCCCACCTCAACGCCGTCGACAACTCCTCAACTTTGGATGAACTCGAAGTGCTCGATGAAATGCATCAAAGCATTGTGGACCCTTAAAGCCAATATACAGCATCACTTTTACAGCATCTGTTGGAGTACATGACACAGGATCTTTAAAATCGGGTAAAAGTGGTGCTCTATAATTGGTTTTACAGCACCACTTTTACAGCATCTGTTGGGGTTGCTCTAAGGCTGATAGATGGATGCACCGGCTCTCTGTGGCTTGAGTACGTGGTGGGGTGTGGGGGAAAAACCGAGTACTTGGAGCCGGTTTTTATAGATGGAGGCACCCAAGCTCTACGGTGGAGAAGAGAACTGAGAGGATCACCATCATCTCGGTCACGTTGAACGGGTTGTAGTACTACGCGCGTGGCGGTTCAAGTGGCGCCCCAGCGTCAGCTGCAGCTGCTGCCACACCGTCCACAGCACGTCGATCAGGCTCACTAGCACCACCGTCCACAGTTATGCAACACGCAGAAAAGAAAAAAAATTATACAAAATACTATGATCTCGTGGAGAACATGATGATGCGTAAGCTTGCAATATTTGTATGGACATGACAGGGCAGCCATATTTGTAGAAATTGATAATTGAGCACGAAATTATGAAATTAACAAACTGAGCATGCATCATGCTCATCACAAAACAGTACACATGACACACACTCCAACAAAGCATGTGGACCGACCCATCCGGACGACCGCGTGAAACTAACATGGAAAAGACGATGCAAACTCAAGCCGCGAGGGAGCCATGCTTGTGCAGCACGTGCGTACTGATACAATACAAGGCCCTCGATTATTCAACAAGATCGAGGTGCAGAATTAAGAACCCAAACACGGGTTCTGCAAGTAAAGTAAAGGAAAAAAAAGGGCCGAACAGAACGCACATGACGTGCGTTGTAAATCAGGGGCATCCGTTCAGGTTCTTGAGGCAGGCCACGTTCGGAACCTCGCCATTCTTGGTGATGTCCTTCTTCACCTTGCAGAGGCACTGAGTGTCTAGGATTTTGCAGCAGTCTTCATGTGTCGTGATACGACCCAAAGTATTATACGGCATTCCGGTAGCCGGGTTCGTCTCTTCACCTATGTACAAAACCTCGTACAAGTGCTCTCCCTTGCTAAAAAGCCCAGAACATTTTTCTAAACGAAATGTACAATAACCCTCGCAAGGGCGGCGGGGTTGCGGCGGTGGCCGCGAGGGCAACTCCTTGAATGCCGCCTCGCACAAGGAGGTGAAGTTTGCAGTTGATGCGGCTAAGGCGTCGCGTGATGCATTGCACGCCCCAGCGAGTGATTTCTTTGCTTTCGTCAATGCACACACGACCGAGCGGGGAATTTCATCTGGATCCGTTTCAGGTTCTGCAGCTTGTAAAAATGATTCGGTCACATCCTTACCCTTGAAGTATTTACAGATGAAGGCCTTGTCACGGTATAGCCGGTACCCGTAGCGACCACAATCCAGGGTGGCATCGAACCTTCCTGACGACAGTTTTTCACACGCATCAGCAAGGGTCGATGCCTCCTCCTCTTCTGCGTCGTCGAGTGTTGTCGGAGCCACCGCCAAAGCGACGCATAACGCAAACAGCGTTGCCGCGCCAGCGAACCGGCCTAGCCTCCAGCGCATTGTTGCCATAAGCTAGTGCGGGATGGCCTGTAAGCCGCTGCCTAAGGCTGAGAGATGGATGCACCGGCTCTCTGTGGCTTGAGTACGTGCCGGTTTTTATAGATCGAGGCACCCAAGCTCTACGGTGGAGAAGGGAACTGAGAGGATCACCATCATCTCGGTCACGTTGAACGGGTTGTAGTACTACGTGCGTGACATGTAGAGCTGATTCATCGCTTGGAATATATTATTAGCGTATCCCCATGCATGTCACGATTAATTAGAGAATAGATCTCGAAAGCATTGAACTTTAATTAAGTAACGTGTCGCTTTGTTGGTCTGTAGTATCTCCTAGTTAAAAACAGTGGATGCACGATTCGTCCGCAGATATTCGGATCGATGCAGCACAAACTGTACTAGTGTTTATAGTTCACTACCAGAAATCGCCTTTCTTTCGAGTGTCTAAACCTTTGCTGAGTGTAATATTTCGGGCACTCAGCAAAGGTACCTTTTGCTGAGTGTCGGCACCAGGACACTCAGCAAAAGATAGACACTCAGCAAAAGGTATATTTACCGAGTGTCCCAGAGGCGACACACACGGCAAAAATACAGACACTCGGGAAAGATTGAGCACGGGCCCCACACGCAAATGCGGCCGTTACTGCTGACGGCGGGAGGGGGCTTTGCTGAGTGTCCACTTTGGTGACACTCGGCAAATATATGTTTTGCTGAGTGTCAAACCTAGACACTCGGCAAAAGTTTTTTTTTTTTTTGAGATTTTGCCAACCAAATTTTTTCCCTCACCCATATACACTTCATTGTACTTCATGTTGAAATTTGGTGCATTTCAAGATCTATTTACTAAATTTAGTTATTTATTTTCATTAATTGTATTTTTGAGTGATAAATCAAAATTGAATTGCAAGTGACTCAAATAATGGAATCGAGGTAATGAAAAATGTTAATCATGTTAGTGAATTGAACGTGACGCTGTATCCAGGAAATGAAATGAAATTTCATGAATTTTATTCATGAAATATGATTACGAGCGTGTGAACGATTGGTTTTAAAATTCTGTAAAATACAAATAATGTCGGAAAATTATGAGATTTGTCAGGATGTCAAGATATCATACGTGGATGTTGTGATAAATAGTAGAGAAGGTTTCGCGCAAGTTGTCCCGTACGTTGTTTACAAAACGGACAATCTCCGAAGTATGAACATAGAGTTTAGAGTAGGGCATTAAGATTAGGAGTGAAGTGGTTTTCGAAATTTGATTTTGGCTTCATACCTTTTTTTATGGACAATAGATCATATAAATCGTGTGATGTCAAAATTTGGTTATTTTTTGAATTTGTTTGATATTTTTTAATTTTTTTTAAGGTGATCATGAATTATATTTGCCGAGTGTATGAAGGGCACACTCGGCAATATATACCTTTGCCGAGTGCCTTTTGGTTGTACACTCAACAAAGGTCAAATTGTTTTCTGTGTGTAAAAAAAAAACTCTCGGAAAATGTTTCACACTCGGTAAATGTACAGGGGAGAAAAATATGGCTGTCCCGGCCCCCCCTTTGCCGAGTGTCTTTAATCTGAAACACTCGGCAAAGGTCGAGGGGTTTGCTGAGTGTCCAGATTAAGGACACTCAGCAAAGGGGGGGTGGGGGGGGGGGGGGTGCTGGGACTTAGCCAATTTTCGCGCCCGTGACGTTCGTCTCCACTCGTTCGCAGAAACACCGCCGCCGCGCGCGCCCACGCCCCCGGCCTCCTCGCCTCGCCGCCGCCCTCCCTCGGTCCCTGGCTCCCGTCGCGCCGCCCTTCCTCGCCTCGCCGCGCCCCCGGTCCCGGCTCCGGCTCCGGCCCCGGCGCTGCCGCGCCCGGTGCCGGCCCGGCCTCGGCGTCCCGCCCCGCCCCCGACCCCGGCCTCGTCGTCACGCGCCGCCCCCGGCCTCGCCGTCCCGCCCCGCCCCCGACCTCGGCCCGGCCTCGCCGTCACGCGCGCGCCGCCACCGCGGTTCCACCTGCCCCGCGCCAACCCGGCGTCCCGCGCCGCCCCCGACCCGCCACCTGCTCCGGCGTCCCGCGGCGCCCCTGCTCCGGCGTCCAGCGCCGCCCCCGACCCGCCCCCAGCTCCGGCAGGCCAGCTCCACCTCGGCGTCGGCGCACCCGGCCCCTGCTGCCCCTCCACAGCCCGCGTCCCCGGCGTCATCACGTTCAGCTCCTCCTAGAGGTATCAACTCAGTTCGTTGGTTGAGTCTCTGCTAGTCCGTGCATGCCCGCTAACTGTTCGATGAATTGCTCGAGTCAGTGCTCTGTGTCTGTGCGCCGTATGTCTGCTATGTTCCAGTCTGCCAAGGCTTCGTTCAAGTTTGGTTTGAATCTGGTAGAAGTCACATTGGATACATTTGGATGGCTGCCAAGTTTGGTTTATCGCAAGAACTTGTGGAGTTTTTGGAACAGAGCACCTGTGCATGCTAAACAACTCACCATGGTCGCCGTTGCCACAAGCAAAACTGATTGCCATAGAGCAAGCTTTGATATCTCTGATGTAGTATAGCCGATGTGGGAGAACCGTTGTTAGTGTCAGGTGTTTCGCTAGTGAATGATTTGGTTAGCCTCTTAGTAGAGAAGAGAGCCGTAGTGCACCTTCAGTAATAGCAACACTAGTTAGTCGACAAGAAGACTTCTGTTCCTCTCATGTACATGTTTGGCAGGAGTATGTGCGTGAATAAAATAAATTCATTTGAGATTGATCTAGCCACAAATTAGTATGCACGAGGCTTGCCGACAGCGTCGACTGATGATGCAAGGTGCAGCACACCATCAGGGCAGTCTTAGCCTCAACGAATATGCGGCCAGATATGTATGTCAAATCATTTGTTGACTCTAACTCTCAATAACGCATAATTTCTAATCATGTTTCTTTCGGCAGTCGGCGGCTCATGGTGGCGAGCCTATCAATACTTTCGAGGCTTTTGCTTTGTCCCACAAGGGTAAGGCGACGGCGGACATCCACTAGAACTCGGAGGACCCGCCCGAGGCGTACAGCAATCCGAGCGTCCATAGCCGCCTCAGTTCATACTCAGAGGTGGCAAAGGAGGTCCACGGGCCAGACTTCGATCCGAGGTCACACGACCTCGATGGAGAAGTCGTCATGAGGGATGGAGGAGGCAAGAAGCATGGGCGGTACTATCTCGGTGACAGCGTCATCGACACGGCGAGTACTCCCACGCTCTCCCAGATTCGAGCACGGAGCGTTAGCGGTGGCCCGAGCATACGCCAACGACCGACCGCTACACATGCCCTTCAGGTTATTACTGTTACATTCCTCGTTCGTTTAATTGTTTCATTTGATTCAATATTGCACTCGAGTTTAACATTTGATTCAATATTGCAGGCCCAGCTTGAGGAAGAGAGGATCAGACGGGAGCAGCTCGAGGCGACTATGGCGCAGCAGGTGGCGGAGCAGGTGCAAGCGCAGATGTCGGAGATGTACTCCTTCTTTCAGGCTCAGTTCGCGGCTCTGGGTCACCAAGTGCCGACACAGATGCCGTGGGCTCCTCGTCCTCCCATGTCTTCTCCAGTGAGTCTTTTGACAACATTAGACAACTTAGAGACTTACAAAACCTAGAGACTTAGAAAACTTAGAGATTTAGAAGATTTAGAGACTTAGAAAACTTAGAATTGTACTATACATTTTGTATCACAAATGTTATGTCTTCTTTGTGCAGCCGATGCCTCCATCGGCGGGGTCAAATGCTGGAGTGCAAGACGTGGATCTATCGGCAGCTCGCACTCTTTTCCCACCACCACCCCCACCCTTTGCCGAGTGATTTGTGTATTGTGGACTATATGTGTGGACTTGTGAGTGTTTGTGGACTTGTTAGCGTTTGTAGACAATTTGTGTACTTGTGAGCACTTTGTGGACTATTTGTGTAATATTTGTTGAATTGTGGACTATTTAAGCATTTGTGACCAATTTGAGGTTTTTGATGTGGATGTGGTTGTGAAATAGATGCATATTGTCATATATTAACTACCTGTGTGTTTGTCAATTGAATTTGTCGAAAAAACGATTAAAACCGATTCTGGAAAACACCTTTGCCGAGTGTAATTGCACAAACACTCACCAAAGGGTGGGGCCTTTGCTGAGTGTAATTGCATAGACACTCGGCAAAGGGGTGGTGCCTTTGCTGAGTGTCTGATGCCAGGACACTCGGCAAAGGGGGGCGCCTTTGCTGAGTGTCTGGCGCCCGGGCACTCGGCAAAGGGGGGCGCTTTTGCTGAGTGTCTGTCGCTTAGACACTCAGCAAAGGTTCGCCGTGTGTATTTTTGGACACTCACTAAATCTTTTCGCCTTCAGCTCGCCGTCTGTCAACTTCTTTTTGCCGAGGGCCCTTCCGGACACACGGCAAAGCTTTTGCTGAGTGCCCGACAAAAAACACTCAGCAAAGGGGGTATTTGCTGAGTATGCCCTCCCCGAGTGCGCTTTGCTGAGTGTTTTCAGGCCTTTGCTGAGTGCCTGGGACACTCAGCAAAACAGAGATTTCTGGTAGTGGTTTTTTTTTTTTTGCGAGGATTTCTGGTAGTGGTTGTTCGTGCCTTTCGAAAGTCAATGACGATTCTGCTAGGTTGCAGAATGGTACTGTGTGTTTAATCAGATCTATGCAACAATAAAGGTGGGTGCAACTTATAACGACCCACACTGTACAGCCTAACGGCCAAAGTTTTGTTAACAAAAATAAAATGAACAATGATGTGCATATTGGTCAGCATACATCCGACGACACCTGAACCAATGAAGCATATTGGCTCGACTCTATTTAGGATGATAATATACTAATCATAATTATGGTTAGTGTGACATAAAATTAGTTCCACGCGCTGCATGCATCCTTTATTAATTAAGTTAACAATATTTGGGATCTTGATTCGCACGTCATACAGCTGTGTCAACTGTCAGGATTGAGCCAGTTCTAAGCATTTCCATTTTTTGGTGCTATTGGAAGTTTAATAGTAATTCGTTCAGATTGGTAGACTTTTAGCATTAAAGGAACACGTGGAACCCTTAATATACAATTAGTAAATTACGCCCTATCAAATATACACTAAAAAATGAAAGATAGTTTGATTCCACGCGGTCTTCAAAGATACACTTTAATTGATTATTAAGTTATTAACAAAGACAGCTCTATACAACTGGCTGATGATTGTGGAGGCGCATACTTCAAGTTTACATGCTGCTCATGTCTTGTCCAATAACTAAAGTAACTAGCCTTTCAACTCGTGCATCGAAATTAGAGACACAAATAGATAGATATAGTTTTTAGAAAATTACTTTTGCAGGCATAATAAGTGAATGAAAATATAGAAGGATTTTTTGCTATTCTTTATTATTCCATATTTAAATAATTTTTAGCTCATAATAGTATGGTGGGTAGTTTAGAAATAGGTGTTAGGGGTGTTTTGACTATTTTTTATTATTCAAATTTATTTATTTTTAGACTCATAATGACATGGTGAGTAATTTATAGAAATAGGTGTCAGGAGTATTTTTTACTACATGTTATTATTCCAATTTAGTTATTTTTTAGACTCATAATGTTCTAGTCTCTACGATCACTAAAAACCCATCGATCTTTGGGCCACATCATCTTGGAGTAAGGGGAGAACACGGGTCTGAAACCATTCTCAAGAAACATTGAAGCCAGAGGCACAACATAAAGGTTTTGACATATGTGAATCCACGACAATGATTGTGGTACCGCGAGTACGTGTGACAGACTGAAAGACATACACGGTCTCTGTAACCCACTACGATTAATACTTGGAGAGTCAATTGTCAGTCGGATCCGCAAAGGAGTTGAGCTACTGGGTTGCTGCTTTGGCACGGATGTGCCCCGATGCAATAGAAAGTTGTTTGAGCATGAACTTAATTTAAGTTTATAATCTATTAATGTTGCTAATCTGAAAATATAAGCAAAAGATAAACATATAGGAATCCTAGTTTCTATCTGGTTGTCTTCCAAATTTAATCTGCTTCGCTCTTACTCATTTATTTTAGACTTTACTTGGTGAGTGTCAAAAATAGCAAAAAATATTATCATGGACCCTAACCCCGTCTTAAATATAGTTCATGTTATCAGTGAAGAGCATTCTACTTCGTTAGATATTCAATATCCTTTCACTCTGCTTCCATGTAGAAATATAAATCACGGTATCCTAAAGTAGTCCAAGGTGAAAATGCTACAATGGTGTTTCATGCACTTGCGAAATTGATGAAAATCAATTTATACGACATAAGAACCACCAACACATTGTTGTCTACGCTGTCGGCTCCCTCGACAATGACACAAAGGGCTATCATCTGGATAAGATACTCGGCAGTTTTCTCTTCAGTCGCAACAACCGCACCACGGCGAAGCTACAATTGTGAGGGATGTTAGTCCTATGATTCTACCTTCGGCTTCTTCTTCAATCTCACCATCTGTGGTGCTCCCGCTGTGACTACAGAGATGTTAAAGTATAATTGGTATAGTTAGATATTATGTATCTTGGACTTTCATATGTATCCAAGAAGGTGTCTCCCCCCCCCCCCCCCCCCCCCCCCCCCCCCCCACCCCAAGTCTTGTACTCTTATATATACCGATCAAGAGGCTTGATGCAATACATCCACTATCTATTATCTCTCATAGACATTTCTGGGTGGTTTCCTTTGGCTCCAATCCCGTCGCAATCTTGCTATTGTCGTTGCTTTGGCTCGTCGCTGAAGAAAAGAAATCGACGCCATTTGATCGTGGCTGCGGCCTTCGGTGGCATGATACCTTGCGACGCCGACTAAGCTCGGGTTACTACTGGTGGCGGGTGGCCGCCGCCAATACAGCAGAAGACAATATGTGGAGTTTTCTTTGGGGTTTAGGTCGGGGAAACAGAAAGCCGAAGGCACTGGCAGGCCGGGGAAGGCATCCGCGCTTCATAGTCTGATCTGTCTAGGGATGCACTATGACTCACGAAGTGCATGAAGAGCGAGAGATGCACATCCATCAGATGAGCGGTGACCGCTGTGCCTTCCTGCCAAAGGCAACGGCGGAATTTCAACTCTCTTTTTAGGTAGAACACACTATCTTCAAATCACCTCGATTGCGTTGCGTAAGAAAAATCGTTGGACACGATGTCTGAGGTATTGTACTAATCCAACATGCTACTCCATCTCCATCAAAATACACGGGATTGTTTTTTTTTTCAAAGTCAAAGTTTTAAATTCTGACTGCTAATAGCAAAAGATTTCAGCCAAAGAGTGAGAACTAGCATTACATTCAGACAGTTATAGTGTAGAATTTTTCGTTGGCTTAATGCAAACCCACCCCATTACTCAATCCTAGTTTCACATTTCCTCCCCATATGCCTGTTTGTAGCAAAAACAGCCCCACCCACCCCAGTAGTACAGGTAGAAATAAATCCCCAAAAAACTGATTTGGGTCTTTATGTACGCCATAAATCTATTATATATATAATTGACGACGAAAAGAAGCCACCACGTTGCTCTAAAATGAGAGAAATTCCCACGTTAATCCGAGAAAATAAGAAGAGAAAATTACCCATCACTGCATTATGAAAAATTAGTCACAAAACCCCCTATAAATATTTATAAAATAGCTAAATTCGGAATAATAAAAAATAGCAAAAAATACCCCTCGAACTTATTTCTCAATTACCCGCCATGCCATTATGAGTCAAAAAATAGCTAAATTCGAAATAATAAAATTAACCAAAAAATACACTTCACACCTATTTCTAAATTACCCATTATTCCATTGTAAGTCCAAAAAATAACTAAATTTGGGTTGTAAAAGGTAGCTAATAATATCCCTAATTCTTATTTCTATTTTTTTCCACCATACATTCTGAGTCTAAAATAGCTAAATTACGACGTGATGAGCAGGCAAGCTAAAAAACAAGCTATGACGATGACACAGTAAGGATGAGTGAGAGAACCGAAAAACAAGCTAGAAAGGAAGACGGGAAGAGCCTTGAACAAGAGGGCGACGAGCAAGCAATCTGAACAACAAGATGACCACCTACCAGTAGGAAGGCGAGGGGGAAGGTGACGCGTGAAGATAGTAGCCCTTGTCGAAGTGGGCAATAAGTAGGCAAGACAGTTTATGAGTTGGCAGAAGTATACTAGGACTCTAGGAGAACAAGTGAGCCGAACAACAAGCTAAGCCGACAACTAGCTGAGCATCATTACGAGCAGACAAGGAATGCGCCCGTAGGAGAGAGCATATAAAAGTTTTTGTTATAAAATATCATAAAATAACTACATACAAATTTAAAATTTTATATTATTATCGTTATGAAAACAATCAACTCTAACCGCGCAAATGCGCGAGCAGCCATACTACTTATACAAAACGTGAACGAATTGTCACTCGCACATGTGTATGGTATGGCGGTTCGTCCAACGGTTGGCCAGTTTGGGTGCGCTCTAGTTCAGACGCGGACATGCAGTTGGATACACTCGAGACAAACCAACGAATTCTTTAAAGATCATGATGTCTCGGGTGCGAACAGGTAAGAATCCGAACTCTAATCAAATCAACTGACTCAGCCAAGCACACATCCACAATGACAATTTTTGGTCCAATTAGTAAAATTTCATTCTTTCTTGGGGTAAGGTGAAGTGGGTTTTGCCACAAACAAAGTATAGGAGGGAATATCAAACTATGGTTGAGTTATGAGGTGGGTTTTACAATTAAGCTTTCTTTTTTCCCTTTCCAAACATGCATGCGAATGCAGAGGGCAAGTGTAGTGTTTGCATCTCTTTTTTTTGAAGAGAGCACCTCTCTAGGTTTTTTTTTTTTTTGAGAATCGAGAGCATCTCTCTAGTTTTTTTTTTAGCTAGAACCGTCATCCTTTACTGTCTCACTGTATCATGATTGTTACAAATGCCATCGGGTGGCTCTAGGAACCAAACATGTCTGCCTAGTGCAGCAGAAACACAACTCTTAGCTAGATTATGGGCATCCACATTTGATGCTCTCTTCTCATGCACAAACTCAATTCTCCTAAACTCTCTTGCTCTAGCTCTAATCTCCTGGACAATATGTCCATACACACCCATCCATCTTCTCTGATGCTCTTCACTACATTAGCACAGTCGGAGGCTAACCTGAAGTGCTGCAAGATCAAATCACTCGCAAGAATAGTTTTTGAGTCCCTAATACCCGCAACAACCAATGCCGAAGCTCCAGCGAAATTACCATTCTTAGACCTCACTACTGCTGCAGCTACTGCAATGTCTGAGTTCTTGGATAGCGCGGCATCTACATTTATTTTCATCATGCCGATCGGCGGAGGAATCCAGCTTGGCGCATTCCCTTGCCTTGCTTCCTTCTTCTCACCCTTCCTCATCGTCATTTGCAGATCCGAAATAAATCTATTGATGAAACAATGAGTCGATAATGGACTCTGGTAGCTATTCTCGTGTATGGCTTGTCTCCGGGCATACCAGATAGCCCATAGTGGCACTGTCACCCGAACGAGATCGTCCTGAGACAGTGAATTCATGACTGCAATCAACCATCTACTAGCACCTTGTTCCTGTATTTGACATAAGTGTTCTGTAATCTCTTCTCTCTAGTTTTTTTTTTTTTGAGATTACACAGTACAACTCAGACACTCACAACGCACGCATCTTATGAACATACGTACGCAAACTCACCCATATGAGCATCTTCGAAGACTGAGCCGGCAAATCTAGAGATACAAAGTCACCACTGGCGCCTCGCTGTCGACGGGAGGTCGCCTACCATTGAAAGCACAACTGCTGTTAAATTTTTGAAAATTTGCTCCCACAGGGTGCCGGACCCAGGACGGTGTTACTCGGATGCCTTAACCACTAGGCCAAGACCCCTCTCACATCTCTTCTCTCTAGTTGAAGATGCACGGTTGGATTTTCCTGGTTTCTGGATCATTCTGTGTCCAAACATCACCTCCTCAGGGCAGGGACGGACCGATTTTTTTTTCTACTTTGTCCGTCCAGATTTGATAAGTTCTAAAGTTTGATTAAAGTAGCCGTAAAAATCACCTCCTCGGTTGCGTTTCCGATGACCCACCTTATCATGCACCTAATCTACTATTTTAGTATTTGAAGAGAAAAAGAAGCCACCACGTTCGCTCTTAAGGCCACGAAATTATCATGTTAATCAGAAAAAAAAAACAAAGATATGAACCGTTGGATTTTATGAACATTGAACGGCCAAGATTAAGTAAGTACTTTCGGAAGTAAAAAAATAAATATCACGTCACATTTTTAGGGAAGGAAAAAGATATGATTTGTTTAGGAAAGGAAAGAACCCATACATCAATCCGGAACAAAAAAATAAAGAAACCCACGTCACGTTGTTGGAGAAGGAAAAGGAATCCTTCTACACGCAGGCATAACATCTGGCCGTTCGCATGCATGGTTGGCAGACCAAATTTGAACTCACAATCGTCACATGGGGACAAGTAGGACCGGCAGCTAGACACAGAGCTGTTGTTCGAGGCATCGGGACATCGCGGGAAGCTAGCCATGGGGCCATCGTCGTCTTCTATTGGCATGCAGCAGGTACAGCGGTGAAGGGTGCATCGCCATGAAGAACCAAGATTGGTCGGCGACACCGTCGCGGCCAACGATGTCCTACCGCTGTGGTCTGTGTCTAATGCTACAGGCTGTCGACATCAGAGAGTGCAAATCCCACGTCTGAAGTTTGCATGCAGCAACGAAGGGCCAATAAGCAGAGGAAGTGAGCCATGAGCTAGGTTGGTCGATTCTTCCAAAGAAAAAGTTCAAATTGCTTCATGAGGACGTGATCAGGATTACATTACCGAGCGAAGCGAGTCTGGATGAAGCATGAAGGTGACGCAATCAATCATCGATGCAAGGACAGATTGCACGCAAATTAACCTCCCGATTCCCATCTGATATATGCATCGATCTTGCCACGTCGAGTGAGATGCCTGGAGCTCTGGGTGTCCAGAGAGATTGAGAGACACCTAAAACCAGGCATGCAACACAAAACTTCACGCTCACGATGTTGGTATTTTGATAGCTTATTTTGAATGTGACTAATGGGTATTCTCGCAGGCGGGAAGCCACATGCATGCTCCTCAATTAACTTTTTGTATGATACAAAATTTTGACATGCTCATTATCTAATACGATAAAATTTATTATATAAAATAGCTAAGTTAGCGGATGTACCCGCGCAATTTGCGCGGGCCAACTTGCTAGTTAAGCAGGAAAAAAGAAGGATATGTCTACCTGAAGTACGTGTAAATAAAGAAACAAGTTCATGGCTAATTACGGTATTAATGAGGTCGTGATAAGCATGGAGATCGAAGCAAAACCGCATTTGCGTACGTGCTCCGCAGACTGAGCCGTCCGATTGTCACCCCTCACCCATAAATTCTACGACGCAAAACTCCAAATCCAGAAAGGACCTGAGCTCGATTGGCACACAAAAGACATGCTTGGCTCCAGATGCAGACAGGCAGCAGGTAGCCATGGCCCATGGACCAGCAGCAGGCGCATCAAGCAACATCGACGACCATTCCATATTCGCGAGGTTGCCCATCCAGTGACAGCGAATGCAGAGCGTCTCAATCCAGCGGTGATTTCTCTCAGCCACAACTTGCACTTCTGTGCACAGTTGTGTCGATCGGCTACGCGCCTTATATCTGCTACTTCTCACTGCCGGATCCTCTCATATCTTCAGCTCGCGAGGCTCCTGGTGGTCACTGTCGTCGTGGCCGGACAGCCAAGCCAGCACCCTAGCATCTCCCTTTCGCCACATCCTCCATTATTGACGAGCTGATGCTCCTCTCCATTATTTCGATGCGCCTCTGATCTGATTCGTGCTTCGCTTTCGTCTTTCTTGGCTGCCGGAGCTCTTTCTCTGCCGTCCCCCTGGATCTCCCCGGCTTGCGTCGTGCCACACGCACCTCTTATCTTAGCTACTTGTGGAAAGGTAGCGTTGCTTGCTTAGCCGCGCGTGCGCGATGAAGAGCTCGAGCTTCGAGACCACCGGGAGCTCCGCTTCGGGCTCCGGCTCCGGTTCCGGTGGTTCCGGCTCCTTCAACCTCCGGAACCTGTCCAAGGTCATCCTGCCGCCGCTCGGCGTGTCGTCCGGCCACGTCCAGTGCCACGATGGCCCCACTAACGAGTGGGTCATCTCGCCGCTCGACTCCGGATACAGGTAACGAAACTCGTGACAATCTGCCATTGTTATCTTTGCATGCAACAAGCACGCCGTATGATCGAGCTCGATCAATATCAGGTGCTGGGAGACGTTCATGGTGCTCTTGGTGGCGTACTCGGCGTGGGTGTACCCGTTCGAGGTGGCGTTCATGAACGCGGTCCCCAAGGGCGGACTGGAGGTGGCCGACATCGTCGTCGACCTCTTCTTCGCCGTCGACATCGTGCTCACCTTCTTCCTCGCCTACATCGACACCAGGACGCAGCTCCTCGTCCGCGACAGGAAGAGGATAGCTTTCAGGTACGGTGCGCACTGAGGCCAGCTGCACACCTCATCATCGATCCATGCCCCCTCATTTTGACTACATTTTACACATTTCACGTACTAGCATTTTTATGGCACTACTTATGTCGGGGTGGCACATAGATGGCTGCAAACTAAAGTGGAGTGATATAGTCATATAGGTACGAGTGGTGCATGACTAGATAGCACAGCGACCATGGTACCGACATATTACCTTTGTCGGATGCAAAATTTTCTCTTCCATTTTCTTCACACGTCTTTACATCCGTCAGAAAATGGCAAGGGTAGTTTGGTCCGGCTAATTCATCAGCTGCCGAATTCCCACGCTGATATTCACTGCTTGATGTGGAAATATGCAATGACTAAGCCATGTGTGATGCATGGCGTTTATTTACCACAATCATCACATCTTCAAGTTTCTGTGAGATATGCGGTGGTTCAAATTCCCGGTACGCTAGGGATACGTGGCTGCATTTTAGTCAAGAAAGCAACCGGAAAACCACTCGTACATAATACAGGTCAAGAAATCCAAAACTGGGTGGCCACAAAAAGGAAGATCCGTGACAAGTTCTAATAATTAAAAGTGTAGGACCCAAACCGAACTGCATTATTTTGATTAAAACATTACAATCATGCACCAGTGTAGTTCGTAGCTAGGGCCCTACACACAGCACGCATCGTGATTTGTGAGTTTCTGGTGCAAAACGCGCGCGAGTAGCACGGTGATATGGGTGCATCCTTGGTCAAGGACCACGGCGTCATCAAAAAATAGTGGTAGGTAGCTTTTGTTCGTTTATGATATGGATTCGATATTCTGGAATATTGATGTAGCTATAATAGTAGTAGCATTCACAAATGGAACCAGAGGGATCATATATACGCCATGCAATACTTATATTCAGAATAAATTCAAAAGGAATATTTTGACTTGCCACTGCTAAAAGACTTGTATACGAGCGAGCATGCCGTACCAACGGGCGCATATTGTACACAAGCAGCTGATTAGATTTCTGGGCCGTAGACCACGACACTCTCTCGGAATGGGCCGGGCCTTAGATTGAGAATTGTTTGAGCATGCTGCAAACTATTTTTTTGTGTTGCGCGCGCAGGTACCTGTCGACGTTCTTCATCATGGACGTGGCGTCGACGATCCCGTTCCAGGGCCTGGCCTACCTCGCCACCGGCCAGGCCAGGGAGGGCGCCGCGTTCAGCCTGCTCGGCGTCCTCCGTCTCTGGCGTCTCCGCAAGGTCAAGCAGTTCTTCACCAGGCTCGAGAAGGACATCAGGTTCAGCTACTTCTGGATCCGCTCCTCGCGGCTCATCGCGGTAAATTAACTAGTACCAACCCAGAGAGACTCTCTGCCGTGGAATCGATCGTTTCGTTCAGCGAATTGCAACGACTTAATTCTGAATGCGTTGTTTGTTCCTCCTCCTCATCCATCTGCAGGTGACTCTGTTCCTGGTGCACTGCGCGGGGTGCCTGTACTACCTGATCGCCGACCGGTACCCGGACCGGGACAAGACGTGGATCGGCGCGGCGATCCCCAACTTCCGGCAGGCGAGCCTGCGGATCCGGTACATCTCCGCCGTCTATTGGTCCATCACCACCATGACCACCGTCGGCTACGGCGACCTGCACGCCCAGAACACCGTCGAGATGCTCTTCAACATCTTCTACATGCTCTTCAACCTCGGCCTCACAGCATACCTCATCGGCAACATGACCAACCTCGTCGTCGAGGGCACCCGCCGCACCATGGAGTTCGTAAGCACTAGAGGCTGCCTTGTTTAATTTGTTCGTGTCCCTTGGCATGGCACCAGAAGATTAAGCATTTTTATATATCATGCGAATGACAGAGGAACAGCATCAGGGCCGCGTCGAGCTTCGTGGGCCGGAACCACCTGCCGCCGCGGCTGAAGCAGCAGATACTGGCCTACATGTGCCTCAAGTTCAGGGCGGAGAGCCTGAACCAGCAGCAGCTCATGGACCAGCTGCCCAAGTCCATCTGCAAGAGCATCTGCGAGCACCTCTTCCTCCCGGTCGTCAAGGACGTGTACCTCTTCCAGGGGGTCTCCAAGGAAGTGCTCCTCTGCCTGGTCACGAAGATGAAGCCGGAGTACATACCGCCCAGGGAGGACGTGATCGTGCAGAACGAGGCGCCGGAGGACGTGTACGTGGTCGTCTCCGGCGAGGTGGAGGTGGTCTTCTTCGACGGCGACGGCGAGCGGGTGGTGGCCACGCTGGGGACCGGGGAGATCTTCGGCGAGGTGAGCGCGCTCAGCGACCGGGCGCAGAGCTTCTCGTTCCGGACGAGGACGCTGAGCCAGCTGCTGCGGCTGAAGCAGGCCACGCTCAAGGAGGCCATGCAGAGCAGGCCCGAGGACAGCGTCGTCGTCATCAGGAACTTCCTCAAGGTGATGACTCTGTCAGTCACCGGTCACACGGTGCTAGTCCGACAGATGGGAACACGCTGTGCGCTGGTGATCTCTGAAACGCTCATCTTCTGTTGTTGCTCGCAGCATCAAATCGAGATGCACGACATGAAAGTTGAAGACCTGCTGGGGGAGAACGCCGGCGAGTACGACGACAGCAATCTGCTGACGGTCGCCGCGATGGGGAACAGCGGATTCCTCGAGGACCTCCTCCGTGCAGGGATGGACCCTGACGTCGGTGACGCCAAGGGCAGAACTGCGTTGGTAAGTGAACAAAAAGATTCGAGGTCATGCCACCCTATGCTGGCCGCGCTGATGTGGATTTCTTTGGTCTTGCCAATGCCACTCGCAGCACATCGCGGCGTCCAAGGGGTACGAGGACTGCGTGCTGGTGCTGCTCAAGCACGCGTGCAACGTGAACATCAAAGGTGATCACTGATCACTACTCGTAATCTGCAACAGCACGCATCTCGAACTGTCAGGCAGGAATGCTAATTCCTTTTTGCTCCACGACAATCGATGGCGTTGCTGCAGACGCGCAGGGCAACACGGCGCTGTGGAACGCCATCGCGGCGAGGCACCACAAGATCTTCAACATCCTGTACCACTTCGCGCGCGTCTCCGCCCCGCACGCCGCCGGCGACCTCCTCTGCCTCGCCGCGCGCCGCGGCGACGTCGACGCGCTCCGGGAGCTCCTCAAGCACGGCCTGGACGTCGACGCGGAGGACCACGACGGCGCCACCGCCCTGCGCGCCGCCATGGCCGCGGGCCACGCCGACGCGGCCCGGTTCCTCGTCATGAACGGGGCCAGCGTCGACAGGGCGAGCCTCGACGACGGCGACGGCCCCGGCGCGGCGCTGTCGCCGGAGGAGCTGCGCGCGCTCCTGCAGAAGCGGGAGGTCGGCCACCAGATCACCATCCACGACGCGCCGGCGGTGGTCCGCCGGGACGGCGGCTCGTCGGGGAACGTTCGTGAAGCCAGGTTCGTTAGCGCGAAATCTGACGGCGCGCGTTGCCTTCGGGTGAGCATATACAAGGGCCATCCGTACTTGAGAAACCACAGCTCGGAGGCCGGCAAACTGATCAATCTGCCCGGCACGATGCAAGAGTTCAAAGCCATCATCGGTAGGCGCCGAAACCATTTCTTTTTGGCTTCAACTAATGGCATAGTTATCAGCAGCTTGCAGTGCATACTGAACAATGTTCCCGTGTTCCCTTTATTTCATCTTCAGGTGAGAAGCTCAAAGTCGATGTGGAGAATGCGCAGATCGTGAGCGAAGAAGGAGCAGAGATCGACACGATCGACGTGATCCGGGACAACGACAAGCTGTTGTAAAAGTTGAAAGAATAAGCTCGCCGTCCGCCTCCGCCGCCGGCGCCGGCAGCTCGCGCGGGAACATGTCGAACACCTCCTTCCAGTCCCTGACGCTCCTGTTGCGCTCGGCGTCGTAGCACCCCAGCGGCGCCCGCTCGGTGCGCCGCACGGCCGCCTTCCGCTCCGGCGGCAGCGCGAAGAACGCGCGCGCGATTCGGAAAAGAAGGTGCGGGGACCAATGAGTGCTCTCGCCTCGCCCTCCCTCGCTGGTGGCCGGCGCCATGCCGAGATCCCCGCCGGAGTACCATGAGGTCTGGTGCGCCTCCGCCCTCCTCTCCTCTGCAAACAAGGTGCTTTCTTCTCCTTCCCGACCCCCTCCTCTCTCTTTTTCTCTCCCCCTTCCATGGCTCTTCTGGATCTAGACCTGCGGCCAGGAGTTGGTGTTCAGAAGGTGATCTGGGACCGGTTTGGCCTTCCAGTTAGCTTCTCCTCAGGAAATGGTTTCAAGGAGTTCTTTCTGGTTGCCTCTTTTGGGAGATGTGCTTATCGCCTAACTGAAGAATCGGTGGGTCTCATTCTTCAAGCTACTCTAGGTGGAGCTGCGGCTGATTTTAGGCCAAAGCAACTGGACGACAGGGTCTTTCAGTTCTCTGTCTCTTCTAAACCGGTGGGCTTTCATATCTACAAGCTCAGATCCTTTGAATGTCAGAAGTACAAGATTCACTTCCACCTCTGGGGAAATGGGGGTGCCTACTGGAGTCGTGAATTCGCTCAGTATGACAAGGAAGAAGAAAGTTCATGGACGACTGTCTCGTACAAGAAGAAGAGAAGCAAATCATATTTAGACGCAGTCAAGCATAGGCCTCATCTAACTGGTGCTAATGCAGTCCCAGTTCGTCAGAAGAAGAGGCAATGGGTGCCGAAGAGCTCTGTCTTCAGTAGGCTTCAATGGCCAAGAATTTCTGTCTTTGATAGAATCTCATCTGGGAAACACAATTCTGGATCTCCATCAGGATTTGGGGGAAAAAATCTTGATCTGAGTATTGCACAGCCGGATAATCAGGAAGCAGTTCCGCAATCAAGTGACTTTCAAATTTCAAACCAGCAAGTGACTTATGGACTGCAGGCTCATCCTCAGGCTACCCATTTGAAGACAGCCCGTGTCGAATACCAAGAGACGGATCCTCTACCCTCCATCGTTATCTGTGGGAAATGCCTGAAATCTGGGCATTTTGCAGAGAAATGTCGAGGGAAAATCAGATGCCGGCTTTGTAGTGCTGTGGGCCACATTGCCAAATTTTGCAGAAATCCTCCCCGTAATACAGGATTTATTCCGGCTTTCCCTGTGCAAGACAACTTTCATAGAATTAATTGCTCTGCTCAAGTTTCCAAGTGGTTCACCTCTGAACAGAGTAAGATAGATGGGGCCTCATCAAGTGAGCCTCCAAGGTTCCAAAGTTTCAATGAATGCCTTGCCTCGTGTGGCGGCATAACGCTTCAGCTTTGCAACCCTTCGCCCTCCCAAGCAAATAAGAAGACAGATAAAGGAGTGTGCACTGCTACAACAAACGCTCCAGAACAACTCCATCTTTCTTCTCTATCACACCCTCCCTCAGCTGGAGAAGCTGCTTCCATGACGTTTGAATGGGCCGATCCTGGTCCTTTCATGCCACCGGGCTTTGATCGTGTCGCAATCGATTTTCGGGTTCCTGCTGTCAGAGCGATAGTCGCTCGTCCCCGTCAGATGAATGAAGACCTCGCCATTGTCTCTGTTGACCCAATGCCAAACAATCAGGTACCCTTTCCCATCATCAGAGAGGTCGTGGAGGAGTTTCTTGAGCAGCACCTTCATGTTCAGTACAAGGATATTCAACCTTGTCATCTAGGACAGGCCTATGTCAGATTCGAGCATGTGCATGACAGGGATAGAATTGTTAATACCAGCCCTCATGTTTATGGCAATGCTACTTTTCGTGTGGTCAAGCATAACAGGGGGCGCAATCACAAAGCTCTAAACTTTAATAAGGAATGCTGGTTGATGCTTTTAGGATTCCCTGTAGACTTCTGGGATCAGGCTAGTATTGAGAATGCTGTTAGCTCCTTTGCTAGAGTTATCTCTTGGGAAACAGATTTCAGTAAGTTAGCTCGGCTGCTGGTCAGGGTTAGAGTCATTGAGCTTCAACAGGTTCCTGAGTTCATTGTTCTCACAGAGGGAGAAGGCTTTCATGGTGACTCTTGGACTATACAGTGTGAAATTCTGCAAGAGGAATTGCTAGGGGGACGGGCAGCTGATGAAGCTCCCTTTCCTGCGCAGCCTGGTGGTCCTAACCCTTTCTATGACTTTTTTGGATTTGGGGAGCAGGGGCCACAACCATTCCTGGATGTGCTGCAGCAGCAGGAGATTGAAGCTCCACATCACAATGACAATCAGAATGAGGACAACCGGGGGAATGCAGCTGCTCCAAATGCAGTTCAAGCCACTGAAGCTAACAATGTTGAAGCTGTGCTAGCTGATGGTCTTGATCTCAACATGATCCCTGATGAGGAGGTTCCTGGTGTGCTCGAAGAACAAGCCCACGATGAAGAAGAAGACTTCATACCTCTGGAAGAGCCTGTTCCAGACTTGAATATGGCTGAGGACAACCCTGACCAGGAGAGTCATAGTGTGTCCGAGCTGTCTAAGGTTTCCTCCATCTCTGTCAACCAGGAAGTGGGCTTGCCTGTCCCTGATCTTAATGTTCATATTGACAATGTGCCTCATCAGGCTGGGGAGCCAGTGCAGGTTGATATTGTCTTGGGTCTTCCTGTCCAAATTCAAAATAATGAACCTAATGTTTCTCTGCCAGATGAGGTGTTCCGAGATGAACTGATTGCAGAACCTGCTCAAGAAGATGAGGACATTCCTGACCTAAATGCCCCTCAGCCTATGGAAGAAGATCATGGTCAACTGAATGAACAAGTGGCAAGCAATAATCCAGCTAGCCATAGCTCCCACCTGCAGATTGGTATGGCCCAAATAAGAATGTATTCTGATGTTGATCCTGTGCTCAATAGCCTTACTAAACAGAATGATCTTGTTCCCTGGGCCCCAAAGCAAAAAGCTGATGGTGTTAGACTGTGGGCAAAGTACCTGTCACCAATGAGCTCTGAGAACTGCATCAATATTCCAGCAGAATGGGCTGATTTCTTTACTGTCCTGCTTCTAACTCCATCTCACTTTGATTGGGCCAAGATTACTCTTCAGTCCAAAATGTGGAATCTTGTTAATGATCAAGTGGAGCATCCATATATCCAGTTCCAGCTGCCTAGTACCTGTCCTTCCTCTTCTGCTTTGCCTTGTTTGGCTAGCGCCAAAATAAATTCTGTTCTGATTGAGGAATGTGAATCCGAAGATGATAGCTCTCTGATCTCAACCCCAAAGAAGAACATGCTTCAGACTATCCTTCCTCCGGTCACCACTTCTGCTCTTCTCAAAAAGAGAAGGAAGCAAAGTCTACCTCCAATGGTTGAAACTGATGTCAGGCATAGTGACCGTCTCAAAAACAGGAACAAGGGGTTCAAGAGTGCCTCATGTGTTGAGAGAGACTGCTTCTGCTGTTCCACTGACCCTCCTACACTCTCCAAACAGGTGATCAAGAAATTGGGAGAATCATTCTGTAAGATTTCACCTAAGGTGATCTCCGATGAGGCCTTATCCAGAAAAGGACATACAAAGCAGCCAGTTGGCTGTGCCAACACTTCCTCTGATGCAGCTACAAAGAAATCTGGTAAGGCCAAGAACAACAAGAAGGTATCTAATGAAGATAAGTCCAGCAAGAAGCCCAAGAAGAAATAGGCTGTTCTATAAGCCTATTAGCTTGCCATGCTGTGAGATGGCTTTTGTTGTTGCTTGTGAGCACAAAAATGTGTTTAATGGGCATTTCTGGAACTGCTTGTCCGTGTTGCATTTCTACTATGGGATGGAACCTGGTTTAACAATGTGGGTCGCTATGGTCATCTCCTGTCCCATGATTGGCTCCTCTCATTATGTGTGTGGAGCTCTTTTATTCTCTTTCTTTGGTTGTTCTAATGGACCACAACAATAGAAATAACACTATGCGGCAGTGGAACATCTTGTGCTGGAATATTAGGGGTATCAATTCTAATGAAAAGTGGACTGCTCTTAGGAGCAAAATCACTGAGGCAAACTGTGACATTTTCTGTATTCAAGAAACAAAAAGGGAAACCTTTGATGCTGCTTATCTAAAAAATTTTTGCCCCCCTTGCTATGATAGTTTTGAATATCTTCCTTCGGTGGGCGCTTCTGGAGGTATTTTGGTGGTATGGAAGGGATCTAGATTCATGGGGCACAAGGTCTTTCAAAATGAGTTTGCAGTCTCAGTTGAATTCTGCTCGTTGTATTCGAATGCTCAATGGACTCTTACTACAGTTTATGGACCCTGTGAGCATGACAGAAAACTTGTTTTCCTTGATTGGCTTAAAAACATTTCTATGCCGGATGATACAGATTGGTTAATTGTGGGAGATTTCAATTTAATTAGAAAGCCAGAAAACAGAAACAAACCGGGAGGCAATGTTGCTGAGATGCTAGCTTTTAATGAAGCCATCAGTCAAGTAGGCCTTGAGGAGCTACCTTTGAAGGGGAAGAAATACACCTGGACCAATAAACAACAGAACCCTCTTTTGGAGAAACTAGATTGGTTTTTCACTTCTCACTCTTGGGCTGTCAATTATCCTGGTTCTGAAGTTACTGCTCTATCTCGTGAAATCTCAGACCATGATCCTTGCAAAATCTCAGTGAAAACAGATATTCCTAAAGCTAAAATTTTCAGATTTGAAAACTATTGGCTACAGAGGGAGGAGTTCATGCAAATCATGCAACATGGTTGGAATGTCCCTGTTCCCCATCAGGACATGGCAAAAAGAATAGTAGCCAAATTCAAGAACTTAAGGAGAATCCTGAGGGAATGGAGTAAAACTTTATCAAATTTGGCTGCCACAATTGCAAACTCAAAGCAAGTACTCCTTTTCCTAGATGTTCTAGAAGAATCAAGGGATCTGACCGTTGAGGAATGGAATTTTAGAATTATCTTGCAGAAACACATTGATTCCTTACTCAAGCAACAACTGGCTTACTGGAAGCAAAGAGGTACAGTTAAATGGGTCAAATATGGTGATGGCAACACTAAATTCTTCCATGCTCATGCTACTATCAGTCACAGAAGAAACGCAATCACTTCCTTACAGGCATCGGATGGCTCCATACTGACCAAGCATGAGGACAAAGCTAATCTCATTTGGGAATCTTATAAAGAAAGACTGGGGAAAACTGAATTCACTCATATGCACTTTGATCTACATAATCTTCTTAATGTGGTCCAAGATCTTAGCTGCCTAGAAGGCCCCTTTACCAAAGAGGAGATTGACCGAATAGTCTCTCATCTACCTGCAGACAAATCACCTGGACCTGATGGGTTTAATGGGGACTTCATCAAAGCTTGCTGGTCTCATATATCCCAGGACTTCTATGATCTGTGCAATGCTTTCTATGATGGCACCATCTGCACTCAAAGTATCAATGGCTCCTATATCACCCTTGTACCAAAGATTGACAGCCCAATGACAATTAATGATTTCAGGCCAATTTCCCTCCTGAATTCCACCATGAAACTGATCACAAAAATTCTGGCTGACAGGCTGCAACAAGTTATTATGAGACTAATCCATCAAAATCAATATGGCTTCATCAAATCCAGAACCATTCAAGATTGTTTAGCCTGGGGCTTGGAATACCTGCATATCTGTCATCAATCAAAAAAGGAAATTGTCATTCTGAAATTAGACTTTGAAAAAGCCTTTGACAAAATTGAACATGAAGTCATTATTCAGATTTTGAAGCATAAGGGTTTTGGTGACAAATGGATCTCCTGGATTTCTAGCATTCTGGGAAGCGGCACCTCTTCTGTTCTACTTAATGGTGTACCAGGGAAAGTTTTTCACTGTAGGAGGGGGGTAAGACAAGGGGATCCCCTCTCTCCTCTTCTTTTTGTCCTGGCTGCAGATCTCTTGCAAAGTGTTATTAACAAAGCTAAAGACCATGGACTCCTTCGATTACCAATCCCAAACTTGGAAGATCAAAATTTTCCAATCCTTCAGTATGCAGATGACACGCTTCTCATCATGGAAGCATGCCCCAGACAGCTATTTGTGTTGAAGGCCTTGCTAAACACCTTTGCTGACTCAACCGGGCTCAGGGTCAATTACAGCAAGTCAATCATGGTGCCAGTTAATGTCCAGGCTGAAAGACTTCAGCACTTGGCTAACACTTTCAACTGTAAAACGGGTACTCTTCCTTTCACCTATCTAGGTCTGCCTTTTGGTACTCGCAAACCTTCAATAGAAGACTGTCTTCCCCTAGTTCAAAGGATAGAGAGGAGATTGACTGGCACTGCTAATTTTCTGAATCTTGGAGGAAAATTGCAGCTAATAAATTCAGTTCTTACCTCTCAGACAGTTTTCTTCATGTGCACATACAAATTGCCCATTGCTATCATTAAGCAGATTGACAGATATAGAAGACACTGTCTCTGGAGAGGATCCAACATGAATGCTAGAAAGCCTCCTTTGGCAGCCTGGAAAATGGTCACTCTCCCAAAAAAGCAAGGTGGTCTTGGGGTCCAGAAATTAAGAACTCAGAATGATGCATTGCTCATAAAAAATTTGCACAAATTCTACACAAGAGCAGATCTACCCTGGGTTAAATTATTGTGGTCAAGATATTATTCTGCAGGTGAATTGCCAGGGCAGAAAAAGAGGGGTTCCTTCTGGTGGAAAACAGTCCTCAAGCTGCAGGACATTTACAAAGGCTTAGCTCAGGCTCAGATTCGGGATGGTAAATCTGTACTCTTCTGGTATGACATATGGAATGGTTTGATTTTATCACAACAGTTTCCTGAGCTTTTCTCTTTTGCCAAAAATCTGAATATAACAGTGCATAAAGCTTTGCAAGATGAACTGCACACTCTCTTTCACCTGCCTCTCTCAGTGGAGGCCTATGCCCAGTTCAATCAACTTCAAGACATTTTGCAAGGGGTTCAGTTAACCATGGATAATGATTTGTGGACATACATTTGGGGATCTCAATTTTACACTTCAGTTAAAGCTTACAAAACCATGATTGGCCACATGACTGTCCATCCTGTCTATAATTGGCTATGGGCCTCCTCCTGCCAACTCAAGCATAAAATCTTTTTCTGGCTTTTGATCAAAGACAGGTTGAACACTCGAGGTCTTTTGCATAGAAAGAACATGGATTTGGATTCTTACTCTTGTGAACTTTGTATTAGACAGATGGAAGAGTCTCTCCAACATCTCTTCTTGGACTGCAGCTTTGCTAGAAACTGTTGGGCGACCATTGGGATAAATATAACCAGGACAATGCAACCTTCGCAAGCTTTCAAATTTTTCAAGAGAAAACTGAAGGTGCCCTTCTACATGGAAATTATAATCCTCATGACTTGGAGTATTTGGACGACGAGAAATGATTGGATTTTCTCAAATGTTGATCCAGTAGTGCAGAATTGCAAGGCAAGGTTTCTACATGAATTTGGCCTCCTGTTGCACAGGGCCAAGAGGAAATACTTCCCAAAGATTGAAGAATGGCTAGAATCTGTTTCTTAATTCTTTTCTTTATTTTCTTTTCTTGTTTCCACCCTTTTCTTTTGTAACTCTTTTTGTAAACTTTCTTTATATTTATCTAATATAACCAGTAGGGGGCAACCCCTCCTGTTTCTTTCAAAAAAAACGACAAGCTGTTCATGGTCACCGAAGAGCATTTGAGCCGGTTGGCGTCGATGGAATCGGTGGCTTCATCATAGCACTTGAAGATTCTAGTATTTTCTTTTTGGAAGGAAAAGATTCTAGTATTTTAGTAGTGCGTTCCAGCGCATAGCGCTGCTGAGTTTGGTGAATAACCGAGTTTTTACCATGACAACGACTCAGGGAACCTGAGAAGTGTCACTCGAGTGATGCAGTGTCTCGGTTGACATTTGGAAGCTACATTGAGTTCATCTTATCATCCATGATAAAAACCAATCTTGTTCTTTGACAGCTTTAGACTTCGATTACTGCAGAAACTGTCATTTGCTGGTAAATTGAAGAAACAGTGAGCCCTTTTCGCAAATAAATAAATATAAATAGTGAGCCCGCAACCAACAAGGCCACACGTTAAGACAAGGTCCTTTACCACTGCTTCAGCTTAAGTTTACAATTTGTACCTCATCGGCCTTTCGCTGCAGGAAAGCTGGCCTGAAATCATTGCAACGCCACTACGCCAGAACGAGCTCCACAAGCACACATTGAACCGATGCAGATGCACAGGTGGGGACTGGGGAGTAAAACCAATCACATTGAACCAGCTCATTCTACTGCCTTGCGATATTAGCTTCGTCGGCAAACTCTCCTCCAGAATGTCCTGTAACTGGATCCTAAATGAAGGTTCTGAATATGAAAGACGAGCCGCTTCTGTACGACTGTACCAAAACTTTCAATGATAAAGGATCAAATCGGCTTGACAATATTGGGGTCCTGTACGTGTTTCTTAATTCGAGCCTGGAATGGATAAGGATTGCCCTGGCATGATTTGGTTTGCATGGCTGAGCTGACTGAGATGAGATGCTTTGGGAGTTGTTTATTGTGACTTTTTTGTGTGTGTGAAGAAAATTCGTTCTTTTTAACCATTGTGCACATAGCTCACGTGATTTTACAGCAAGATGTTTGTGCCATTGGCATCCGCAGTTTAATACGAAGAAGTCATCATACAGCAAATGGAACGTACCACGAATTTCATCTCCTTTTCTACTCAGGGCGCACGTCGTTTCTGCTAGTACGAACTTTGGTGGCGCGTGTGGCCTCAGCACGCGCGGAGCGGTGCATCCCATCGCCGCCAGGCGCGCCAGCTGCCCACCCACCGACACACGCGTCTCATGTGTTCACTACGCCGCGTCACCTCCAAGATTTGCAATCCCTTTTTTACCGGAAAAACCAGACCGAACCGAGATGTCCGGTTACCAAAAAAATTGATCTGAAACCGAATCAAAATCCAAATAACTAAATTTGAACAAAAAAGTCGAAATTTCATGTAACCGGACAAAAAATCCAACAAACCAGACAAGAATTCCAGTAAACCGGTTTAAAAAGAAAAAAAATGAAAAAATGTGCAAAAAACTAAAAATTTGAAAAATTTGAAAAAAATTAAAAATAGATGCAATTTGCAGCGCAATGGTGTAAGAACAACATGAAAATTCGATCGTTTGCTTTGTCAAAAAAATCGACGAAGGTTGCTAGTTTGAAATTTTCTTTTTTCTCTTCCTTTTTTCAACCCAGAAAACTTGCATGATTTTTTTGACGCATCAAATAATAGAATTTTCATGTTCTTGTTTCACCATTACACTGCAAATTTCATATAAATTTTAACATATTTTTTATCAATTTTTCCAAATTTTTAATTTTTTCATGTTCTTGTTATACCGTTACACTGCATCAAACAGTGTAATTCCTTCGTTCACAATTACATGTTATTGTACATAGAGAATCACGTTCATTGAATATTCTCTGGATTCAAACAAACCGTTTGTCCAAGTTTATTGAGCATTTTATGAATCTAGACACAAAAACTATATCGAAGAAAGTATTTTTTATAGCAATACGCTTTGACCCTTTTGCCCTTGCTCAAGTCACTGACAAGACCAAGACCGGTATGGGACTGTTATTAATCCGTTATTTCCTACCACGTGGTCGCTTATTTTAGTCAAATTATGCTATTTACAAACTGTGAACTTAAAAAGTCTCGGACATCTATGCTAATTTGGATGCCTTGGGCTTTTTTTATGATGAGCTAAATTTTTAGCATGTTGGAGTTTTGTTTCCCTACTTATTTCTTTACTTGATTGTCATGTCAAATTTATTTGTAAATTGAGTTGTGTGGTTAAGACTTAAGAGCTCCTAAAAGACCACGAGCATTTACCAGGTTTGTGCTGGTGTATGGAAGGAGCATGCATGCTGTGCTGCTGCGAGTATTAAAGGTAAGAAACTACAATTGCTTTTGTGCTGAAGAAAATGAGAGAGAGAGGGGGGGGGGGGGGGGGGGGGGGGGGGGATGGTGTCGTGTTTTGCACATACAACTTATGAGTGGTGTATATTGGAATCTTACTTATTGTCCAACATTTACACCATTGATTCGCGGCACATGACATCACCAAATCTTTAAAAGAGTCGGTTTATGAACAAGAAAACAGTATTCACACACACACCCATAAGCTCTCATGCACGTAGTGATGCTTTACAGACCAAAAAAAAAAGGTATTTACGCACTGTCAATTTTCATGCACTGTTGTCAAGCACACACTAGCGAAAGACTCATGCTAACAAGTTAACGGCAGCAACAACTAAGCTTTATAATAAATTGAGGGAAGGGATGGAGGTGAAAAGCAGGACTAGCATATTATTCAGAATTAAATGGTAAAAATAATCCTTCTTCAGCAAGATGTGGAAGCTAGGATGAGAGGGGGAGGGGGGCATTGTCCCCCTTGCCTACAAATGCTAGTTGTTGAAGGTTTAGTCCTTATAGATAGTTGTGATGTTTCTTTTGAAGCTGCTGACACTGTATTTGTGATTTGGAACTTTGCTTGCAGATTGCCTGGATATGTATTCTTAGAATATTTGAATCTTTGTTGTTTGAACTACTTAAATATTATCCTAATGCACTTCAATGACTTGATTAGTGTGTTGTTTTGGCTTGAGGGTCTCACTAACTTCTGTTTTAATTTTTATTTTCAATTTATTTTGTGGTAAAAATATTTACATCTTTGATAAAAAGAATTGTTGCTGATTATAATTGTGGTATCATTGAAAAAAGCATGCAATTAAGGTAAATGGATTTATGCTGAGAAAATAATATTTAAATAGTACCCATGAAATATTTTTAGCATGGACATATATAGCTTCCTAGGGACGATTTTCCTAGTAAAATGTCTCGATTTCCCTTCGAAACTACGTTTCTTAGGGAAAGTACCTTTCTATGTAGGACATCCTTGACATGCCACAATTTCTTTACAACTTTAATTTCTTTACAACTTTAATTTCGTAGGGGAAGATTCTTTCCCTACGGATTTCCCATAAAACTCTAGGAGTATCAAGGCTTTCCCGTCAACTGTTTCCCTAGAAAGCTCATAGGGAAACGATTTAATTTCCTATGTGTTTTTTCGTTGTCTCCTTTGTGTTTTTGTGCCTAAGAAAAGTGGAGAATCTAGTAGTGACTTTTCAATGTAAAAGGAAATTCGTGATAAGGAATGAAAATGTATGTGAATGAAGCTAATATCTTAAATTTCACGTGAGTCCGAAAAAATGTATCATACCATATCGGTAAACAAATGGATATAAAAATGAGGAGTCATATTATATAAAATGCATGAATACGGGAAATTTACAACAGTATATAATCAATGAATATTTTTTATATTCACTCTTCTTTGTGTCCATTAATTTACTTGGTGCTTACGACTGATGCACCCATAACTAACAATCAAGCAAATGAAGCAAAATGCCCCGTGGTATTAGTCTCTCATGCACACAACAATATAACATATGGTAAAGAGTAATATATATCTTGATTGGGGCAATTTGGAAAGTTTTCAAAAAAAATTGTTAGAATATTAGCACAACTAAATCACTTTTACCTAAATGCTACATATTATGAATGGATGAGTTTTGAGTATTTTAAAAACAATACAAACTAAGCGTAGCTCGGCGATTAATTTGCTGTATAACTTGTTCATTCAGGCAGGAGTCTCTGGCTAAGCACAAATTTTAGCTTTAAAAGTTGTTATCTTTGCTAGTACTACTAGTCCAGTGGGAGACGTCGTCTGTGGTGACTTTGTGAATCTCAAGATCAGACAGCCCAATCCTTCGAAGACGTTCATAGACGTAGGATGTGCATGCGTGTATATGAATGTTTGCGTCTATGTCTAAGAAAAGGGCTTAATTGCAAATCCCACCCCAAAACTTGCCTCTGGTTTGATATTCCCCCATAAGTTAGTTTGTTGCAAAAACCACCCCATTCCACTCCGGTTTTCGTTGAAATAGCCTCTACGGTTTCTATGTGCTCTCCCAAATAGGCCAAAAATTATCATCGTGGACGCTTGGCTATATGAGTCAATTAATTCAGGTCAAGTAAAGTTTCGTAGTTTGGTCGTATTCGATACCGTCGTGGACCCACCGCACTAGAACTCATTAATTTAATTGTGTCTTTAATGCCTAAAATTACATCCCAACATAACAAATTCAACTGCTCAATATTTCCACCGCTACCGTACGTAGATGTGAGGCTCGAGTTAGGAGCTAAACATGCATTTAAGTGACATTTTTAGTTTATTTGGGAGAGTATATGAAAATCGGGGTGCTATTCAACAAAACCAGGGTGGGGTTGGGTGGTTTTTGTAACAAAATTTATGGGAGGAAATATCAAACTAAAGTCAAATGGGATGGGATTTGCAATTAACACTTTTGTTTTCTTAGAAAAGATTTATTGCAAAATGTGAGCCGTGAGCCGTGAGCCGTGAGCGTGACCGCACGCATGCATTCTAGCTCCACCACTTTAAAACCAACCAGAAAGGAACGTTACATCACGCACACACGCGCACCAAGGCCCGCCAAACACTCGACCCACCGCACGCTGCGCGCACACGCACCGAGCCGCGCGCGCACCGCACCGCAAGGCGGGAGGAGATCGATGGGAAGCAGCGGCGGCAGCAGCGAGTACTTCCTGCGCCAGCTGAGCTCCAGCGACGGCGGCGCGCCGGAGTACCAGCAGCCGGCGCAGGAGTGGGAGCAGGAGTGCAGCGGCGGCGGCCGGCGCGGGTCGCGCCGGTGGTCCAGCAGGAAGAAGAAGGCGCGGACGCCGGGGCACCGCCGCGGCGGTGGGTTCTGCAGGGCGAGGGAGGCGGAGGCCGCCGCGGCGGGGCGGAAGCGCGTGATGGTGGTGGTGGACCAGAGCTCCGGCGCCAAGCACGCCATGATGTGGGCGCTCACCCACGTCGCCAGCAAGGGCGACTTCCTCACCCTGCTCCACGTCCTGCCGCCGAGCGGGAGCAGCCGCGGAGGTGCGCAGGACGACGCCTCCGCGCTCGCCAGCTCCCTCGGCTCGCTCTGCAAGGCCTGCAAGCCTGAGGTACTACTTCTTCATTCACGCACAGCTTGTGGTAATTTGCCGCCTGTTTCAGCGCTTTGCGAGCTGTACTTTTCTTACAGTGTTAAACTGTAAACAGATAAGCTGACATTTGACAAAAAAAAAGTTTAAAACAAAATTCAGTCTCACAGAGTTGGTAGCTGTGTCAGATATTCTCTTTTTTTTTGCGAGGAGTGTTTCAGATATTCTATAGGACCTTCATTTTAGTAAGTCTACAGACGTGTTTTGCAGTTCGTTTTAGGACCTTTAAGCATATCCTGAGGTGTTTTAGGCTTTCAGAATGTCCAATATGACCTTAATTTGGACCAACATAAACTTTGAAGATCACAAGATTCAGTCAGTAACTGAACGAGAAGAGTGTTGTTTTACTGATTTAGTAAGTCAAAAGATTGCTTCTTTAAGTAGTACTTGCAGTGAAACTTTCTATAGAGAACATTTTTTGTTCCGTTGCTTTTCCTAGATCAAGTGCTTTTGGGTCTTGGGAAACAGAGCGCCTGGCGGGAAGAGTTATGCTAGTAGGTGGGATCGATCAGATCAGAACAGAACATTCATGAAAAGAGGCAGGGGCATCATAGCCAACCTTTTATTGATGGATCATGGCAGGCCTAAAAGCTAAAAAGGCCTCAAAGCTCAAACTTCATAAAAGCGAGGTTAAAAAAACAAATTGTGGTTCCTCCAGATGCTCAGCATAACAGCCTAATCTCTCCAACTGTTTAGAAGTCCCTCTTGGAGTACTATCACGTACTAGAGTACATTCAAACCCATTTCTTTTACCTGTCATTTGGGTTTGGCCGAGAAAAATACTCTAGCATTTCAGTGTACTTCAGTCACTGTGTTCGCAGTGGATTCATGCGGCATCCCTCCGTCCTTTAGCCCGCGAAAAGGGCGTGCTCATGCATCACAGCACCTCGTATGCGTTGTCACGCAAAACTGAAACTGGCTTTGGCCAATGTTAGGTGGAGGTGGAGGCGCTTGTGATCGAGGGGCCCAAGCTGTCCACCGTCCTGAGCCAGGTGAAGAAGCTGGAGGCGTCCGTGCTCGTGCTCAGCCAACGCAAGCCATCGCCTTTCTGCTGGTAAGCTCAGCTCTCACCTCTTACACAAACGAGCATGTCATGTGCGTGCACCACGTTCACGTCCATGCCGCCCCTCGTCACGGATCAGCTCTGCTGCTCTGTGCGAAAGTGAAAGAACAGAATCTAACACCGCTGGCACACAGCCTATCACGCACACTCTTTTCGCTCGTGCTCCTGCCCATTGGCCATTGCTCTTCAGATTTCACAAACAAAAACTTTTGAGCCATGGCCAAGTTCCAAAGCGTGAATATGCTTAGCTGCACGAGCATCCTTTTGAGCCAGGACTGTAGAGCTCTGCAAGCATGCAATTATAGGAAGAGCAGAGACTTTACCAGAGAGTCAGCAGAGCAGGAAATGGGGGCTCTGTTGTCTTGGGTCAAAAACAAGCGGACAGCGAAAGCCATGTGCCTTCCATAAACCGCAGATGCCTTTGCTTGTCCTTCCCTTGAATTCGATGTCCAAATGAAGCAACCAGCCAGCCCAGCAAGAACCGTAGCGGCACTGTGCGCCCCTGCCATCGCTGACCAACCTGTTGTTGCTGTACTCACTCATGTGAAAGTCGTAGCATCATCCTGTACTGAAAGTTTATAACCACACGGGAAAAAAAGCTTACATCAGTCAGAAAAGTTACTACCGAATTACTGCAATTTTTACGTCGAGAAGAGCTGGAGCATACTCCTAGTCCTAAGCGAGCGCTTGTGTTTTTTGTGTTTGCAAATGCAGCTTCATGCGGAGCAGCAGCGAGGAGTTCGTGGAGGAGTGCATCAACCGCGCGGACTGCCTGACGCTGGCGGTGCGCCGGCAGAGCAAGGGCGTCGGCGGCTACCTCATCAGCACCCGGTGGCAGAAGAACTTCTGGCTCCTGGCTTGACACGCTGACAGACAGGCTTCCTGGGAAATTTTACCCGCCGAGGCCGGCTAGCTTTCACAAGGTCAATATAAGTAACCGTTACTGCTCCGCGAATATCAATAACCTCCACAACCCTAGCTTTTTATGTTGTGTGTGTGACTGTGTGCTCGCTGATCTGGTCTCTGTGTGTGTGTGACGTTGGTGATTTGCTGTTGTATTCTATATCTTGTTGTTTAGCTGTACTCCGCTCGCTCACTTTGCTGGGAGTAGGTCTCGCTCGATCACTTTGCTGCTGTAAAAAGCCGAAAGCTGATCCGCTCCGTGTAAGCTGTCCGCTCTCGTGGTGCCTCATGTCTGTTTGAGTGCAGGTCGGACTTCGCATGTATAAACTGTATATTACTATTAGTGTTGTGCGATGTGTTTGTTTGCTTGCTAGTAAAGTACTCGTAACGATGTGTTATTAGGCCGTCCCCAACGGCTGTCGATGTCGATAGCTGACTCGGATTCCTGCGCATGTGGAAGAGAGAGAACGCCAGAAAAAAGAGTCGCTAGCGCTGGGCGTAGCGATAGTCCCTCATTACTCTCATCCTCGTCTAACGCGTGAAGTGGACCCTGTTGAACCAATGACAGGTGGAGCCCACATAATTTTGGATACTGTGCTAACTTTTGACTGCTTAATTTTTATTGTTTATCACTCCTTTTATCTGACGTGGGCACTGATAAGAGTCAGCTTCTGGCCACGTCGTTGGGGACGCTCTTAGTGGAGCTGGCAGTACTATATATGATCTGAGGCTTTGACCAACCGTCTCTGCTCTTGCGAGTTTCAGCTCTCAACACGTATCCAAATGAGTATTTTCACTACGTTGGGGTTGGGCAAACAGAGGAGCCGCGCAGCATTTCTGGGAGAGTGTACTCCTAACATGCTCTCTGAAAGCCTGAAAACGTACTGCGACATCCATATGTATCTGACCTTACCACACCCGCACACCGGCATTGCACTAGTCGTAGAAGTAGCAGCAGCATCCATCCATTAGACAGCCGCCGCGACGATGGGAAGGAGGAGCTCGATCGCGTGGTAAACCACTGCTCTTAATTACCTACCTGTGGCCCAAACCATCAGTGACCATTTTATAACGCGCCAGCATGGTTGGTTCATGTTCCTAACATACGGCATGGTACGTTGTCAGCATGCAGCAGCAGCAGCACGGCTAGCTGCCCCAGACCCAGCCACGGGATCAGAGAAAGAAAGCCCCGTCGGTAGTTTTCAAAAAGAAAGCCCCGTCGGATCGGGATCATCGGTTCAATGGCCGGTCGACACGGCGGCAAATCCGGCAGGGAGTCAGGGGACCATGGCGCGTCTTCTTCACTGCATCATTATGGCCGCGGCAATGGCAAGAGGCTCCTGAACTGAAGGAATCGGAGCTGCTCGTTCAGTTGCTAGTAGTAAAATCGTTCCCGCCTTCATGAGGGACTGGTGGCGATGGTCATGGTGGTAACTCGACGGAGCCAGCGGCAGGCAGGCTTTTGCCATCCACGGGTGCGGGCGGGCTCATCATGGACCATGATTTCCTGGGGGCTTCAAAGCGAGCGAGAGCTCGCAACCGCTTCACTGTGGAGCATTTCATCATCAATCTGGCCCATCTGATTGCGGCAGTTACGTTCTCAGGTTCATGATGCTGTGACTGTGTGACATGAACTTTTTTTTCTCTGCTTTATCTGATCGGAGCCATTACTTTTATTGTTTCCTGACGTTGTGAGATGTGGCAGCACCGTGCGCGGAGGGGCGGCAGTGTGCACCGAACTTTTTTTTGAGGGGGATCACACACTTTATTGATTAACAACGTAGGAATTACAAATGCCCTGAGGCGGATCAAGCAGCCAAACGTGTCTGCCAGGTACATCATAAATAGAGCTTCTAGCTAAACGATGTGCATCACCATTGGAGTTCCTTCCTTCATGAACAAAGTCAACCAAAACAAAAGCACTTGCTCGAGCCTTTATCTCCTGGACTACATGTCCATATGTGCCAAGGCCAAGGCCCTTGATGCTTCTCATCACATTGCTATTATCCGAGGCCAACCGAAACCTCTGCAGCAACAAATCACTTGCCAGTGCCAAGCCTTCCCGAACTGCTAGCGCTTCAGCAGTCTCTGGTTCAGTCACACCATCTACCACAACCGCTGATGCTCCCTTGAATTGCCCTGCTCCGTCTCTCGCGACAGCAGCGAAAGCCGCCTTTGGGGAGTTTTAGAGATTGCAGCATCAACATTAATTTTCATCAGACCTTGAGGTGGAGGGATCCAGCGCGGCACCGATGCGCGCGCATTGCTGTTCTTAGGTGCCGACCGCTGGTGTGAGTCCTCCAGGTCTTGAACAAAACGACTCACAAAACAATGTGTCGATAGCGGACTCTGGAAGATTTCCTCGTGTATCGCCTTTCTTCTCGCATACCAAATAGCCCACAAAGTCACCAACACTCGTGTAAGGTCTTCATGTTTCAGTGTGGACATCACATTTGCTAGCCATCCTCTAGCATCGGATTGATCAATCTCACACAAGTGTTCCACTATTTCCTCTCGCTCTAGAGCCCATACGCAGCGCGCCATGTTGCACTCAATCAAAGAATGCTTCCACGAATCCTGGGCACCACAGAGAGAACACGTATCCTGGGTCTTCATGTTGCGATGGTGCAAAACATCCCCAGTCGGCAATGAGTGTCTCGCTAGTCTCCATAAAAATATTCTTAGCTTTGATGGTACTTGGACATGCCACAACGACGTCCACTCTTTTTCATCAGCCTTGACATCTGATCTCCCAGCCTTGTTGCTCACACACGAGTCCGTCCTGAGTTTATTCATGACCAACATTCTGTAAGCTGATCGAACAGAAAAAATCCCATTCTTTTCATAGTGCCAAGCCCAGAAATCCCCTTGCCTACGAGTGCTAAGCGGGATATTGTTAATAACCTCAACGTCCATTGGATGAAAGACTGCCTCCAATTTCTGTTGATCCCACGATGCTGTGGTCGTGTCGATTAGTTCGCTGACGGTCGTCAGCTGGTTGTCCCCTCCCTAGGTAATGGTTTGAGCAACCCGTCCCTGGGTAACCAGTTCATCGACCATATGAGTGTGTCCTCTCCCGTGCCAATCCGACGTATCAGCCCCTGCGCCAAAGCATCCCTGCCATCTATGATCGATCTCCACACCTTCGATGGCGAGGAACCAAGCTGCGCTTGTAAGAAATTCTCCTCCGGGAAGTAGACCGCCTTGAGGACTCTAGCACTGAGCGATCTCCCATCCTGCAGTATCCTCCAAGCTTGTTTTGCGAGTAACGCCACATTGAAAATTTCAATATTTCTGAACCCCAGACCTCCAGCGAACTTCGGCATAATCATGTCATCCCATGCGACCCAACATGTTTTTCGCTTTCCCTCCTTACTGCCCCACCAAAAGTTCCTGAGCAGTCCGTCTATATGTTGACACAAGCCTCGTGGTAATCTGAAGCATGACATGGAATATGTTGGAATGGCCTGTGTGCACCGAACTGAACGGGGGAGCGGACGGGGAGTCCATTCAGTCCAAGGCTTTTTTTTATTCCCATTTTTTTCTTTTCTTAGATCTTAGATTTGGCATGGTTGCCGTCGGTCGGTCCAGCCCACAGTGGGATATTTGGGATTGGCCGGAAGTGGAGAGTTCAATACTGGATTGGGTCATTCTGCCTGACGGGCTGCGCCGGCAAAGACAAAGCCGATTTCGAGCACCGTTGCAGTCTGGCCCAACCGGTTGCCCAGAGACAGACCCCGCAGAATCTGTCTGTTGCCGCCGCGTTTAAAATGTTTGGTAATATTAATAATAACCACAGAAATGTTGTTCAAATCCTGATCCTGATCTTGTTTTTGTTCGGATTCAACTGAAAAAAAAAAAGACCTTCTGATCGGATCGTGACCTCAAAAATGGGATGGATAGTCAGCGCCTGGCCTGGCCCAGAGAGAGGCACTAGCAGAGTAGCAGTGGCAGTGAGATGTCTCCGCACGTCTCAACTAGCAAACGCCTGCAGAAATCGCAGTTCGTTCGACGCTTGTCATCTGGAAGTCGTGCGCAGGGCGCACCGCGCACGCATGAGCACCGATCGTGCACACTTGAACGCGATGACGGCATCAGTTTATCATGTACCGGCACTGCATTGCCACGATCTATAGTTGGAGTGTTCCCCTGGTTTCTACTTTAACGGAAAGTAGAGTAGCACAACAACTCTCCATCACCGTCACAAGTCATCACCATCATTGATCAATGATGGCTCGCCGTCGCCGAACTGAAAGCGACTCATGCATGGCGACTAGCTCTCCCGTATCCTGAGATGGATATGCAAACGCCGCGGTTTGATTCTACTCTACAGCAAAGAAGGAATATGTGCGTGTTACTCCTACCTGCGTGTCGGAAATCTCTAAAGACACGCTAGTGATATCTTCTTCATTAATTCCCAGTATATCTGTAGTACCAAAACGCGGAAAACAATCTCGTATCTGTTCATTCAAGAAACGAGCAATTAATAACCGGCCAAACTTTACTGGCAAGTGCGGGCATATATAGCAATAGCAGCAAGCTGTCACGATGCGGTGCAGATACGCTCGCACTTCCAATTCTGCCGCCTCCGCTGGTATAACTGGATGACCAGGGACTGCAAGCGACAGCTCTGAATCAATCGGTAGATATCACCGGTGATCATCGAGAGAGGGAGGGAGAGAGAAGGGGATGGCCGTCGCGGAGGCGGTTGCGGCGGTGCTTCTAGGCCTGGTGGTGGTGTGCTCGGCGGCGACGGCGGCGCCGGGGCGCGTGCGGTGTAGGGAGGAGGGGCCAGCTGGCGCGCGAGGAGAGGTCACGTACGACCACAGGGCTCTGGTGCTCGACGGCGCCAGGAGGATGCTCTTCTCCGGAGAGATACACTATCCAAGGAGCACGCCAGAGGTACGTAAGTAATGTAACGCAGCCCTCCTCCGTTGTTGCTGCCTCTCATGCATGCCCATGCCGGTGTGTTCGTCGATCGTATGCTTTTGCCGCCGCCTTCATTTATTTTGAGGTCTCGATCGATGTGTTTACTCTCTAGATCGAACAACGAATTGGTTCATCCAATCGATCCTTTCGTCGTACTACAATCTATGACGATGCTTCGCCCTGTACAGAATGAACTTGCAAATGGATCGGCAGATACCGATCGGTCGGGGGGCAGCAACTCTCATGCATGCAGAGCCGCGTATCGCTCGCTGTGGAAAAGAAAAGCACGCGAGCCGGGAGCGGGGATGCCGAAACCGGTTTCGCTCATCAGTTTGGCACGCGTTCGCCAGCCCACTCCGCGTGACGCGGCCGGCGGTCACGGCAAACGCGTCGCCGTTTTTCCACTTTAACGCTGCCTGCCGGCCGTCCCGCCGGGCGCGGCGTCCTCTGCGGCTTCGCAAAAATCATCGTGCACTAGCGACTAACAAAACAACCGTTCCGTGGAGTACTACTAGAAGCACGTTACGATCTAGCTGGACGACCACTCATCAATTATCTATGACCGACCCTGCTTTATGACTAATAACGAAAAGGAAATTAAGCAACAGGAACGCCGCGGCACAACTGCTCGAGCTCGATCGTCGTTGGTAGTACAACACTAATGCTCGCCGTGCACTTAGAAGCCGAAAGGCACACGTCCCGTACCGTGCCCGTGTCAGCTTGTCCCAACCGAAAGCTGAGTACGGCGACCTGCTACTCTGCTGCTCTGCTCTGCTCGCCTCGCGATCGTAGTACATGTTTCTGGCACCAGGATTGATCGGGCCGGTAAACGTGCTTGCGCCTGGATCCGTGCTCATCAGCAAGTGGATGCGCGAATGTTGATGCTTGTCAGCGCATAGAGAGGTGCTGCCATGCCATGCTGCCTCGTGATTTAACTACGCGTGCACTCGCGCTTTCTTTGTTGATGCGGCACATGCACGCATCGGTCCGGCCGTACGCGCGCATCCCTCAGGTCAAATGGCACGCTGTCTCCCACGGCACTGTTCCCGTGAGCCAACGCTAACTCTTTCCGTCTAGCTAAAAAGGACTGTAGAAAATCGCCGTATATTTCCTCTCTTTTTTTTTGCCAAAAAAACCCGTATATTTCTTCTCCTCTTGGACAAAAAACCCCGTATTTTTCTCATTAGAGCATAGGAATTAGACCAAACGCAGATTTCATGCTTTTTGATTGACGCGTACTCCCTCTGTCCCACAAAAGTTAAGGTTTTAACAAAAGTTAAGGTGCTTTGGAGTCATTTTACCCTGCTGCCCTCATTCATTGCTTTCTTTCCACTCGTGAAGAAGCGGACCCATAGTGTGCATGCAGAGGCGCAGGGCGACAAGCTTTTGTGAGACAAAAATTTTGCTCCAAAACGTCAAGTTTTTGGGGACTGAGGGAGTAAACAGCTAGCAGGGTCAGTTGTCGTCAAGAGGCTTCTTGCTCGCTGCATGATGACCCGATCCCACTAGTATGGTACTATGCTCCATACATTTGTGGACGGACAGTGAATTTGACGACCCCGGTTCACCCATTTGGATCCCTGGCTCAGCCAATCGGAACCCGTACAATTGTAAAATGCACTTTTAAAATGTTTTTGAACTATTTTTAAATTTTTTTATATGTAGGTCGTTGGTCATAGTTGCAGACCACTTTGACTATGCACGACTCGTAAACACAAAGTGCCATTCCCGAGGGTGGACTTGCTTAATGTAAAATTTTACTAGGCTAGTATTTTGTTGTTGGTAACGTGTATGGCACTTCATGCTTGTTGGTAGATACGGTATGCGAACCAGAGATCTTAGTCGATGAGAATATGAGATATCCATCAAAAAAAGGTGGGTGATCCGGTTAAAAAACCTAAAGAGATTTAGGGGGAAACTTTCTGCCTAAAATCATGTAATGTTACCGAGAGAAAACAAAAGAGGTGCTTTTTTTTTGGAAAAAGGTTATCTGTATTGCTGTCTCTAGGATCAGTTTCATTTGTGACAACTGTTGCCAACAGTTATAGTAGAGTAGACAAGCATTTGATGAGCAAGTAAATTTCTTCCAAATTTGAGGGGAAGTCATTTATTTGCTCTTCGGTGATAAATGGCCTGGCCAAAATATCATGACTTCCCAGTCTGGTAAACCGTTTTACACTCCAATGCACATCGAACACATGCATCACCTCCCATCCTTCATCTTCGCGTGTATATATGTATATATATATATGCACACATTTCCATCTCGATTGCTGGCTCTGAGGCTCTCCCCAAGGACCAAAGCATACACATGTTGCCACTTGCCACCCCGTCCCCAGGTATCGATCTCTCGCTTGAGCAGTAACAACACTGAACTGGCCTAGTGATGAGAGAAATGCCAATATGTAACATGGCCGCCGCGGCGGTGCTCGCCGTGCTGACGGCGCTGTGCGCGTCGCCGGCAGCAGCTGGGGACGGAGCAGACGTAGTGCGACGAGAGGTTTCGCTCGACGCCAGGGCCTTAGTGGTGGACGGCACGAGGAGGGTGCTGTTCGCCGGTGAGATGCACTACACAAGAAGCACCCCTGAGGTAACCGTCTGCTATTACCTTTTGATGCTACACTGCAAGTTCCCCACTTCCAGTTTTTTTTTTTTTTTTGGGGAATCAGTTTCTGTCTGTTCTTGTGATGGGCTAGGTGCCTCAATGCTTTGATCCTGGTGCGATTTTCGATGGCAAACGATCCTTTTTTCTTTTAGAAAGATCCCACCAAAAAAACCGGGCCATCGTAAACGGCCTGCAGTCAACAGTAGAATTTCTTGTGACAAAAACGACATCACAAAGCTTGGCTCCTTTTTTCTTTGACAAAGTTCCCACTAAAAAAACGGGCCAGCGTAGACGGCCTGCAGTCAACAGTAGAATTTCTTGTGACAAAAATGACATCACAAAGCTTGGCTTCAGCGAGACCAGTCTCCGAAAAAGCAATCTTCCTTTGGTATTCTCAGGCATTACCTGCAAGAATAAGACTGGTAAACGGCAGACATTTCTCTTCCCCTCCGAATTGCTTTTCACATGCAATCGCGTCGCATTACTAGAAAAAACTTCAGAAATGGTCTTGTTTCAAGCTCACCACAAAAGAGTGACAATTCATGCTGAAACCGCGCTATATCGGGCGTGTATTAGTTGTACATTATGCCATCACGCTGTTGAGCGGTTTTGAGATGACCTCTGGAGTAGTGAAAAAATCAGTCGGGTCCCCATTAGCTGCTCCCACTCTCCCTATATATCATACTGCCATTTTTGCAGGCCTGCATGTTATAATCAAATAAAATTTTCAGAAATTGCCTTATATCCAAACAACGTATTTTTAATGGGAAAGAGCTCGCAAGAAATAAGCCGAATGATTCGTTATACATCCATGCTTCATCATAGTGATCAGCAATTTTGAGTTTCTGACATCTGAGAATCTAATAGCTGAATTGGCTTAAGTGGATCAAAAAGTGAAAGCTCACAAAAATTCTTTGGTTCAGAGTTCATACACAAAAACATGCAATGTAGACAAATGTACAGGGATAACATTCAGATATCATAAACAAACTTAGTAGCATTTACAGCTTCTTAAAAAGTAAACTCTTTATGCACTGCATGTTTCATTTCATCCATAACTCCTTTCCTGATATATTGAAAACAATAATTTTGACAGATGTGGCCAGCACTCATTGCTAAAGCCAAGGAAGGTGGCCTTGATGTGATACAGACATATGTATTTTGGAATGTTCATGAGCCTATTCAGGGCCAGGTAGACCTCTTTCCAGTTTGATATGAATGCCTCTGAAAACTGCATGCAAATACTCTATATGTCTGAGTGGTTGAAACATAATACACTACAGTACAACTTCGAGGGAAGATATGATCTCGTGAAATTCATCAAGGAAATTCAAGCTCAAGGGCTGTATGTAAGTCTCAGGATTGGTCCCTTCATAGAAGCAGAGTGGAAATATGGGTAAGAACGAATCAAACGAACCTAATTGAACTGAAATAGTTTTAGAGAAATGTATGTATAGCATAAGTAATATTAAAGTAGAATATTACCTCAACAAATGCTGAATATCTTTTGTTCCTGCAGAGGCTTTCCGTTTTGGCTACATGATATCCCAAACATTACCTTCCGAAGTGACAATGAAGCTTTTAAGGTAAGTAAGCCACTGAGATCATTAAAATCAGTCACCAGCAAACTGCAGCAGATGAATTCATCATAGATATCTCATTTACCATGTTCCAAATGAAACACTACTGATATAATTCATCAGTGAATTTATTCAGGAATTATATTAAAATACTTTTATTTGATACATGCAGCAATATATGCAAAGATTTGTCACAGATATCGTAAACATGATGAAACAGGAAGGGCTTTATTACCCACAAGGAGGTCCCATCATAACATCTCAGGTCAGAAACTTAATTAGCCTGTTTCTTGACTTGATCATCATCTAACTACATAAATTGATACGCAGATTGAGAATGAATACCAGATGGTTGAGCCTGCATTTGGCTCAAGTGGACAACGTTATGTCAGTTGGGCAGCTGCAATGGCGGTAAATCTCCAGACAGGTGTTCCATGGACAATGTGCAAGCAAAATGATGCTCCGGACCCTGTTGTCGGTATTTTCATCTATTTCACTAGATTTCTGTGATGGCTTGCTGAAAGTTCAAACCATTCTGACAAAAAATTAATGGTCAGATTAATACCTGCAATGGGCTCATATGTGGAGAAACATTTGTTGGACCAAATTCACCTAACAAGCCTGCATTGTGGACAGAAAACTGGACATCTCGGTATATTTTCTTGATACTTCTTATTTTGGTCATTTGTCTTCTAATCATGATGGAATGAAAAATGCCTAATGTTGAATTGTTCCTGCATCCAGCTACCTCGTCTATGGTAATGATACAAAATTGAGATCTCCAGAAGATATCGCCTTTGCAGTTGCACTTTTTATAGCAAGGAAGAATGGAAGCTATGTGAGCTACTATATGGTATGAACCTCCCCAAAACAGAATTGAACATTCACAGCACAACCTCTAGTATTCCCTCATTTTCATTTCATTGATTATGATACAGTACCATGGTGGAACAAACTTTGGAAGGTTTGCTTCTTCATATGTGACAACAAGCTATTATGATGGAGCTCCTCTAGATGAATATGGTAAATTTTTACAAGAATGAAAGCATGCTAGATGTTTTAATACAATTCTGTCACACAACAGCACTTCAACAGTTTCAATATCGTTATCTAGGTATGATCTGGCGACCAACTTGGGGTCATCTCAGAGAACTGCATGCTGCGATAAAGATGTCATCAGAACCGTTGCTGTCTGGGACATACTACAATTTTTCATTAGGTCAAGTACAAGAGGTAAAATTACTCAAAGCAAAACTAGATGCCTTATTTCAATATGTTCCAACAAGATAACGACATAACCTATGATGTGCTCCAGGCACATGTTTTTGAAACAGAATCCCGATGCGTGGCTTTCCTAGTCAACTTTGATCCTTATCAGATATCCAAAGTAGTATTTCGTAATATATCTTTGCAACTTGCCCCTAAATCAATCAGTATACTCGCCGATTGCAACCGAGTAATTTTTGAAACAGCTAAGGTATGTAATCTACATTCTGCTGTGAAATCTTTTTTCTCCTAATATAGAACACAGGTAACTGTGGTCAGTTCCTATCATGAGTTGTTATTTATTATTTTAATCACAGGTAAATGCCCAGCATGGTTCAAGAACAGTTGAAGAAGTGCAGTCTTTCAATGATGTTAATACTTGGAAGGCATTCAAAGAACCAATTCCACAAGATATGAGTAAGGCTATGTACACTGGAAACCAGCTCTTTGAACATCTATCAACAACAAAAGATGAGACAGACTATCTCTGGTACACCGTTGGGTAAGATAAATTTTCCCAAAAGCCCTTTACTCCATCATATGATATTTTTATTTGTTACTTGTTTTTAATAGTTCAAGCACTATCTTAAGTGTATGACAACGAAAATGCCCCCAAATGCAGCTACGAATATTCACCAAGTGATGATGGCCAGCTTGTGCTACTTAATGTTGAGTCACGGGCACATATAGTGCATGCTTTTATCAACAATGAATATGTAGGTAAGTATGTTATCAAATAGCTGTAGTTCCCTAAAATTTTTCTAGAGTACTTTTATTAAATCATGTGTATGTTCCAGATTACACAATTTCCTGTCATTGAGTTCACAAATGATCTTTTAACTTCTATTACCATATTTCACTCTAAAGTAATGATGCATTATGCTTGATATTTCTCCATAATATGTTTAGGGGTTGTGCATGGGAATCATGAAGAGCGTGGCAGTATAATTCTGAACACACACATTTCTCTGAAGGAAGGACCAAATACCATCTCATTGCTAAGTGTTATGGTTGGATCGCCGGTATAAATCAGAAACTCTGACTATGTACTGAGCTAATTAGAATTACCAATTACAGAAAATAATTCATATGTGCAAGGGGCTAGGCATATGATTGTACTTGGGGCTGTATTAGAGTAACATAAAAAAAATGAGTCAATGATAGTTCCGAAAACAAGACATCAATTTCAGATCACTCTTAATCGTAACATACACTGTCGAGATAGTAATGCAACTTCTAATAATAGGGTGCTTTTGAATTCCTAGCCTTTCAACAAACTGAAATTTTCTCAACTAATTTAAAGGACTCTGGTGCTCATATGGAAAGTCGAGTATTTGGAATCCGGAAAGTGAGCATACAACAGGGACAACAGCCAGAACATGTGCTCAACAATGAGCTATGGGGATACCAAGTAAGTCAGTCAGTATAAGAATGAAAATTGGGATTCCAATGTTAGATGCGTGACTTTGTGGCTTTGTATCTGATTAAATGCAGGTTGGGTTATTTGGGGAAAATAATCGCATCTACACACAGGAAGGATCAAACAGGGTAGAATGGACAAGTATCAACAATTTGACAAACCATCCGCTTACTTGGTACAAGGTATCATTTGTACATAATTTTAATTTTTATGTTGACTGTTTACAGCAGTAAACACTACCTACAATCATTTTTTCTGTGACATAGGCAACATTCCCCACACCAGAGGGCACTGATGCGGTAACATTGGACCTTACTAGTATGGGTAAGGGCGAAGTATGGATCAATGGAGAGAGCATCGGACGGTACTGGGTCTCCTTCAAGGCGCCTAGCGGCAATCCTTCTCAATCTCTGTAAGTCATGTTAGCTCCAACTCCCACTCTGTCACCACTATATCCTTCTCTGCCCTATAACCTCACAAGCAACATCTCATGGGCATGGCATTCCTAAGGTACCACATACCACGCCAATTCCTGAATCCTCAAGATAACCTCCTGATCCTTTTTGAGGAAATGGGAGGCAACCCACAGCAGATAACTGTGAACACAGTTTCCGTCACAAAAGTGTGCGGCAATGTGGCCGAGCTCTCTGCTCCATCTCTCCAGTCCGAGGAAAAGGAACCATCAGTACATCTCTGGTGCCAAGAAGGCAAATACATCTCAGCAGTTGAGTTTGCAAGCTACGGAAATCCTGTGGGAGGGTGCACAAGTTTTGGTTTTGGAAGCTGTCATGCTGGATTATCAGAATCTGTTGTAAAGCAGGTGAGAACACAACCATCATTGATAAACTATCTACACTGACGCTAGTATGTCATAATGGCCCGCATTTTTAAATAATACGTAACTATATTTTCAACTGGTTTCAGGCTTGCCTTGGTAAGAATGGGTGTTCTATTCCAGTCACACCCGCCAAATTTGGAGGCGATCCGTGCTCTGGAATACAGAAATCACTTCTTGTTGTGGCAAGTTGCAGATGATACAATCATACAAGTACACGACACATGAAAGGAATTAGTTGAATGGCAAAAATCAGCCAAAAAATATTTGAATGGTAAAATCAGCAGAAAGAAGCATAGACAATAAAACAAACAACAGGTATTCTTTGCAACCAGCTGACAAATTGATGCGTAGTTGACAGGTAACATGTATACATTGAGTTGAGCTGAATAGATTTATGTAAAATTCACCTGACAGACAGTACATTCTTTTTGTGGACCAAAAATAAGATCCCATCCATCTCTGCTGTGCATTGCGCATTTGCGCAACTGATTTCGGGAACTGCGACCTGAATTGCTGAATGTTAGTAGACCACAAGGGTACAATGCCGGTGAATTTGCTAAGAGAGAAGTATTCAGCTTACAATAGCGGACGGAGCTACGGCACCACCCTTATTGTACTGCAGTGATGCCCCGGGGATTCGTTGGAGGGCGTCACGATCTTGCGAAAAAAACAAGGGCGTCACGGAGGCGGGGGCCGAACCATTGCTCCCCACCGTCGCCAGCAGGTCCCCGCACCCGTCGATGAAGTGGCACCGTCCGACGCCGCAGGCTGCTGCTCCATTTCTCCTCGCTCTCTCTCGAACAACCAAGCTCCTCGTGCGGCCGGAGGATCCCGGATTCAAGTGGGGGAGTTAGGGTCTGGGAGCAATGTGCGCGGGGAATGGGACCTTCGCGATTCAAGTGGGGGAGAGGCAGGGATGATGCGGCCGCAGTGAAGGCTTTGGCAGTCATAAAACTCTTTGATTAAATTTTATTTGCCGCCATTGCAGCCGAGACACTCCCACAGAAAGCAACAAATCTCAGGCCATAATCGACGATTCGGAATGGCTCCAAATCTCATTTTCAGAAATCGAATCTTTGAGGTTGGCTAAGGTCATTCCACTGATGTTAACACGCAACAAAGACATCGAGGAGGACCAAATCAGTGGACAAAATGGAAAAACACCAAGCTGCTTACTCTAACAAACAACTACCTAGGACAAGATCAAAATGGTCGTCACCTTCCTGGCATCTATAAGGATCTACACTGACCTGGAAAAATCATTGTCAATTGTCAAGTAACAGTATTTTAATCACCAAGGTTGCTATTATGCCCTCCATCAGGGTATGGGACCATTATGATGGACAGGGACGATAAACATCACTTGAAAAAAGGATCATATCCTCTTCTTGCATGAAAAAAAGAAGAAGCAAATTGTAGAGGAAAATACCAAATGACAAAACATATATAACGGTTTGGAAGAAGATCTTGTACCAGGACCACGCAAAGAGCTGTACTTAAAGGATTAGTGAGGATCTTATCCGTTTAGTCCGTTTAGTGAAAGAAGGAAATTCATCTGGGAGCTTTTGATGCATGAAAGTCATTGGACAATGCATTGAAGATTCAGTCGTTTCTGTAAGATTTACCCTATGGACAGCTGAATTTATTTCTTGCTAAGCGACACTACGAAGATGTGCCAGCTGCGGCCTAGCATGTTTTGTGATTTCAACTGATTTTCTACACGTTTGTGTGACGTGTCGGTTTGTAAATACCTCATGAATCTGGATCAGGAGTTCTAAACTTCAGTGTTTTTTTTTTCGCATAATAATCGTTAGTGTATTCCAATTTCATATTTTTGTCGGTCTGAAGCGACCCCCTACCTACAGGCAGCAGTCTTATACTCTTCTTTGGCCTTTTCCATGTAGGAGTACTAACTGTCATCGTCTTCGTGCTCTCTATGACTCCGACATCTCTTTTTTGTTCTTCCTTGTATATATATTTTCAGAGAACATCAACTTTTCCAGTCTATGAATAACACGAGAGAAAGATACAAGAAACAACTAGCAGACGCCGTGCCTAGAGATTCAGATGGCAATGAATTATCATTTCAGGAGGTGTATTTCCGCTGCCCTTGTACTCCCCTCTTTCGACAAGCACACATGCATGCTTGGATCTCGACAGCAGTCATGCACAGGCCATACTGCCACATACTGGACAGCAAGGGTAGACGAGAGTTACTCACACGATCCACTACCAAACCGTACGTGTCACCATGCAAGTAGCAGTACTCCGGCCTCCAGTAAATTCGGTTTCACTACTGTCCTAGTAGCAACGTCATGTAAACAAGAGACGAGATGAAAATAAGAGTTTCTAACCGGCCGGGCTGCCTCGCGTACGAATGTACTACGAGCACAATTACCACTTCCGCAAGCACGCAGCTGACGAATCATGATCGCGAGAAGGAACGGGGCCCTGACTCGGGCATGATGGCCGAGCTGGCGGCCGTGGCTCCATCGTTAACGGCTAAGCACTCTCTGAGACCAAATGCAGCAGCCCTGCATGCGGCCGGCCGGACGCCTGCATTCTCGACGGCACCTGAAAAGGTACATCAGGGCAAATTAATCTCTCTTCTAAGCCCTCGAGAAGGAAGAGGAGTGAGTGAATCTCTCTGAGAAACGTGCATCGCAAGTTCCTAGCAACGAAAAGACAGTGCTGCTGCTTGTGACGAATCCGAATCTCTACTTTGATGTTCTGAACACGGGCGCTCAGAACACGATCAGAAGCAAAGGTGACTGTTCCATTTCCAACATGCGTGGCAGAAACACATGGCAGTAGGACCCCTCCGCGCTGCGCCACACTAATGCTTCCCAACCAACCAATCCTTCGATCGCAAGATCGAACATCTGCAGGCTAGGCACGCTCCCTCGCTCGCCGTCCCAATCCCATCTCCTCACCACGCGAGCCACCTGATGACGCTTGTAGTAGACCCGGTGCGTGGCGAATAGAAATGGCAGCGGCGTCCTCCGCATTTCGGCGAGGAATACATGTCACCCATGCCCCTCGCGGCAACTTGACGCCCCCCATGTCGTCGTACGACCACTCGTACGTACCTCGCACCAACCGCGCGCTCCACACCCCGTCGCTCTCCTCTCCTTCCTCCCCAGTCCAACGTCGTCCCTACAAAACGGCCACGCATCTCTCGATCCGTTTCCCTGCTCGTTCGCTCGCGCGCTGCGCTGCGCTGCGCCCGTTATAGCAGCGACAGGTTACTGCACCGCCGGGATCCTCTCACACTCGCTCACTCGATCGCCTCCTCATCCGATGGGGAACAGGCCGCCGGAGCTGTCGTCGTACTACGAGATCCTGCGCGTCGGCAGGGACGCCTCGCCGCAGGGGGTCAGGGCGGCGTACCGGAGCCTGGCGCGGCAGTGGCACCCCGACAAGCACCCGCCGGCGACCAGGCCCCTCGCCGAGGCCAAGTTCAAGGCCATCACCGAGGCCTACGAGGTGACCACTCACTCCATCATCTGGTCCTTCCTTGCATTGTTCGACCACAACTCACGAAGGAAAATCGTCGTTCATGTTGCCGTGACAATGGCCTCTGTTGCGCGTTTTGCAGGCGCTACTGGACCAGCAGGAGAACAGGGCGGTGTTCGCCGCGCGCGAAGGCTGTAGGAGCAAGCCGGCCGAGAAGGACCGGGGGCGGCGACACGGTAGTGGCGAGATCGGCTCAGAGCCAGAAGGCCAGCACCGGCGCCAAAGCGTCGGCGGCCGCGCCACGCACGCCGCCGAGGGAGGGAGCCAAGAACGTGTACAGCGCCGGCAGCAGCAGCATCGGCGGCGGCGGCGTCGGTGTCGGCCGGTGCGCGTTCGCCGAGTTCTCCAGCTACGTCGTGCGCAAGGCGCCGCCGCTGGAGCGCAGGCTGGAGTGCACCCTCGAGGAGCTCTGCGGCGGGTGCAAGAAGGAGGTCAGGTACACCCGCGACGTCGTCACCAAGAACGGGTAAGCTGTCTCGCCCCCTCACTGTAGTTATACGATGACGTAGAACCGGACGTACGGCGAATAGTAACTTTCATGTGTGCAGTTTTTACGTGTTTCGGACAGCATGATTGCCGCTAGTGATGTTCTCAAGAGAACATGATCCGACAAAAAAAGGGGGGGGACAATTCTTAAAGAGTTTTATACTAATTTATGGCGCTTCTATCATTGTCTGTGACTATGATACCTATTACAGTTTGTCTCAACATGCAAAGCTCTTGCATTTAGAAAGGAATATCCACTGTTATGTGAATGCTAGTGTATTGGTCAGATACTCGGATATAAAGACAAGCACTTATTTCTGGTTTAACAAGAAGCACCTTCGTAGGACAATTTTACATGTGCTGGATAAATGCTTCACATCGGGCAATGCAAGGAGAGCTGTTACTGTAGCACCAAATCCACTTTACGCTCAATTATGCAGTGTCCTTTGGGGAACAGAAAATCTTAACAAGCTCTCCACATTAAGGGAAACACTGCCGCAGTACATTGGTCTGGTCCAGCATTTCAGGGTACGGTCTTCACATCTCCAGCCAGTCACAGGCCATAGTTGTGGCCAAAATGTTCAGCTTGCTCTTCATCAAACACCGTGCCAAATCTTCACTCATGTTTACCCTGTGGCTGCATCTACCCTGTTATTCAAGTTTATGTTCAACGCAACACAAACCATTCCGGTTGCTCAACGAGGTCAACAAAGATTCTAAAGCTGGGAACAGGGAATCAGTGTTCCAAACCTTATCTTGAGTCGGTCGGCAGTCCTAAAACCTCATGTTTGTTCGAATGCCATCCTTTTGGAGGTTTATCACACATCAGAGGTGGTCCTTTTGAGCATTAGGTGGCGCGTAATGCCTGCTGCACGTGAGGGTGCTGACCAAGCAGGGCAAGCGACAGACAGTGACTCTGCACTTCCCTCCTACTAACTGAAGACGGCTTACCCTGCACAATGCTCACATTATCACACCACATGCTACTGCTGACGTTCGATCGTTTCCGTCGACAGGCTGATCGCCAAGGAGGAGGTGACCAAGACCATCCGCGTGAAGCCGGGGTGGAGGAAAGGCACGAAGGTGACGCTGGCCGGCATGGGCGACGAGCGGCCGGGGTGCCTCGCCGGCGACGCCGTGTTCGTGGTGTCGGAGAAGCGGCACAGGCGGTTCAAGCGGCTCGGCGACGACCTGGTGCTCCGGGCGCAGGTGCCGCTGGTGAGCGCGCTCACGGGGTGGTCGCTCTCGTTCCGGCTCCTCGGCGGCGAGAGGCTGCGCTGCTCCTTCCGCGACGAGGTCATCTGCCCAGGGTACGTCAAGGTCGTCAAGGGCTGCGGCATGCCCGTCGCCGGCGGCGAGGACGGCAAGCGCGGGGACCTCAGGGTCAAGCTCGACGTCGTCTTCCCCGAGAACCTCACCGACCAGCAGCGGAAGGGGCTCGCCGAGATCCTCAGAGGCTGCGACTGACAAAGCTTCTGCTGATCGTCCAGAGATGCTGTGTTCGATCATGCTGTGACGACTTCGTTATCGTCGTGTAAAATTTTGTTACTTCCGCGCTGTTAATACTCACAAGAATGTTAATACTCACAAGAACATGACTCTACTAGGGCACATAAAAATCAATGTCCCTGTACATAGATTAGAAGTTTTGTTTTGAACTCGTGGTTTTAAGTGAGCTAGCGACATCACTCCATTTATTTCTCTTGAAGCCTAGCTCCAAAGCATTCTACAGTCACGCCAAAATATGTCATATCAAGCAGGGCCGTGTTATGTGTGGCCTCGGTATTCCATAGTTTGAGAACAAAAGATCTACTCCTACTTTGATAGCGATGAAATGATGACATAGGGAGGTGATTTAGAAATAGGTCTGAATCCCGTCGGATTCAAACGTTGAATCCCGTTGTTTTATGATTTTTCGTCCTTTATTAACCAGACAAAATCAAACCGGACCACGACTTTTGTGCTAAACCACATTGGCTGAAGTACTCTTGCAATCGGATGCGTTGAAACTATTTACTGTTGAATTCCAAATAAAAAATATATATACTGTTGAAATCAATAAGTAGTAGTTCGAGAACATATCAGATCCTTAAAACCAGTTAATAAAAGCAGAGGAGTGACCCAATGAGACTACAGAGCAAACTTATCTCTACATTAAAAAAAACTGAAAGAAGAAAGAAATTCTGCAAGAACTACCACCCCATCGACATCGACGTCATCGACATCATCGATGCGACTCCTAATGTAGCGGCATAGATAGGTAAATTATCGGATGTCGAATAAGAAGGACCAGCGGCTGGCTGCACCCGCGCCGCTCCTTGGCTCGCCACCGCCTGCGTTCCGGCGCCGTCACCTTCCGTCGTCTTCGGGGAGACCGTCGTGTTCGTTGCCGTCGCGGCGGGTGTCGGAGCAGCGGCGGCTGGTGCCGGCTTTGGCGTTGGCTTCTGCTTCTTCGACTTTGCCTTCTTGTCTGTCTTTGTCTTGACGGAGCCGCAGCAGAGGTTTCCCATGTCGACGACTCGGCGGATTCTGCGATTGGTTGCGAAGATTTTGTTCTTGTACACGGCACCAGTAGTACGTTTGAGATCTTTCTTTTGAAAATCGGCATACGGTTATGTTATGTAGGACTAGTCAGAGATTAGAGTCATGTTCGGACTTCGGCTCCAACGGAGTAGGACAGCGTAATTAACGACGAGTTTGATTTTCGGGCAACTCACGTCCGGGACACTCTCTTTTTATGAAAACGTGAGATAAAAGTTTGGGACCCTTTGAAACGATAGCTCGGTACTTTGGAAGCCCGCATCCCTGAGAGGGAACTGGGACGACATGTTGGGTTGTATAACTAAGACTACGTGACCAATTTCCCCTTTGGGAGAAAAATTCAATTGCTGGTCCACCTTTTTTGGTGACAGACCAGAACATGAGCACAAACATATTAGGCTGATGTTGATAATTTCTTACAGTGATGATGCAGCAATGCATAATCTCGGCTTAACAAGAAGTTCAGCAGCCAACTGCCAACGTAGGGGTCAAACGGGCACAATACGTACCATTGCACACAGTCTTACGCAACACGAAAGGAAAAACAGGTACAAAGAACCTTCAAACTGAATTTCAGACAAAAGCAAGGGAACATACGCACAATCTTATTGAACAGAGAGCTTACTGACGCACAGAACAATGGTACAACACTGGCTGAGATGAGCAAAATGGTAATTTCAGAACCTCCGGTAGATATCAATTCTCAAGTAGGCTATGAAAACATTGCATCACCAAGTGCGCCACTTGAATTCTTGTCTAGCAGACAGGCTTATTCAAAGAGAATTATTGGAACTCCGATAATCATGAACACCCCCGCAACAGCAAGAATAGCTGCACGAAATGCTTCTACCCATCCGATGCGTTTGCTAGTCCTTAACTGCATTGCAGCCCGAAAACATGTAGGAACTGTTAACAGTGACAGAGGCCCAACAATCATCGCGAACAAGGCTACAAATTCCAGCACGGCGGTGAAGCAACAGAAGTAATAGTCGCGCCGGTGGTTTGCAGGGTCCAAACTTAGTCGTGTTACTTGCACTAGGGTGGGCTGGCGCGCTACGCCGCGCCCGGATGGAAACCGTATGTTATCGAATGAGAATAGGCAGGAGGTAAGGGACTCAGATAAAAATTTCTAAAATGATCACGACGTGGACGCACCTGATCCATATCTTTCCCAGCCTCCCTTCTTCCTCGTTCACTCCGCCTCCAGTTTATCTCTCCATCTCTCTCTTTTGCACTCGCTCTCTGCTTCCACACCGAGCCTCACTCATCTCCTTGGCTGAACGCTCTCGTTCCTCGCAATCTCTCTTTCTCTCCGCTCAAATCCTGCCGCCGCTTGTCGCTTAGTCCAGTCATGGCTGCCACCCGCCCCAGTTCCCCACTGTGGTGCACCTGCAACACCCCATCCCTCCCTCTCCGAATGCGGCGTCCATGGTCTGCAGCGGCCCAAGCTACCTCGTCACCACCGGGCCCCTCCTCCCAGCGGCATGGTGCTGCGGCCCGCAATGGCTTCTTCTCCGCCTACGCCCAGTCTGATGAAGGCGATGCCGGTGAAGAGCTGGGCAGGGAAACCAGGGCCATGGTCCAGTCGACCTTGGTGTTGGTCTTCAGGCGCGGCGCGGCAGGCACCCAAGCTCAAGCTGCTCGACGCGATGCGGCATGGGGGTCGACAGCTTATCGAGGTCCTCCCTGCCGGTGAGTGAAGCTGCTCCCTTGCGCTGCGTCGTCCTTCTGCTCCCGCCGCGTCACCTCTCTCCCCCTTCGTCCTCTCGGCCGGTTGATGGCCTGGTAGGAAAACCAGGCCCGGACACGGGTCGGCGATACATCGACGCCGAGAACGGCCCATGGTTGACGGGAGCCCACTAGCGCGCTCGCGGCCCACGGCCAGGCACCGATGTACGGCGCCGGACGTGGCGGGCGTGGAGGGTGGCCACGTCGGGCTGGCGACGACGCAGCCTCACTATACGCGAGCACGTCGGCCGGAATGCTGGGAGCGGCGGGAGCGGCGGAATCCTTTCCGCTATCAGCTCTAGACTATAACTGTGAGGAACATAAAGAAAACTGCTCCACAAGCCATTGCCATAGAATAAATAAGATAACCGCGACGGCGGCGCAAGCTTGTGGTTGTAAGACTGACATGCACAAGCACACATGTGGTCAGAGTGGAAAAAACGAACGATGCGGTATTTGCAACGACAAATCCCCATAAACCGTTCGTCCCTGCAAGTACTGGCCTGCCAGCATGCTCACCTTCTGCAATATAGCCCCCAGGCACATCAAAAGCAGCAGCGAATGAACCTGCTGCAACAAGCAAAGAGATACCTAGAATGCTCTGGGCCACATTGGTGTAATTGCTCGAGTTGTTTTCATTCTCTTCCATGAACTGCTCATCTATCAAATTTCTGCCATTGTTGAACGGGCTTCTATCACCTTTACATGATTTTAAGCAAATGGCGACGAGCAAGCTCTTGAACTGTAGTTAAAAAGATGATTTTTTTATTTTTGTTAAAAATGAAATAAAAACAAAAGGGAAACGCTGAAAGAGTAGGAAGTTACCACTGAAAATGTATAACCATTATTGCTCTTATGAAGAGCAACATCAATAGGTGTTAATCCCATATCATTGGTTACACCGAGATTCACTCTTACATCACTCGTCAGAAAGCAGCAGATCCTTGCATGCCCATGCTTTACAGCTAGATGTAGCGGTGTATTTCCTTCGTCATCCCCTGCATTCAACATACTAACAAACCTTTTGTTTCTGCAGATGTGCCACGCCAACATGACCCTACCATATTCAACGGCGCAGTGTAGAATGTTTCTCTGTTTGTTGTCACGCAACTCATCACAGTTCGGGCAAATTTCCATAAACTCACGGATTACATTAGTCCTGCCCGCTATAGCCGCAGCATGAACAGGAAATAGACCATCATTATCTCGAATGTATGCAAGTGAACTGTTGTTACCCAGCAAAAGTTTCACCGCTCCAGTTTTCCCAGCAAACGCAGCATAGTGAAGGGCAGTTCGTCCATAATTGTCAACCTTTTTGGCAAGTGCTGGCTCCCACCGTAGCAAGGAATCGCACAATTCTAGAGATACAAAAAAAGGGTCACCACTTCAATAAAAATACTAAATTTATGCATTAAAATGACGACACGTAACTTGCACTTTATTTCAAAAGGTTCATTTTTTTCACTCATAGGTAGTACCACGCTAGCCTTAAAAATAAATTCAAGAGCAGTAGTATAACAGTTATCGCGTCTAAGTAACCTGTAAGATTGCAAGTTACCTTTGCTGGCATAGACCGCTGCGTGCAAAGCAGTTTGTCCATCTGGTCCCAAGTAGCTTGCTCGTGATCTGACACCATCGGAACATTCTCTAATCAAGATGTCGACCATATCAGCCCTATTGGACACAACTGCCATGTACAGCGGGGACACACCTTTCCCATCAACCACGACCGCAAGAATGCTATCCCTCAACATCAGTGCCTGCAAGACACGGGGCCATGGCCATTCTTGACGGCCTCATGCATTGCGGTCGCCCCAGCCGCATTCCACGCCCTAAGCATGCGATTTCCATCTTCCTGCTCGGCCGAAGCACACTCGATGAGGTGACAAACCACATCGGCATGCCCCGCCCTCGCAGCACAAATGAGAGGCGTGTCAAGCTGATTGTTCCTTGCCCTGATAAGTGAGGGGTCATGAGCATGGATCATCTTGACGAGCTTCAGGTACCCACGGCTGGCTGCGATATGGAGCGCAGAGCTACCCTCTGCCGTGACGCCTTGCAAGCAGCTCTCCTCGCCTTGCTGAGCTGTTGCTGTGGACCATACGCCTAGGATTTGTGCCAAGAGGTCTGCATCGCCTGTGGCAACAGCTTTGAGGCTCTCCGCACTCATGATCCTCTCTTTGCTTCCTCTAAAAGGAATATTTTACTAACTTCCATTTCAAAATACTTGACAACTTTGACTTTACTGTTCATAGTTTGACCATTTGTCTTTCTGTAAATATTTGCCTAAACATTCACAAACATTTGACATGTTTAAAGTACTTTTGGCAACCCCTCTATTGATACCATTATTGATTTAGTTAATCAAAAAGTTTAACAAATATTTCTAGTCAAAGCATGTACAGTGAAAGTCAAAATTGCCAAGTATTATGAAATGGAGGTTAGTATTTTGGTTATCGAGATTCTTTTCTCTATACCAATTTCTTCCGCACCCATCGTTCCTCTATATCCTTCCTATATTCCAACTACTATATATTTTATTCAACATCTCCAACTATCATCTCATTTTAACAAACACCTTTCTTTATAACATAATTATTCTAAATACCAAAAACTTGTAGGGATCTTTTATAAATATTCAACACACAGAAAAATCATAAAAAATTACAAGATAATACAAGGGTCGATTTACAAAATTTCTATACTATTTTCCTTCCGATCTCCCGCCGGCGCCTGCTGTCGATCTCCTCGGACCCGGCCGCTGCCGCCGGTGGCGCGGAAGCGGCTTTGGAGGAGGTGGAGGGTCCCTCCCTCGCGGACTTCGACGCCGCCGAGGAGCTGATGAGGCCGCTTGCCGCTGTGGACTTCAACGCCGCGGAGGAGCCGGCTGCAGGCCTGCGCGGCGGCGCGGCCGCGGGCGCCGGCGTGCACCCGGCCACCACGCACTGCTACTGCCGGATCCGCCTCAACAAGCTCCTCAATAAGCCCGTCGTCCGGGAGGAAGAGAAGAAGTGAGGGAAAAAAAAAGAAATAGTAACGTGACACCTGACATGTGGGCCCCACTGTGCCACGTAGGACAAAACCACTTTCAATACAGCCCAGGGAGGTAAATTACACCCGGGTGATGAGTTCAGGGTATCAGATATCCGGTTTTATAGTTGAGGGTGAAAATTGCGCTACCCCTAATAGTTGAGGGAGACAAATTAGACTTTTCTCTTCTAAATTGGGCCTGTAATTATTTTTCAAAAATGCCCACAAAACTTCCTTTTTTTGATAGGATAAAAATATACAGGGTAGAAAGACAGGATAGAAAGACAAATCAACTTGTACTCAACGTCTCCGACACTCCACACCTCCCTCCCTCCCACACTAGCCTGCCTGCCAATGCCCAATCAACCAAGCCCACGGAAATATCCGCGCCACGGCGCGACAAATGATCAAAATCTCCTTTCAAAAAAAAAATGATCAAAATCTGGGGCACGCTGCACATTCTCTCTGTCAACTGGACCCGACCTGCACCCAACCCCACCGCCAGCCGCACAAGTCCTCAAGCCGTCTCGGCGTCGGCAGCCGGTACAGGTCCCCACAAATATAGGCCAGGCCAAACGCCGTGATTGTTCTACGGCACGGCTCTACCAACTTCCCGTGCGCGCCTGCCTCGTGTGGCCTCTCTCCTCCAGCCGCAGCTGCTTCGCCTGCCTGCCTTCACCGTTTGGACTCCCCTCGCATTCGCCGCCGCGTCAACGCTTCCGGCCGGCCGTAGCTCGTCGCCGCCTCAGTTTTCCAGATCCGGCAACCATGTCGAGGAACCCGGGCTGCACCGTCTTCATAGGTGAGATCTCCTCTCCCCGCGTTCCCCTCCTGTTCCATGTCCTGGTCGCATGTAGGGGATTTCGGGTTGATTCCAGCTAAAATTTCTTCCGTCTGGTTTTGGTTGTCGCAATTCCTTGCTTCAGCTAGGTGGATTTGTGGTGATTAGAGGCGTAAAGCTTCGTGAGGTCGCTTTCTGCACGTTTATCCTCTTATATTGGTGGCTGGGGCGGTTATCTCCACCCCAAATTTGGGATGTTTAGGAGTAGCTCCTATATTGGTTTCGCGCTGGTTAGGTTCGATTTGTAGCTGTAGTTCTCGGCGCCTGGAACATTTGGGGTCTTTGTACCGCGCCTGAGCTGATGGTATCTGCTCTTAGGGTAATTTTATCGGTCCCACCTTGTAATTTCGATGCTGAATTGGGTGAATTTGTGGTCTTGCATTTAGGGTTTCTTGCTGTCGTCCCCGATTCTTACCTTATGTAAGGTACTTCGAAGATGATGTGAAGCAAGAGCTTTGGCCTCGGATTAGATGTGAAGCAAGAGCTCTGCTGTATTTTTTTCCCCCATTGGAGAAAGCCAATGAACTTAATAAGTAGATATACCTTGCTTGAACTGTAAACATTTCTTGGCGTAGAGAAAGTAGGCATCTGTAGCTTGAGAAGAGTAATAGAGAAGGCATAGAGTGATTGCAAAAAGGGCCAGAACTTTTACAGGGCAGGTCTACTTGATATGGGCACGGATGGCATCTAAAGGTTTAAAAATAATTCCACTATTGCAAGTGATGCTCGTCATGCCGCCATGTTGCACTTCTTGAGTTCAGCTGAGGTAATTTTGACAGTTTACAACAACCATATTGATCTTTCCGTCCTTGTGAATGAAGCAAGGAATATGGCAAAACTGTCTGCCACAGCAGGCTCATCAGTTAGGTTCTTTGTTTGACTAATAGCCTGTTTTGGTTGCTGACTTTAATAAGAAGCTGTATGAACATTTGTGGATACCGCACATAGCTTCATTTGGAGTTTATGCTCTTCTTGTGGTGATATTTTATTTGGTTGACGCTATGTTGGTGCCGTGCAGTGCTGTTACTAGTTATTCTGTTACTCTTGACTCTGATATAGTAACTTAAATCTCTTACTGATCTAACTGTATTTATCTTAAATAGGTAACTTGGATGAGAAGGTACCTGAGAGGGTTCTGTATGAGATCCTTATTCAGGTAGGTCGTGTCGTAGACCTACACATACCTCGTGACAAGGAAACTAGTCGATCAAAAGGGTATGCTTTTGCTGAGTACGAAACAGAGGAGATAGCCCAGTATGCTGTTAAGCTATTTTCTGGCCTTGTCCGTCTTCGTAATAAAACACTTAGATTTGCGGTGCGTTTCTTTTTGCTCCCTGTTTATATGATTTATTTTAGTTTACCTCTATAATAGAATATCAGTGCCTTTCCTTATGATATATATGTTTGTGATGATGGACTCTATCTGGGCCCAACCCAATATGATACCGTACAATGAGGTTCTTCCTCGTACTGTATTTCTTTAACTGATGGCGAAAGACTAGACCCTGAAATTATTGCTTTTATTTGACAGATCTCTGGGCAAGACAAACCGTCTTCAAATGGCAATAATCCTATAACTCCTAGATTGAACCCTGTACCTCAGCCAAAGCCTCCTCAACTTATGAGGTCTAGTGACACTCCTGTATCACACCATACAGTCAATGGTAGGATTGCAGGCTATGGTATCTCACCAAATCATTCTTATGATACCCACTCTCAAGGTGAGAGAATTTCCTTTGTACTTTCAGAATTTGGGACATTTATTGTTGAATGTTCTGTTGAATCTTATAATTCCTTTTTTGTCCAGCACCATCAAGTGGTTTACCGAGTAGAGGGCTAAGCAATGGTACATATGAGTATAGTAGACGTGTATTTGGTTCTGTTATGGATGACGTTAGCCGTCGATCTTCCAGGGAACCAATTCCATACCCGTCCTACTAGCATGTTGAGCTCCAGTGAATGTAACTTGTTATGCTGATGGGATAGGAGAGTGAAGCCATTATCTGTTGTCTCAGACATCTGTGAGATCATCTCTGTACTCACCATTTCGTACCTGTGAATATGTGGGTTATGGTGGTAGGGCATATGCCTGTCCTTTGGGGTGGTTCTGTTCTTTACATTGTAGTGGAACTTGTCCCTGCTTGTTGGGTTCCATGTTGTGCCCTAGTGAGAAGGCCCTGTCTCCAGAAATGTGGCTGTACTAGGAATTACCTAGTTTTGAATGGGTGGCAATTAATTCGTTTGCCATTGATGTTAACATTATGTGTCAGTAGCTATCTGGTGCTATAGCAGGGCTGTGTTTGTGTTTAAGTTACTTGGTGGACTTATGCTTTTCATCCTTGTTGAACCTTTATTGTATTGTACATCAGAAGGGAATTGGCTTAAAAGAGAACAGGAAATGCATCCTGAATGATGAATTTGTTCTTAAGGATATTTGGTGGATTTTTTGCTTTTCATCATTTGTTTTTAAGAACCTATTTTGTGGAAGTGGAAGGTGTGTTTTTTTTTTTAGAAAATATTTGTTATATGACATGTTTGCTTGAGTGGTGTGGCAGCAACAGGCATTCATCATCCCAGAACTGGTTCAGAGTGATATGTTGGCAGTTCCAAGTTGTTACAGGCTGCCGGATTGTTACAGGCTGCCGGATTTCTATCTTCACTGGTGAACCATATAGATCATGCATTGTCGTGATTGCATCTAATGAGTTGCTAATCAGATGGTGACCCTTTATTGTTCAGTGAAATGGGTCCATTGCTTTTCGTTGCTCATCAGGATGCAGTTGGAAGCTGGTTTACCTTCGGGCAATGGAGAAAACAATCTTTTGGAGTTTCAAAATTCAGATATCAGAGTTTGTAATGATTGAAGAATTCGGCATTGTATCGTGCTAGTTCATATGGATCTTCATTGTGACACCAGTACCTGATGTGTTGAATCCGCAGTCATCTGCAATATGGGGATCAGTATAAAGAATCAGTACCACTGCGCCATAGGTAAGTCGAGATGCCAGTGAGCATGGCGTTGGGTCCGTTGCCAGCACCGGTGATGGAGGCGTACAGTATGAGGGAAAGAGGTTCGTGTGAAATCACTACGTCTTCGCATTCGACTCTAGATTATTTTACCTGCTGCTAGGTATATTTGAAAATGCAAAGCACCACAATGTACAGGAGGAACAGTTGTTTTTCATGTGCATTGTACGTATATATGATTGTTGTTGTATTTCCTCAAGATATCAATCTTAGCTGGTTGATCTGTTATTATTTTGCTCGTAAGTCGTAACCGTGACAAGCTGGGTTGCAGAAGTTTGCTTTCGTTCGGGGTGCATCTGCATCTGTGATGGGCAATGTGGAAGCTATCATACGGAGTAATAGCTAAGCGAGCGGCTAGCTAGCGCACCAGTCCCGTGAAGCACACAGCGCCCGCCCTGCGCCACGAATCAGTTGCTGCCTACCTGCTTCAGTTCACTGCCTCCATGACAAGCTCGTCAGCAATGCAAACTCCGGACCTTGTACGCTCTGCTCCCTTAACCGTGCCATCGTAAGTAAGCTCACACTGCCCGCATGAACATCATCACGCAAAGGGCCTCTCCAACTGAACCGCCTCGTCCTGGGGTCAGGGACGGAACGATAGGTAGCCGGCGTTTTCGGCGCGATGACTCGAGCCGAGCATTTCATCGTCCTCCTTCCTCGTTTCCATCAGGTGCTCTGATTTTGCCACGCGTTCATGAACAAGAACACTGGCCATTAGAGCTGTACCTGTAGAGCATTTGTAGACTTCGCCGCAATTATGGTTAGTAATGTGGAGCTAATTTGAAAGTCTCTGCATTTCTGTGTGATTACTCCCGAAGTGGCACTGAACTTTTGCCTTGCTCGTGTGCACTGAAGGCGCTGACCGAGAGGCAGCCTCTGACGGAGAAGAAGGTGCCGCGGGCGAAGCCAATGTCGGGGAAGGTCGTCGTCGCGCTGTGCGCCACGAGCTTCCTCGTGGGGGTGCTGCTCAGCGGCCGGACGACGCTGCTGACGCCGCCGTCGGGCGCGCCTTCCGGTCACGGCTCCAGGATCCCTCTTTTCTCGGACGATGACTGCGACCAAATGCGTGTAAGTGTGCACACCTTGCTAAATGTCAATGCTGTTGTATTAAAAACTCGACCTGCGGGGGGTATGACGGCCCCCGGGCATTTTGTTAAGGAGAACGATCGTCTCTCACAGATCGAGAAAACTTCCGAACCCTCCTCCGCTCTATACACAGGGACTCGGCAGGCTGGTGAGAATCGACGCGAGTACTTAACCTGTGCTTTAGAACCACAGAGAAGCGAGGGGATTTTTTTCCACTGCAGTAAACAGTACCATTTTCGGCACTGTTCACTACAGTGGCGGTGCCGCGGCTGGCTCGAACCCGCGACCGACGGGAGCAGAGCTCCCGGAGCCAACAGGCTCTGGCCGCTCGGGCGCTCCAAGCGTTGGCCATTGCTGTTGTATTACGGGACATGAACGATTTCATCAGTGAAATTATGCGAAATGTTTTTAAGCAACGTTTGTTTGATTTCTTGTTCAGAAGGCAGAAGACGGCAAACCGAACGATATCATGAAGGAGGTGTCGAAAACACACCAGGCGATTCAGTGAGTAGTTATTAACTCCGAACATATAAAATGAAACATATGCATATGAGCACGAGCGCGTGATCATAACTTACATGGATCATATGCACTTGCACGCACACTGATACAGGTCGTTGGACAAGTCGGTGTCGTCGCTGGAGATGGAGCTGGCCGTGGAGCGCGCGAAGCGCAACGGCGGGCTGGGCGTGTCGGCGCCGTCCAAGGGCGCCCTCCCCAAGGCGTTCGTGGTGGTGGGCATCAACACGGCCTTCAGCAGCAAGCGGCGCCGCGACTCGCTCCGCGACACGTGGGTGCCCCGCGGCGAGAAGCTGCGGCGCCTGGAGAAGGAGAAGGGCGTGGTGGTCCGGTTCGTGATCGGGCACAGCGCGACGCCGGGCGGCGCGCTGGACCGCGCCGTGGACGTCGAGGCGGCGGCCACGGGCGACTTCCTCCGGCTCGACGGGCACGTGGAGGGGTACCACGAGCTGTCGGCCAAGACGCGCACCTACTTCGCCACCGCCGTCGCCACCTGGGACGCCGAGTTCTACGTCAAGGTCGACGACGACGTCCACGTCAACCTAGGTCGTGTCGTGCACATTTCTGACGCGTTGCTTTTCACCAAATCATCGATCTCTGGACCCCCTCTCAACGTGTTTTCATTGTGCAGGGATGCTCACGAGCAGGCTCGCCAGGTACAGGTCGAGGCCCAGGGTCTACATGGGCTGCATGAAGTCCGGACCAGTTTTGTCCCAGAAGTACTGCTACTCTTCATTCTTGAATCAACAGAGAATTCCTGCATTTCTTCGCACGAACTCAAACTCAAAAGAAACTAATGGCTGCCGTGCGTGCGTGCAGGGGCGTCAAGTACCAGGAGCCGGAGTACTGGAAGTTCGGCGACGAGGGCAACAAGTACTTCCGCCACGCCACGGGCCAGATCTACGCCGTGTCCAGGGACCTCGCATCCTACATCTCCATAAACCAGTAAGCATCGATCGCGTCGCACGCACGCGTCTCCGTCTCGACAAATCTCCTTTCCTTTCGCACGTGCGCGCGCTGAGGGCGACTGCTGATGCTGACCATGCATGTGTGTCTTTTGTGTGTGTGTGCGTGTGACAACGACGCAGGCCGATCCTGCACCGGTACGCGAACGAGGACGTGTCGCTCGGCGCGTGGCTCCTCGGCCTGGAGGTCGAGCACGTCGACGACCGCAGCCTCTGCTGCGCCACGCCGCCAGGTACGTAGGGCTGATCACGTGGCCACCACGCAAGCACTCGCCACGCGTCCCCGGCCACAACCCCGAACTGTTCATGTTCCGCCTCTGCTGCTGGCTTGAGCTGCCTGCCATGTCGTTCGAGCTGTTGATTTTGATGATGCTCCTATCGACTGGTGCTGTGCAGACTGCGAGTGGAAGAAGCAGGCGGGCAACGTGTGCGCTGCGTCCTTTGACTGGTCGTGCAGCGGCATCTGCAAGTCCGTAGACAGGATGCGGGCCATCCACAGCGCCTGCGGCGAGGGCGACGGCGCCGTCTGGAGCTCCGCCATCTGATGGGGATCGGTCTCACCATCAGCACCAGCTTTTCTTGGAGTCTTTTTCTTTCTCCAGTCCGCCGTTTTCCTGGAAATGGAAACCTTACGTTTGAAAAGCAGCGAGCCAGAGAGAGATGCGTGCACACCTGCGCGGACGTGATGGCGGCAGCTCAGTTCATGCATGCGGAGCTTGTCATGCTCTTCATTTAGGAGAGTTGGAAGATTCGTTTTCCCTCTAGGTAGTACTACCTGTTCTTGGATCATCGCCAGAAGATTGTGTTATTCAATAATAGACAGAATGTTTTACTAATAATAAAAATAAGTGGCGCTCCGTCGTAGAACTTTGCTTTAATATACCTATAATGATCTGAAGATGCGGTTGAGCAAATTCGGCCGGTCACAGATCATGCCACTTCAACGACCACGGGTGGCACATAATTTGGTCCGGAACGCTTATGAACCGCCAATATGTAGGCCGTAGGCCAAACCTGTGCTGCATGTTCCTTCCAAGGAAGTTCCAGATAGATTACGACATGCTTAACCTAAATTAGGAGACAGCCCGTAGACATTCAAAAAAAAAGAGTAGACAGTGCCAATTCTTACCATCAAAATAGTTCGCTAACTCATGAGATGATCGTCTCATTTGGTGAGCTAAATTCAGTTTGACAGAGTACTCTGGTACTGTGTCCTATGTAGGGAAACCCGTGAAACACGAGTAATACTAATACCGATGAGAGATTAAGGTTTTATACATTTGAAAAAAAATCAAACTACAAAATGCAGCGGCTTTACCGGGGGAGATCGAGGTGGCATGGGAGAGAAAATTTTGTTGTCCTGTTCTTCCTCTTGCTGAAGTACACAGATGGGGGAGTAGATTATTTCCTGATGCCAATCTTTGCTGCCAACCACTAGTCGTTGGAGGAGGAGAGGAGGAGAGCAGGCTCCGAGACGTCAGCAGATTTTGCTGTGGCGCCTAGTGTGCTGAGTACTAGGTTCTAAAAGTGATTGTGAACTTTGGTGAAATCCATGAGCTCCGTGATTGGAGACGAAGAGATGTTCATGTGACCGCATTCCTAGCACACCAATACACGATGGTCTTGCAAATTGGCAATGTCAACCAGTCACCAGCAAACCGTTGTTTCCGGTAACACACTGCTTCGCTGTCGGTGAACGTGATCTCTGAAAAACGCACAATTCACTTCTCAGCGTGGACGCAATCCCAGCAGCCAAACCAAAGGCCGCGTGCATCCTTCCATCTATTTACATATCTGATCTCACTCAAAGCTCACTGACCCCTCGTGCTGCTGAAAAAATCACTAGACAAAGCTGCTCCCTCCAGCGTACGAACGGCCATCGGTCGTCAGTCCCAAACCAGCGCGGTCTTCTTCGGCGTCTGCATCTCGCCGTGCGGCATCGGCCCGCCTCTCGAGAACGGCCGGTCCGGCGGCCGAGCCACCGGCACCATGGGCGGGACGTAGTTGCCCACCCGGACATACCGCCCGGCCCCGCCGGCGGAAGGGTGCGGCACGTGTACCGGCGCCGGCTGGTACTGGTGCTGGTAGTGGTGGACGCCGTTCTGCAGGAAGAGGGGCCCGGCGCCGGCGTGCCTGGGCGAGCTGCTTATGTACGATGAACCCATCAATCCGCCGCGGCCGCTGCCGACGTCTGCCGCGTGCTGAAGCAAGTGCTGCTGCGGCGCCGCCTCCAGGCTGCCGAGGTTCGGCGAGCTCCGGACGCGCTGCATCCGCTGCATCCCCATGCCCATTCCGAGACCTTCGAAGACGGGCGGCTCGGGCGCCATGACGTTGGCGCGCGGGGAGTTGCCCGCCGAGACGGTGCCGTGCGACGACGCGGCCGGGTACCGCGGGCTCCCGCTGGGCGTGACGGGCACCGTGGCCACGTACCGCTCCGGCTGGAAGTGGTGGTGGTGCTGCTGGTGGTGATGGTGGTGGTGGTTGTGCGGGTGGTGGCCACGCGAGAAGCCGGCGTAGCGGGAGGAGGAAGGCGCGGTGGCGGTGGCGGCGGCGGCCGTGGGCACTGGGATCGGCGCAGTCTGCGGCGCGAAGACGTAGACGCGGAAGCGTGGCGACGCGGTGGGCGAGCGCTTGGCGTCGAGGCGGTCGTACTCGTCCAGCATGTGGACAAGGTCGTCGTCGCAGGTGACGGAGACGAGCACGTCGAGGTCCTCGGAGAGGGAGAGGAGCTGGTACTTGATGGCCGCCACCTCCGTCTTGAACATCTCCTCCACCTTCTTCTTCATCTCTGCGCACGGCGTTAAGGAAAGTAAGCAAAAAGATCCGAGCGCCGGGCCGGGGACAGACACCAAAGCGTGATTGAATGGACCGAGAATCAACAAGAACACTCACCGCGGAAGGGGATGGAGCGGGGAACCGCGAGCACGCGGGTCTCGCCGCCGATGTACTTGAGCACGCCGTCGGACTGCCGGGGCACGATGCGGCCGCCGAAGCTGCAGAGGAGCTTGATGCGGCCGCCGCCGCCGCCGCCTCCGTCGCCCCCGCCCCCGCCGCGGCAGACACAGGTCGGCGAGAGGTGCACGTCGTCGTCTGTCGTCGCGCCCTCGGACTCCGTCGTCGTCGCCGTCGGCGCGGCCGTCGCGTCTTCTACCTCAGCCATGATCCGCGGCGATTAACCGGGAGCAAGCAAGAAGCGGAGCAATCGAACAACTTCCAAGCAACAGGAACCTGCGGAAGAACAACAGCAAGTTTCATCAACTTGCACGAACCTTATACCTTGAGACGAATTCTAAACGAAACAGCTTGGCATTGCGCAGCCACACACGAAGACCAGCCAAGAATATGCCAAATTTGACCAAATGTGAACGAACCCATACCCTTGGGGAACAAACAAATCGCCTAAGCAAAGCAAAACCCGATGAACACTCGAAAGGTCAAATTAAGAAGCAATCTCTCTAGGACGGACCAAGAAGAACGAAAAAAAAAAGAAATTGTTCCGAAAGCAACCACAACTACTTCCCCAGATATGTGTGTGCAGGGCTGCAGGCTGGCGGAAATCAATCAATCACGCTCATTAGCTAGCGACACGGCATGAGATGCCAGCCTTGCAAGTGATGGGCCTGTCTGTCTCGCATCCTATCCCATTATCCTTCCCGAGAGCACGAGAAGAATAACACGGCAATAAAAGTCCCATTTTTCCTTGGTGCAAGGAATCGGAAGGCGCCACCTACCTATCAGTTATCGGAGAGGCGTTATCAGACGCGACCGAGAAACGGCCGGCCGACGACGATGAGTAACAACTAAGATTCGATAGCCGAAACTGCCGTGCCGTGCCGTGCCGTGCAATGAGAACAGAGCAAGACGAGCAGAGCAAAGGAGCTCGCCGTCAGATCGGAGCGAGGAAACAACGAATCTAGATGAAGAAAGACTCACCGGGAACGGCCAACCGACGGGGAAGAAGAGCAGACCGCCGGAAGATTTATTAGTGAGGAACGGACGCCTGACCGATCGCTCGATGGAGCGGATCGAGTCGAATGGGTGGAAGGAAGGAAGGATCGGAGGGGGAAGGCGATCGATCCCCCGAGAAAGCTCTCGGCTGCTGCTGCTATTCTTGCTGGATGGATGGATCGATCAGAGAGGACTGACCAACCGTCGTCCGTCCGTCGGCTCTTCCCTCCCGGCGAGGGGAGCGGATTTAGGGCGGGCCGGATGGAGCGCCGGAGGGGTGGAGGGAGGGAGGGAGGGAGTCCTGGATTCGCGGAGCCGCTCGCCTATTCTCGGGGAGGGGTGTTTGCGGGCGTGGGCCGCGGAGGGGCTCGCTCGCCGCCCGCGTGTATAATAGAGAGGTGCCGGATCGGTCGGGTGGTGCGAATATTCACGGTTGCGTAGCGTCGTGCGCCACCCTAGTCTCTGACCCGACGACTCACGCGGAACTGGCGCGTGCCCGCCGCGCTGCCTCCTCCGGCGACGGAAAACGGAGCGCACAGCACCGCGCACGAGCGACGACGTATGGGTATGGCGCTGCCTGGAGTGTGCACTGCTGCCGTAGTGGTAGTAGTAGTAGTAGATGGATGGACGCTGCTGATGCCGTCGTTTTATACCGCAGCGCGCGGTAGCCAGCGGACGTCGGCCCGCGACGGACGCGACGCGGCGGTTTGATCTTTTCTACGTCCTGCGGGAGAGGGCGCCGACGTCCCAGAGCCGTTTCGTTTCGTTCCGTTCGTGCGTGGCCGCGGTGAAGTGCGTCCGAGCGCGGGCGGCGGGTAGTCGGCGCTGGCCAAGTCGTCGTGACCTTTTGCTCCGTCGTCGCGCGCGCGTGACGGCGACGCTTCTACGGCCTCCTCCGGTCCTTGTTAATTTGGCATCATCAGTTGGTGCGCTCCGCTCTCTGCCTTTTTGGCTTTTCTTCCGGCCGCGGCATAGCTAGCGGGGTTACAATCCAACCTCAATGGCCGGACAAGCGGGCGCGAGTCCGTTCGTGACCTTGCGTAGTGTGTAACAATTTTCTCTTTTTTTGATACAACGATGTGCCGCCCTCTTGTGTTTTCGAGAGAGAAAAACAAATACATGGTAGCGTGCCTCTGCAAGAAGATCAAGTGATTCAAGACAAAGCAGCGTGACTTAACCATGTGAGGCGTCGCTTGCCTTTCTTGCACGAGTACACCTGGTAGTTAGGTGTACAAGTTGTAGCAGCTGCTCCCGTGCAACGGTCTTCCGTGCCGGGTTCTCTCAATTCTGTTACATTCATATGGGCTGGGCTTCGCTGTGCTTAGGTTAACAAAAGAGAACCTGGCCGGCCCGGTTATAGCATGGGCTTCCAGGCCTACCAACGGCTCGATCCAAAAATCGACAAGATTTTAGGCCTTAACTGAACTAAGCCCATCTGAGACGCTGAGGCGCAGTCTTTTTTGGGGTAATTTTTCACCGCGCGAATCGGTCGCGACACCCCAACAGCCGTGGGCCCCTCGTGCCCGCCCGACACTGAGATTGCGCACGGATTCCCAGGAGCTCATTTGACTCCCCGTGATGGCATCCAGGACCAGCATTGCATCAAGATCTAGTACGAGGCATGCTGCTCCTAGTGATCTAGTAGTACGAGCCAACGAGGCATGCTGCTCCTAGTGATCACTGCTCACTGCTCAAACTTACGCAAGATCACAAACGCCGTGTGATCATCTGGTTTTTCTCCCGATTACAAGAGTACAAAACCAACCCGAAAACCATACGATTTAATAACATGAACACCGTGATAACCACACGACGTTTGTGTAATTGTGTTCTTTCTCCCGATTACAGGAGAGGAACGAATTATGCTGGACACCATTGACACAAGAGAAGAATCACTCGACATTGCACGATCCGTTTCTCTCTTACGGCAGCAGCTTTTGCAGCTCGAGAGTACTACTACATCGATCGCACTATTTACAACCGGAGAAACTTCTTGCACGCCTTGAAGATGCCACCCCGCTTCTTCTTCGTCTTCGTCCTGTCTCCGTCGGCCTCCTCCTCCACCGTCGCGCCTTCTTCTCGCTGATCATCCTCTTTCTTGTTCGTCTTCTCCTCCGCCTCGGCCTCGGCCTCCTCACCGTGCTCCTCGAGGGTGTCATCGCCGCGGTCGCTGTCACCATCCGTGCCGTGGATCCTCCAGTACCCGTCGCCGATGCCGGGGCCTCCCGGCGGCCGCCGCAGGGAGAAGGCCCGCCTCAGCGCGCCTGGCAAACCGCCCCTGCTTCTCTGGCTGCCGGACCGGCAAAACCGTTGGGAGCCGGTGGAGAAGGTCCTGGCCAGCGTCACCGCGCCGATGGCCAGCCCCTCCCACGGCTTCGTCTCCTTGGTGTTGGTCAGCTCCAGCGATCGCCTGCCGGCCTTGCCGGCGCCGCCGCCGTTCGCGGCCGCCGCCGGAGGAGACGACGACTCGAGGTTGCAGTAGCCATGCATCTCGCGGCTCTCTCTCTCTCTCCGTCTTGGTCGGATCTGGAATATGGCTGGCTGGCTGACAAAGCTTGGGAGTCGCTCCGATTTGTAGGTTTGCAAATGGAGCTGGTGAAACTCGCGTGCTCGGCAGGACAAGATCGCAGTTGAGCAGGTGACCGCGCTGTGGAAGCATCCAAGATTTGGCCAGAAAAAAATTATTCTGCTCTCGTCCTCTGATGCAACGCAGTGCACACGATTATGTACTTATATACCTGCTGCTGGCGATGGATTAGTTGCGTTGTTTACGTCAAGCGGTGAGGTTAAACGGGTTTAACTGTTTAGTTTTCAGTTCATCGGGTTGGTTAGTTACGGCGGTTATGAGTGGACGGTGGAGGGGAGTTAATCGCGGATGGATTCTACCAGAGCAGTGTGCTCTGTTCGCACGCAGATTAGTAGTATTTCTGGATCGCGGAGATGTCTGTTGGACGCTGGAACAGATTTTACCTATTTTAGTGGGAGAGTACACTCAATCCCTCGCCGTTTTTCAGCTGCCGAGAACATGATTCTAGCGGTTATTAAATAATCCTCTCTTCATAGTGTCTTTGACTCCAGGGACAGGCAGTGTAGTCAGTACCCACATGTTGTGCTGATAACTTTTTTTTCTATAAGTAAGATATGACATATGATATACTATTTGTGCATTTGAAGTGTGAGCTGCAGAAAAAGCTTGGTGGGCTAAGAGTGTGTGTGGTTATGCTGTGGCTGTGAAAAAAGCTGCTGTGGAAAAAGCTGTGAAAAAAGCTGCTGTGGTCAGTGAGTTGTGAAAAAAGCTGAAAGCTGTTTGGTTGAAACTGCTGTGTGAAAAAGCTGTGGAAATATCTGTAATGCCCCTAACGGTATGAGACGCTGTGGATATGCAAACTGATCGTAAAATAGTGTCTTTTTTGAATATCAACATGTAAACGATCATTTTAGAATGAGAACCTTAATTTCGTAAAAATGTTCCATCCACCATTAATATTTAGTCCACATAAATACAACAATAGCATTGTGCAAAAGATGTCTAGTTCATAATAAACCCTCCATCAACATAATTATCCTCCTCTCGCTCTAACCAAAGCATCAGCTATCCTAGTGCCAATGGTATTCATGGTCTCCTCGTTCTCCTCATATGCATTCTCATCTCCTTGTGTTTGAGTCGTGGCGCGTGTGGCACGAGGTAGGTACCCCTCATCTGCATCACGTCTATCAAACTCCTTATCTTCCAAGTTGTTATCACGAATAAAATTATGCAACACCATACAAGCTAGAATGATATGCTTTTGAGTTTCAATAGGGAAACTTGGTATGCCCTTCAAAATACGCCACTTCTACTTCAAGACTCCGAAAGCCCGCTCAATAACATTTCGAAGGGTTGAATGCAAGAAATTGAACATCTCATACTTCCCTTGAGGAGGACGCCCAGAACGAGCCCGAAATTCTGGTATATGGTATGTGCTTCCTTTGAAAGGGGCAAGAAATCCAATTCGGTTTGGATAACTAGAGTCGGCGAGATAATATTTTCCTATAAAACCAAATCAGTAACCACAAATGACAATAGAAGTATTGATAAGTAAGGAGACATGTACACCTTTTGGAGGCACAGGAAAAGAAGGAAAATTTGCTAACGCATGGTTCAAGATCCGAGTGTCATGTGCAGAACCCGGCCAACCAGCAACTACATAGATAAATCTCATATCAAAGTCACATATTGCTAGCACATTCTGAGTTGTATTGCCATGTCGACAAGTGTGGTTAACCACTTCCTCTGGTTCCACAATAACTGGGATGTGTGTACCGTTGACAGCTCCAATAGCGCCTTTGAAGTAAGGCCAGAAATAATCCTCTTTCACCCTTTCATGCTCAGTACAAAAAGTAGGATCTCTTGGCTTAATATTTTTCTTTGCTAACTTGAGCAAACATTTCAGCACTTCATAAAACTTGGTGTGAACTGTCCAGAGTGATGTGTAAAACGATTTTCAACTTGTGAAAAGGATTGGGGTCCTCCAACAATCCACAGGAACATAGACAATGACTCAATTGATGATACATTGTTACTTGATGTCAAACCGTAGTTCGAAACTAGCAAGTCATGGAGTTGCAAAAAAAACCTCTGGGCTCATCCGAAACATCTTATAGAAATACCGCTCAGTGTATTGGTTTCCCATCTCACCAAGAATGGCCGCCTGCTGCGACAGTTCGGCTAGAAGCAATAGTCCCTTGTGACCTTGTTTGCCTGTATCTTCCATGTTGGAATCCATCTACAAAGCATAGCATGAACATAATTAATATATTAACACAACAGATATATGGTCCTCAAATAAATAGTTCTCAGATATTAACACGACAGACTAAATGGTTGTTAGCTTACACAAGCAAATAGTTCTCAGATTACACATGTAGTAGATATGGTTCTCATAGTACACAACAAATTCCACTAGAAAACGTTCACAAATAAAAGTGCAAATAGTTCTAAGGATGCTTGTTCGACTTTCAGAGTTCAGACATCAAAGGAGCGGTAGGGGTATCTTTAGATCTAAATCAATATTGTGTCTCTGCTTGCTCTCGGTGACAAAGCACAACATGTCTTGATCGGTTGAGGAACAACTAGACCATGAGATTGCTAGTTTTAATTTTGTAAATTTGTCCCGTTTATATAAATATGCGGTCTTGATAATTCTAGATTGAAAGACAAATCCTACGACTAAATTAAATTAAGCAAAGGACACAGTTACATGTTTACAAACTAATTCATGAAAACACCATATGATCCTATTATGGATTATTCTCTCCACAAAAAGGCACAAACTATTGTAAAACAGTCCATCTTTAGGCCCTCAGGTCTTTATCTAATGTTGCATTAGCTTCTCAAATTTATTGTCATATTCCCCCCAAAAGCTTTAACGATCACATAATGTTTTTTTTCTTCATCATGACGGAAAAAACCCTTCCATTGTATCTGCTCAACCCAAATGGTTAATAGGTCCTTCCAAATACAATTGTGAAAAAACAAAATATACCCCATTTTTTACAATCCCCATAAATCACCAATATTTACTAACCAGATTTTGCAATAGATAAATGTCCAGTGTTCAAATCTATAGTTACTACTTCAGAGGTGTTATTACACTCGCGTTTTTCGAAAACACAATAAAATAGATGGCTCATAGATTCATGCTTGAAATAGAATTGTCTGTTTTCATTCTTTCCTATATCACCTCTTTTGGAAAAGGAAACAGTACAATGAAGAGAATTCTAGGGGAAATAAGTATTTTGCGAATATTAGGAATAAAGATAGGAGTAATTCTCCTAAATTGATAACATCGAATTTGAACTTAACTGCAAAATCAATGAGTGTTCCTCATATTTGTATTATATAATTGTTTCCAAATGTATTAATTTATCCTGGTGTATCATAATTCTCTAGTCTACACTTAATCTAAAAGTGCATAATAGATCTACCACATCCAACACAATTATTCTTTTATTGTTGAATTATCATTAACTAAGCTATAAGCTCCCAATATTGAATAGCTAAGCTAGAGGAGCCTAACGAATTGTTCTCCAAGAATTCAACCTTCCTATTATTTCCTATGTGCGAGTTGTGTACCCACTCTTAACTACTATTCTACTGCTGTTGAATTCTTATTATTTTCAAGGTACATAGCACAAAGCACTCAATATTGGATAGCTAAGTACTACAGGTTCCTAATCAATTATCCTCCCAGCATTTAACCATCCTATCGTTTTCTATCTGCCATCTGTAACCATCTTGTCTAGTATATGGGTTTCGTAAGTTTTCCTGAAAACATTGAAAAAAAGATCAGGTCAGCTATGGACGAATGGTGCCCAATTTCTGTTTCAAAAGTAATGGAAAAAAATGTTTCAACCTGCTGCGTGATGCAATGCATATGGCGTTGTCCAAGCATTTGGGTCTAGGCTAAAAGCCCAAAGCAAATAACATTGAAATGGCGCGCACAGGACCACTTGGAAGGAAAAATAGAAATTTACCTATCTTCAAATGGGCATGCTTGTGATATCTATTATCTTAGTATTTGAAGAGAAAAAGAAGCCACCACGTTCGCTCTCAAGGCCACGAAATTACCACGTTAATCAGAAAAAAACAAAATTTAGACCATTGGATTTTATGAAGAATCAACGGCCAAGATTAAAGGAAGAGTCCACCGTGAAAATAACTCCTACAGATCAAACGAATCTATGTACAGAAGGAAAGAGTCCTGTGCACAGCAAAGGAATAAATAAAATATTCTATTCTATCCTAATACGTTACGCACCTGCAGTTCAATCTGAGAAATGGCACTTCATTTATTCACGGTAGAGACGCAGGCAAATAAAACATCGACATATAAACGATTCATATGTAGAGACGGAGGAGGCTAGGAGGAACAAGAACCGACTGACGGCAGCGGCGCGTCGCAACAGCAGCAGCGATCAATATCGATTCAGCGAAGAGCCACAGGACGAGGAGCAGCAGGATGCGACTCCGGAAGCTCAGAACGGGGAAGATGCATCGGCGGCGGCGGCGTTAAAGGCGGCAGCGCCCGACTAAACTCTCTCAACGATGATCTGGAGCAATGGAAAGATAGCGAACCCCTGTCCCTGTGCTGAGCGGATTATCTCAACACTAGCATGCCCAGCATCTTCAACTTAGACGATTACATCGGGACGGTCGACGTCGCCGACGAGTCACCGGACGATAAGGGACCTGCGGAGCAGCAGCAAGCGACATCCGTCAGGGGTGCCGGTTCACCTGACGCGCAGCAGCAAGCGACGCCGGAAGCTACGAACAAGGCAGCTACAGAAGCGGCGGATGATGACTCTATAATTATGTAAGGCAAGAGATCATCATGTACAGCACACAAAGACCAGGCGTTGTTCACGAGTCAAGAATTGGTGCTAGGCTGGATTGATGTGAGAGGTTGTGGACTTGCTCCAACATCATTTGGAAATGCCAACGGTGAAGGATTTTCATGCAGGAAAGAGTGGATCATGTGAACGACAAGAAGAGTTCTCATGATGAGCTCAGGATTCACGACTGGAGATAGTAAAATCAGTGGTTTGGTGATGTGTTGCGGAGTTACATACTTTGCAACATTGGAAGAGCAGGGAAGCAAGGATGGAACAGAGCACTGCATGGTTATCAGCCACTTCCAGCCATGGACGTGGGGTATCTATCAAATGCTATGGAGGCAAGCAGAGAGACAACAAGGTTTCATATGCTTTGGTTAAATAGTCTATAGAGTACACTGAAGATGGTTGCTGCTGGGAGACACTTCACATAAGCAACTATCATCGACAAGCTTAAGTGGCATTGCACCAATGATAGTTTTTTTGGTTTTTTGTTTTTTGCGACGTTTACAAACGCAGACACTCACAAACACACGCACGAGTACTCACCTTTATGAACACAAGCACGCATTGCACCAAAGACATTTTTTTTGTTACCCTTATAAACCTCACGTGTATTGGAGAAAAGGAGAAATGCAATGCCAATACCCGTCAGAATCGAGCTGCACTTACTGCACTTCGATAGTGCCAGGAAAGAAATACGGTAACAAAAAGTGGTTGTGAAAGGAGTAAGAAAATAGCTGAGAGTTGAGTAAGTTTGAGCTCTTGGGTTGACACGGCTGTTGTGTTAATACTTATCTATTTGCTAAAATATATCCTTTCGCAGCTACCAAGTGACATCGTGTAGTCGTGGAGCTGAAACAATGAAGACGAGCTTGGGCACAGCAAACTGGGCAAAGGCGGAGTTAGGGTGTTTGTGTCTGCAAGTGACATGAACATGTAACACCTACAAAGGTGTGGATCAGCATGATGAGGAGACCTGGCCACCTGGGCTTGAATTGTGCAAGTCAGCAGTCACGGTAGATAAAACATGGTATGAATCTTCCTATACTATCAGGTGAACAAGCTGACTACATATAATTTAGTTTATCTAGATAATAAAACAAATTAAAACAAAACATATGTTTGAACCTATGAAAATTATGTAACGTGTCTAGCCGCGCAATTTGCGCGGGCCACCTGCTAGTTGTGGTGCAAAGAAGAAACTTTTTCACATTTTTCTTTCCAAAAAGAGAAGAAAAAAAGAACAGAAACATCTTACAGTTACAAAAACAAGACAAATGAAATAGAATGATTTACACAAATACCACAATTGGTTAAAAATCAATCAGTCATAACGAAGATCCTGATCAAAAGGAATTGGCGTCTCTTCATCAGTACTTCAGTAGCCTTTGCTGTTGACACTCCGGCAATTCTTCCTGATCTATCCATCCTTTCCTGTCAGCGGGTTAATGTTCCCGGTTCCCATCTTAATCATGGACGCCGCGAAGTTCCTGAAGAAATCCCTTTGGTTGACCGCGAACCGGTGAACAATTGGAGCGGTGGTCACGGCTCCGCGGGGTCGGACGGCATGACCTGGTCTGACGAGAGCTGGGCTCGCCCTGCAAGAGGCTGCCGTAGTAATTGTTGTCGAAAACATTGGGCGTGACCTGGTCACGGCCGTGCAATTCTGCTTTGTGAACTGGCACTGCACTTTGACGATTTTGTTGTTGAAATCGGTGCGCAGGCCATATAAAGAATGTCCTAAGTTTGAGTTTGAGGCAAAATTAAATGGGAATTAGATATGCTGAGCACGTTACCTTGGAGGGCGACGAGGTCAGTGTCGTCAAGGTTAACGTTTCTGAATTTTTCCTGGAGCGTGTTGAGGGGGTCGAAGAAGTTGGGGAGGTTGCTGGCGCTCTCGATGTTGGTCGTCGTGCCGTCTCGCCGGCCGAGCAGCACTCTCCATCGGGGACCTCCAGCCTGCGCCAAGTTCCATGATTCTATAATTTCAGAAAGACTAGCTAATTTCGAACAATATCGAAGGAGCTAGGAAGCGACGGTTGATCAGTGCAAGACGGCTAATCCAGGTGCTTACGAGGTCGACAGAGATCTCGGCAGCGAGTGCGAGGATGTCGGCGCAGGAGACGATGCCGGGGCACGTGCTCTTGATGTCGTCGACCACGGGGAAGCCGCGCGCCGAGTTGTCGTTGGCGGGCACGTTCTTCTCGCTCTGGATCGCCGGGAGGTCGTCGTTCAGCAGAAGCGAACCGTCGCAGCCCTGAACGAGCAGTCGTGGAAGTGGAGGCGGATGAGGTTAGCTAGCCGGGACGCGCGGGTCGGTGACGCGCGCGTTCTGGATGACGCGCCGGACGATGTTGTAGGCGCTGGGGCACGACTCGTCGTAGAACGCTGAGCTCAGCGCGTCGCCGGCGGCAGGGGGATGGCCGTGAGCAGCTCCGGGTAGAGCGAGCAAGACAGCGCAGTGCGCTGCTGCTAACAGCAGCAACCCAAGAGAAGAGAAGAACGAGGAAGCGGCCATGCGCGTGTGCGGGTACGGCTACGAGTGTACGTATGACCCCTGACCAGGACCAGCTGCTATATATGTGGCCGTACACTCGTAGTACGTATGAGACCTCTATGCTATATATGTGGCCGTACACTCGTAGTTTGAGACCTATAATGTATGTAGTCTGCGATTCAATTTTTTTTTCTCAGTGTAAACTACTTCATGTTTCCAACTAATTCCTATTCTGACACCTTGCCCGATCGTGCACTGCCCGAGCATTCTAAGTATATTGTTCACAACTTCATATGTTTCATAAAGATTAATGCAAAGTAATTTATCTAGTACTGTTAGAATATCCAGAGTACTTTATTAATTCTAATGGTCATCTAAACCTCTAAAGAACCAGTTGGGAGGAAAATATTTTGTACCTGTCAAATTATAGCCACTTGTGTCTCAACCCTTGATCTAAATTGGAAGCTAAATCTAATGCCGTCCGATCCTGCCGTAGAAATTTCAGGCCAGCGGGCCCACGAACATAGCGTGACGCACTGTCATCTGCAGGCCAAATCGGATGACGCAGCCGCGACTTTTTTCACCCCGCTATGAAATTTACTCGCCCGCAGCACCCGTCCGCTAATCACGCCTCTTTCCTTCGTCTCCTCTCTATTCCTCAATCCTGAATCAGTGAATCCTATCTCCAGTCTCCTCTCGATGGATCGAGTGCGGCAACCGCAGCTGCTGGCGGTCCTCCGCGTCCTCGTCGGCGGCCTCGAGGCCCGGGTGCGCGCCGGTGCCCTGCCTCGCTGACCTTTCCTCAAACCTGCGCCGACTACAACGAGAGCAGCCTCGTCCGCTCCCTCTTCCCTCCACGCACATGCGCCTAATCGTTTGACTTGCCTGGTAAGTCTATACACGCTCTTCAAGTTCTGTACATGGTCTTCAATTTCTTCCCCTAATCGTTGTTGATTTGCTTGGTAAAGTCAATGGATGTGAGGTCCGCGCTCCCCAATTTCTTCCCCAATTACAATTTGTTCTGCTCACCAAATTTATAGATCTGAGGTCCGTGCTCCATAATTTCTTCCCCAATCTGGAATGCAATGATTTTCGGGTATCGATTTGTCTGCTTGGTGAAATATCATAGAAGATTAAGGCTATTGATCTCTGTTGGGGATTTTCAGTCTCATCTTGTTTTTTTAGGGAATCTCACTGTGTTTCTAATAGATGCATTTGTTCATGTGGAGCGGATATAAACTTTGCTCAATCCTCCTCGATAAAGATCCACCAGGTCACTGTCTTCCATCAGAAACCTAAATAAGGTATAACAGTAGATATTCACGGGTCATTTTTGGACCTGCAGTCAATTGTATGAATACTGGTAGAAATGAGAAACATGCAAACTCCTTTTGCATTGTACATTTGAGTCCCTTCTCTACATCTGCTTATATTATTATAGACATTTTCAACTTCCAAAAATATATTTGGACTCGATCTGGATTGGATTGCAGAGCCATTCAGAATTGCTGGTATTGGATTCGCATGGACAGGAGACACACAAGAGTTGAGGTATTAGACTCGATTTGGATTTGAGTCGAGTGCCATATGAACAAGGTGCTTGTTTTTTCTTGTCTCCTCTACTCCATCTATGTTCAAGTAATAAATAATAACAATCTTTGAACATTTTTATGTTTATCTGCCCAAACCAAGTATTGCTTGCCTATTTCAGATGTTTTGATGAGTTGAGAGAAATCTGAACATCTGAATCCTATCGTCAATTTTAGAGGCCACACAATAATTTTTCGATATACTAAATGGTCCAGTAGTTTTTTTTATCCATGCTATATATCAGGGACTCATACCAACCATTTAGTGTAAAATTACACGAATAATTGGCCCACACACGTTTATAAAAACCACCGTCAAAGTTATTTATATTTGTATGCCCATACCAAAGGCTGCCTGCCTATTTCGGTTTTTTCCATAGATCCTATTCTGGTGAGACACCATTTGTAATATTTTTTTTTAAAAAAGACTTCTGTTATAACCATTTTCCTGATCCCTGTAGGTTTTACTTATGTGCTCAGATTCGTCTAAAATGGGACTGGCTACTATCTTTCTATTGTGATTGATTTGCCGTGAATTTCTAATATGTGCCGCCACAATATTTGACGTCATGCTGAAACTTTTTGGTTTATCTGCACGAATGTTTTTAGAGGAGCTATGATACATGAAAAATTTCAAGATCTTGCTCAGAAAAATTACATGCATTTTATTTACTTAACATTTTTGTAGCTTATGTCATTCTAATCCAATATAGCTTCGTTGTATAATAACTCTGTGATTTGGTGAGTTTTAGGTTTTGGATAATTAATATAACACTTGTCATTATGTAACGATTGGAGGATGATAACTCTATGCCGCATTTACTTTTGTGCCATTATAGGAGAGAAAGTATAAATTGAAACACTAAAGAAACCACCCATGGTGACATGAAAATGAAAAACTGGAGGATCCTTCATGATTCCTTCATATACTAGAATGCAACTTGTCGAATATAATTCTGAGATTTTCTTTTAAGTTGGCTCTTGAGTTAATCTGCCAATGTGCAGGATGGTACCAATCAGATTATGATCAAGCTGGTTCCCTGCAGACCGTGAAGTTGTTGATTAAATACAAGGTTGACGCTTGCAAGCAGAATGTTCATACCTGAGATTTTTTACTATCGATTTATCTTGTCTTCACATTTTAGCCTGGCACATCTCGGGAAAAACCATTGCTGCCCATTCATTTGACAACAAATTTTTTGGTTAGCCTCTGAAATTTTTGTACCAGATCTACCAGTGGCACTCAAGTTACTTGTCTCAGAAAGATCATTTGAAGCACTAGAAGGTAACTCCTTTTTTTTTTCTGCCTTATGATTTGGGAAGCGGAATCAATTTACATTTGCCGCAGAATATAAATTCAAAATTAACCTTAAAACTTTTAGTGCAGAGTATGTTGGTGGATTATTGTGGCAGGGAATATAACACTTGTTCTAACGTGCTCTGCTCCTTTGTGCGTACAATTTTTTTGGAGGATTTTACAGCAATAGCAGCTGCTGTTTTGGGGGTACAGTCATATTTGCTTGCTTTAGTGGGGTCTGAATTATAATGGATCTTAACAACATGCATGTGAAGGATGCTTAATGATTGTTTGTAATATATATGCAAACAAACTTTTTTTTTGTTTCTAGACCAACTCGAAAAGATGACCATTTTAAGTTTATTAATGAATCTCTGCTAATATTTCTACTATTTGCTTAGCTACAATAAACCTTTGTTGGTTTTCAATTTAAAACATCTTTGTTGTTGCTATATTCAAAGTTCTTCCTGAATTTGCATCTCCAGTTAATTCATTCCACTGCCACAATTTGCTTGAACCCTATAAATTATTTTTTTCAGTATATGCGATTTTACTTGCTCTAACTGGTCTCCTTTCTAAATAACATAGCAATGGCGATTGACATGGTGCAACAAGGGGACGAGATGGATGAATCTGTTGTGATGTTAATGTCGTTATAGTACTTAAATGCAATGATGTGTCAGAAGTGTGTTTGGGATGATAAGTACACAGTGCATCATATTATTTTTCTTTTATGATAAAGTCCTGCCAAGTGATGTCATTTGGTCGAACACGTGCGTGGCGCACGTGCATTTTTACTAGTAGTAACAAATTGATGAGTTACTCAAAACTATTGCTATTTAATCCAGACTCCCGTACGACTTAGGTGATTAAGCGTAGATGGCATTGCTAAATGATTGCTCATCTCTACTTGCCGTTAGATGCTTGGGTCGTACCTCGGTCTACCACAAAAGTCATACCTATACTCAGGGTTGTTCGTTTCGTCTAGACCTAAATTTAGACTTATCACATCAAAGGGAATCGTCTAGAACTCCTGAGCTAATTCGCGAGACAAATCTAAACTGGAGGAGGAGGGAGGGGGCATTGGCACCCCATGCAAAACTCAGCAAGAGAGTGCGGACGGAGCGCCCTTGCAGTAGCATGAGCTAGGTGGGTCTCATGTAAAGTTGCTTTTTTCGCGAAAACATGTAAAGTTGCTTTACAGATGAGGTACTGAAGCTGCTTGTGTTGTCTCTCTCGGAACGAAATATTGTAGACACGTTCCAAGACTAATTTGCTGTCCAAATTGCAAAACGTACGTGCAGAAAAAAACTTCAACGGGCATCTTACCCCGAACAAAAAAGAAAGTCTACACTATGCACGCACAAACGTATTAGCATAGTAGATTAGCTAATGAGACTAAGCTTGCTTATCACCGATGTAGTCTTGATGAATTTTTTCTGATCAAGGAAAAAATGAACTAGCACATGCAAGAAAATTTGCTTGCCCCCCTCCTCGATTTCACGCGCGGTGCAGATCTGGCGACCTCGAGGTCCGGTCCTCCTCGGTGGCATTGCGGGCGGCGCCCTCCCTCGGTTGCGTCACGGGCGGCCTTCTTCCTCCGCGCGGCGCAGTCCGGCGAGCTCGAGCTTTGGTCGGATGCGGGCGGCGCGTGCAGGCGTTAGCACAACCCTAATTTTAAAGGAGATGTCTCCTTCTAAGTGACTGAGATTTTTTTCTTTACGATGAAATAGTACAAGTCAGACACTCACAACGCACGCACACTTACCCCTATGAATGCACATACGCAAACCATACCTATATGAGCATCTTCGAAGATTGAGCCAACAAATCCTCAAAATTGACAAAATCACCACTGGCACATCGCTGTCGACTGTCACGTCGCCTACCGATGAAAGCACAACACCGTTAAATCACAGAAAATTCGCTCCACCGAGAGTCGAACCTACTGAGGCACTTGTAACCACTAAACTAAAGGCCCTTTCACCAAGTGACTGGAATTTTGCTAATCTCTCGGTCACTTTTTTTAGTCATTGGATTTCAATTCACTTGTACAAAAAAAAAAGTTCTTTGAAAAACAAAATTGTTCCACCTAAGAACTAATTGTTCTAACAGTACAGTTCTATTGTTCCATCAGTACAGATAGATTGTTCCAGCAGTGTCTTTTCATTGCTCCAAAAATGTGACTGAGAGATAAACGAAATCTCAGTCAACTGAGAACTATAACAAATCTCAATTTTAAATATACTTTTTGATACATCCAAAACAGTATTCAAGAAATGCAAACAACATTTAATGTGGTGTAAGAACATATTCACATTTGTTTTTAGAAGAGTGTTGGAAAAGGAAAAATTTACAGTTACATGACACTTTACAATTACAAGTAAGGAGAAACGGAATTGAAAGAATGATTTACAAAAGTATCACAATGGTTAGAGGAAAAAATGGGAGTCGACCGAACTGTTTCAATAGCCTTTGCTGTTCACCCTCCGGCAGTTGTGCCTGATCTCTCCAGCGCTCCCGGTTAGCGGGCTGATGTTGCCCATTTTTATCATGGACACGGCAAAGTTCTTGAAGAAATCCTTCTGGTTACCAGCGAACCGATGAACAATGGGAGCGGTGGTCGCCGCTGCCGCTGGGTCGGACAACATGACCTGATCGGAGTCGAGCTGGGCGCGGCCTTGCAAGAGGTTGCCATAGTACTTGTTGTCGAAACGGTTGGGCGTAACCTGGTCTAGGTTCTCGAGTGCACCCTCGGCCTGCCCGCCCGTGCAGTTCTGCCGCGTGAACTGGCACTGCACTTTGCCGAATGTATGTGCACCTGAAGTGAAAGTATGTTGAGATCAGTACGTGTGCAGGCCAAAATAAGAATTTTCTAGGCTACGATGGTAAGCAAAGTTAAATTTGCCGAAATTTCTTGTGCTAGGACTTGGTAGCTGCACGTTACCTTGGAGGGCGACGAGGTCAGTGTCGTCAAGGTTGACGTTTCTGAACTTCTCCTGGAGCGTGTTGAGGGGGTCGAAGAAGTTGGGTAGGTTGTTGGCGCTCTCGATGTTCGTCGTTGTGCCGTCTCGCCGGCCGAGAAGCACTCTCCAACGGGGACCTCCAGCCTGCGCCAAGTTCCATGACTCTATCAGTTCAGAAAGACTAGTTTTAAACAATATTGAGGAGCAAGCTAGCAGCGCCGCCGGCTGGTTGATCAGTGCAAGAAGGCTAATCCGGGTGCTTACGAGTTCGACGGAGATCTCGGCCGCAAGTGCGAGGATGTCGGCGCAGGAGACAATGCCGGGGCACGCGTTCTCCAGCGCGCTCTTGATGTCGTCGACCACGGGGAAACCGCGCGCCGAGTTGTCGTTGGCCGGCACGTTCTTCTCGCTCTGGATCGCCGGGAGGTCGTCGTCCAGCAGAAGGGAGCCGTCGCAGCCCTGAACGAAACAGTCGTGGAAGTGGAGGCGGATGAGGCTGGCCGGGATGCGCGGGTCGGTGACGCGCGCGTTCTGGATGACGCGCCGGACGATGTTGTAGGCGCTGGGGCACGACTCGTCGTAGAACGCGGAGCTCAGCGGCGAGCCGGAGACAGGGGGGTGGCCCTGAGCAGCTCCTGCCAAAGCTAGCAAGACAGCGCAGTGCGCTGCTAACAGCAGCCCAAGAGAGGAGAAGAGCGAGGAGGCCATACACTTGTATAGCGTTTGAACCTTTTCAGGAACAAGAAAATCAGAAGAATCTGATCAGGGGTCACTGGAGAGGCTGCTTGGCAGTGTAGAAATCTAGCTACCAACGTTTTCTGCTTGCTTTGCTTCGTGGCAGCTGTCGAGATTGCAGAGCTGGATGATGCCTCTGGATGTGAGGGAAATGGCTTGGCGCAGCATATTTATAGTCTGTTTCGTCAATTGATAAGCGCGATGACTTTTCCTTGGAGCGTGATTGGATTGGGTACGGGCGCGTTTGACATGTTCTGCATGCTGAAGCTTGTCAACTTGATTATGGCGACGGCTACAACGCGCTGCACCATCGGTTCCGCGCACGCGGATGCTGCTAAAATATATGGGCAGACAGATGATGGCGGCTTGGGGAAGAAGAGGTCGCCGTGAGTGATGATTGCGTTCGTTGATGTCTACGTTGCGCGTGTGGCGCGAAAAGGAAAGGTTCCCGGCCCTTGTTCGTTTCGTTAAAACGTGTAACAAATACGTAAAGGGATTTTAGCTACCGGTCGGCGACCAACCAAGCTTGCCAGTTGCCTGGAAATGGTCGATCGAAGGAAGAGCTGGGTCAGAGCTTTCAGAAAAATCTGAGGAAACAGCGAGCCAAAGCAAGTGTCTTGGATGTCGCAGTTACCCCAAAATTACGGCGGTGGTCGTTTGTTGGGACAAAAAGATAGGAGTATGATACTGCCGTCGCCACAAGTTACAAAGCGGGTTTACTTTTTTTTTTTATTACACAGTACAACTCAGACACTCACAACGTAGGCACACTTACCCCTATGAATGCACATACGCAAACCCTACCCTATGAGCATCTTCGAAAACTGATCCGGCAAACCCTCGAGAAGATGACAGTACTGCCGTAATTTTCAAAGTGGAGTGTTTGAAAGAGCAAAATAGACTTATTCCAAAAATAAAAAGACATACACAAAAACAAAAATGTATGATGCAATACAAATATTATTTTGTCCCAGGCCAGCTGTAAATTACTTCGTGGTCCAAACTACTTTCAAATCTGACACGTTGCCGATCTTGGGCACTGACCAAGCGCTCTACATAGTTCACGTGTTATATCAAAGATTAATGCAAAATAATTGATCTAATAGACTTGTACTGTTTGAGTCGTTAGGGTCCTTTATTCTAAAGTCATCATAACAAATTGATATGTTAGTCAAAACTATTGCTCTTTATCTAATCCAAAAACGCTATAATGGATGTTGAGATCTTTATATGAACAATCTTGTATGTATCTATAGAGTCGATCATTGATATGCACGAGCGACATAGAAAAAATATGGTTACCATAGCTATATTTGAAGCATAAAAATAATGCGCACACCTTTTAGAATCTTAATTCAGCATATCCAAAGATCTAACTTATTTTTCATTTTTCTTTACGAGGATATTGTCGCTTGCAACACATGTATAATTTATTCATGTGAGAACATGATCATGAAAACCTATGAATTTTCAATCACTTTTTTTTGGCATTGGGTTAACATCTAACTATGAGCATAATATTGCAATTATAAGTCATTTACGTGCAGCTTTAGGTCTCTCAGAGATTAGACACTTCAAGCTTTGTTTTTCTAAAAATAAAATTGGTAAAAATTAGAAAACATGGTTCTAATCAATGGTTTTACGAAAATGTTGAATCCAAATAAATGACAAAGTTTATTTTCTTTATTTTTGTCTTACCAGCATACAGACATGTCAGGTTAATTTGCTCACCTTAACTTAATTCTACCAAATTTTATCATATCAAGCAGTGACAGAACTTCAACAACAGGACACATGTGTGCGTTTAGTAGTTTAGCAACTAAAATTAAAATTTACAAAAATTAACTTATTGGTGTATTTGAATTTGTTGCCGGGCCTGGGGGGGGGGGGGGGGGGGGGGGGGGCGCACTTGCACCCTGGTCGTGATGAGGCTCCACATGTAAGATAATATATTTTTTTTTCAAATTCTAGGCACTGTGTGGAATGATTTCTTTCTTTTCTGAGAGATATAACATGCATAATCCCAGCCCAAACTAGAATGCTGTCCAAACTCAATCTCGGTTGGTAGGTACAAGGTTATATTGACACTTTATCAGCCAGAACACTGCGGCTGCGTGAGGTTTATATGGACAATCGAAGGAAAGTACAACCAACTTAAGCGTCAAGCAGAAAATGCAACAGAACTAGATCAAGTTAACTGTTTTACACAAAGTGAAGCCGAAAGCATACACAGGGGTTACTTTGTGAGATGGGACTAGCAGGTCGTCTGAGAGGGTTCAAGCAATATTTTAGGCACGGGATGTTACATAGACATTATTCAATACCAATCATCTTTCATACCTAGTAAGAATACAGATTTCAGTAATATTATTATTGGTTCTGGTTTGAGATAATTAGTCTGTATTTTATTTTTCCCGTGGCACGAATTCATACATGGAATTTTTTTTTCTTAACAAGAGGGGACTAAGGACTATTGGTTATAATTTACCGGTAACGGTGCAAACAAGGAGTTGTCGTGGAAATACATATATATGCTCAAACACTCTAGTCCAGAAATGAAGTTATGATATTCTATGAATTAATTGATTGTGAACTATCCGCAACGTATGGTTATAATGACTGTTCGACAATAATAAGAACACCACCTATGTGCAATTTATCCTCATACTTTTTTTAACTATTAATCCCCAATATTTAGTTATAATGTACCAATCAGTTTCACTCAAAAGCATACGCAGATGGAGAAAGATGGTAATTCACTTATACTCTATTAGTTCTCACATACACGCTCCCGCAAGTCTCAAACGTGGATTTTAAGAAATTGTCGTCGTCACGATTCAGACTTGAGACATCCGGCTCTGATGATGTATTGAGCAACTATGCATTGACCAGTTGCAGCAAAAAAAGTTAAGCAAATGGGGAAAAGGTGCCAATTCTCTTATACTTTAACATTCAGATGATGTTTGTACAGATCATGAGCATGTCGTTGATCAATTGTTCACTGAAACTCTTATGATATGATATAGACACGGATATACTTGCCTAAATCAGGCAAGAGCCATACTTTGCTCAAGCAAATCATAGATAGTTGTATTCTATGGGAACTCCATACAAACAATTTTTTTTTCCCGGGAACGTGCATGAGTCACACATTTCATTAAGAAGTTAGAGACTACAACACAAACATTTGAAGTCATCACAAGGTTAACTCCTTACTAACGCCTCTTAATTGTCTGAACAAAAACCCGGTTGTGTATACTACACACTCCGAGATCAATAAGTTGAAACGTACTCTTCGATGTATCTAAAACATTATTCAGGAAATATAAATAAAATTCAGTAAGAACATTTTCACATTTTCTTTCGGAAGAGTCCCGGAAAGGGAACAATTTACAGTTACAAGACACTACAGTTAAAAGTAATGAGAAATGGAATTGAAAGAATGATTTACAAAGGTATCGCAATTGGTCAAAAAAAAAAAAAGAATCGAATTGGGCTGGAGAATTTTCAGTAGCCTTTGTTGTTGACCCTCCTGCAGTTCTGCCTGATCTCACCAGCGCTCCCTGTCAGCGGGCTAATGTTACCCATCTTAATCATGGACACGGCAAAGTTCTTGAAGAAATCCCTTTGGTTACCAGCGAACCGATGAACAATGGGAGCCGTGGTCGCCGCCGCCGCTGGATCGGACAACATGACCTGATCGGACTAGTACTTGTTGTCGAAACGGTTGGGCGTAACCTGGTCTAGGTTCTCGAGCGCACCATCGTCCCCCCCCCCCCCCCCCCCCCCCCCCCCCCCCCCCCCCCCCCCCCCCCCCCCCCCCCACCCCCCCCGCCGCGTCCGAGTTAAGACTTTTCAAGGTTACTAGTTGAATTCCCCGAGCGGTGCTGAGGGAAATTTAGGCAAATTTCAGATAAAAAGATTCAAATATTAATATAGCATATTATTACATTGGAGAGCATTAAGTAATTTAGAAACATTTAGGGGGTAAGGTCGATGTTTTTATATTTATGTGATGATAAGTAAAAATTAAATGGGAATAAAATATAAAGATTTTATCAATAACCACAAACTATATGATAATAAATAATGTAAATGGATAGATGGAAACGAAGCAAAGGAGCGATCTAACATTTTTTAACTCATGGAAAAAAGTGCTTGATGTCGGAAGCTTGACCAATTAAACTGAGAGAAGCAGTGCAGAATTCAATTGGAAATTGCAGCAAGATGATACATAAATTTCCATATACCACTCTCAATAGATTACACCCGACAGAGGATTGTATCAAAATGAGTTGTTACGGACTTTATTCATCCTGTGAACAATGATTCATCTCCTAAATAAGTTGTGGACCAAGCAAAGAGAACTTTTAACAGCCAAAGGCATCTACGTACGTAGGCACATTAGACAAATAAGAATCCTAGATTAATTAGAATACCATATCAGCGAAGGAGCTGAAGTGAAGAGTACTGAGATAACACTTTGATTTGCGAGCAAGAAATAATCTGCACAATCAGTTCCTGTAAATAATAAAATGTCAAGGTAAGTTCATCATAATTGACATGCTTATATATTAAGGAGTATATAGATAAGAATTGAGGCAAGAACACAATATGATACTGAGTAATTCTTCTTGAGCGTAATACTGAGTAATTTTGTCTGACAGATGACATATAGTACAGCAGAAACTGTGTCTTATACCCGGGGAGGGAGGGATGGTTATTGAACTACTGTTGAAGAGTTGCTGGCTCGCTGGCAGCGTTGGTGCGTTTGCCGACCTCAGATTGCTACGGCCACCAGCACTGACTTTGCTACAACCTGCAGAGCGAGGAGATGCAACGATCTCGTTCAGAAACAGGAGCAAGCATGGATGGGAGCATAATTACATGTTGCAGAAAAAATTGCGGGCAACCTGCCAAAGAGAATCTTTGGTTGAGGCAGCGGTCCATTGATGAATCAAGAGCTGTCCGTGTATATAACCACTACCATCTCCAACAAAATTAGCAGGGGAAACAGAAGGAATAGGCACCGTAATCGTCTGATCTTGAGGACAGGTTGCAGGGGCATATATATATGCTACTACTATGTGGGAGGGAAGTCAAGAATAATTGTGCCATTAAACTCAGGACTCTTGATTGGTGAGTAGTGGCGTCAGTTTTTGCCATATTAAAAGTATATAAAAGAAGAGGCAACGTATGCAATTGAATTAGTACTAATTAGACAACGTATGCATTGTATATTGAATTCATTTTGTTGGGGCACTAATGTGACGGATGGATTGAATGAAGGACTGACGGATAGGATGAAATATATCTTGGTGATCGGATGGTCTGGATTTTGCAGATGACGTGGCTTCACGAGGATTCAGCTTTAGAATGTTAGTGGGTATGACTTATATAGAGATTATAGATTATGGTTTGTGAGTGAAGTTAAAAATTTGCTGAAGAAATCTCTTATGTTGGTAGTTGTACGTTACCTTGGAGGGCGACGAGGTCAGTGTCGTCAAGGTTCACGTTTCTGAACTTCTCCTGGAGCGTCTCTAGGGGGTCGAAGAAGTTGGGGAGGTTGTTGGCGCTCTCGATGTTGGTCGTGGTGCTGTCTCGCCGGCCGAGTTGCACTCTCCAGCGTGGACCTCCAGCCTGCACCATGATTATTCAGTGGTTCAGCCACTTCGGTTCATGCAAGAAGCTTGAGCAGTAACAGAAGAACAACATTCGGGTGCTTACGAGTTCGACGGAGATCTCGGCAGCGAGAGCAAAGATGTCGGCGCAGGAGACGATGCCGGGGCACGCGTTCTCCAGCGCGCTCTTGATGTCGTCGACCACGGGGAAGCCACGCGCCGAGTTGTCGTTGGCGGGCACGTTCTTCTCGCTCTGGATCGCCGGGAGGTCGTCGTCCAGCAGAAGCGATCCGTCGCAGCCCTGAACGAAGCAGTCGTGGAAGTGGAGGCGGATGAGGCTGGCCGGGATGCGCGGGTCGGTGACGCGCGCGTCCTGGATCACGCGCCGGACGATGTCGTAGGCGCTGGGGCACGACTCGTCGTAGAAAACGCGGAGCTCAGCGCCGAGCCGGCGACCGGGGGATGGCCGTGAACTGCTCCGGCCAGAGCGAACAAGACAGCACAGTGCGCTGCCAACAGCAGCCCAAGAGAAGAGAAGAACGAGGAAGCGGCCATACACTTGTATACGCGTTTGAACCTAGAGTGCTACTCCCTCCGTTTTTATCTATTATCTTACTATTTGAAGAGAAAAAGAAGCCACCACGTTCGCTCTCAAGACCACAAAATTACCACGTTAATCAGAAAAAAAAAATTTAGACCATTGGATTTTATGAAGAATCAACGGCCAAGATTAAAGGAAGAGTCCACCGTGAAAATAACTCCTACAGATCAAACGAATCTATGTACAGAAGGAAAGAGTCCTGTGCACGGCAAAGGAATAAATAAAATATTCTATTCTATCCTAATACGTTACGCACCTGCAGTTCAATCTGAGAAATGGCACTTCATTTATTCACGGTAGAGACGCAGGCAAATAAAACATCGACATATAAACGATTCATATGTAGAGACGGAGGAGGCTAGGAGGAACAAGAACCGACTGACGGCAGCGGCGCGTCGCAACAGCAGCAGCGATCAACATCGATTCAGCGAAGAGCCACAGGACGAGGAGCAGCAGGATGCGACTCCGGAAGCTCAGAACGGGGAAGATGCATCGGCGGCGGCGGCGTTAAAGGCGGCAGCGCCCGACCAAACTCTCTCGACGATGATCTGGAGCAATGGAAAGATAGCGAACCCCTGCCCCTGTGCTGAGCGGATTATCTCACCACTAGCATGCCCAGCATCTTCAACTTAGACGATTACATCGGGACGGTCGACGTCGCCGACGAGTCACCAGACGATAAGGGACCTGCGGAGCAGCAGCAAGCGACATCCGTCAGGGGTGCCGTTTCACCTGACGCGCAGCAGCAAGCGACGCCGGAAGCTACGAACAAGGCAGCTACAGAAGCGGCGGATGATGACTCTTTAATTATGTAAGGCAAGAGATCATCATGTACAGCACACAAAGACCCGGCGTTGTTCACGAGTCAAAAATTGGTGCTAGGCTGGATTGATGTGAGAGGTTGTGGACTTGCTCCAACATCATTTGGAAATGCCAACGGTGAAGGATTTTCATGCAGGAAAGAGTGGATCATGTGAACGACAAGAAGAGTTCTCATGATGAGCTCAGGATTCACGACTGGAGATAGTAAAATCAGTGGTTTGGTGATGTGTTGCGGAGTTACATACTTTGCAACATTGGAAGAGCAGGGAAGCAAGGATGGAACAGAGCACTGCATGGTTATCAGCCACTTCCAGCCATGGACGTGGGGTATCTATCAAATGCTATGGAGGCAAGCAGAGAGACAACAAGGTTTCATATGCTTTGGTTAAATAGTCTATAGAGTACACTGAAGATGGTTGCTGCTGGGAGACACTTCACATAAGCAACTATCATCGACAAGCTTAAGTGGCATTGCACCAATGATAGTTTTTTTGGTTTTTTGTTTTTTGCGACGTTTACAAACGCAGACACGCACAAACACACGCACGAGTACTCACCTTTATGAACACAAGCACGCATTGCACCAAAGACATTTTTTTTGTTACCCTTATAAACCTCACGTGTATTGGAGAAAAGGGGAAATGCAATGCCAATACCTGTCAGAATCGAGCTGCACTTACTGCACTTCGATAGTGCCAGGAAATTAAGAAATACGGTAACAAAAAGTGGTTGTGAAAGGAGTAAGAAAATAGCTGAGAGTTGAGTAAGTTTGAGCTCTTGGGTTGACACGGCTGTTGTGTTAATACTTATCTATTTGCTAAAATATATCCTTTCGCAGCTACCAAGTGACATCGTGTAGTCGTGGAGCTGAAACAATGAAGACGAGCTTGGGCACAGCAAACTGGGCAAAGGCGGAGTTAGGGTGTTTGTGTCTGCAAGTGACATGAACATGTAACACCTACAAAGGTATGGATCAGCATGATGAGGAGACCTGGTCACCTGGGCTTGAATTGTGCAAGTCAGCAGTCACGGTAGATAAAACATGGTATGAATCTTCCTATACTATCAGGTGAATAAGCTGACTACATATAATTTAGTTTATCTAGATAATAAAACAAATTAAAACAAAACATATGTTTGAACCTATGAAAATTATGTAACGTGTCTAGCCGCGCAATTTGCGCGGGCCACCTGCTAGTTGTGGTGCAAAGAAGAAACTTTTTCACATTTTTCTTTCCAAAAAGAGAAGAAAAAAAGAACAGAAACATCTTACAGTTACAAAAACAAGACAAATGAAATAGAATGATTTACACAAATACCACAATTGGTTAAAAATCAATCAGTCATAACGAAGATCCTGATCAAAAGGAATTGGCGTCTCTTCATCAGTACTTCAGTAGCCTTTGCTGTTGACACTCCGGCAATTCTTCCTGATCTATCCATCCTTTCCAGTCAGCGGGTTAATGTTCCCGGTTCCCATCTTAATCATGGACGCCGCGAAGTTCCTGAAGAAATCCCTTTGGTTGACCGCGAACCGGTGAACAATTGGAGCGGTGGTCACGGCTCCGCGGGGTCGGACGGCATGACCTGGTCTGACGAGAGCTGGGCTCGCCCTGCAAGAGGCTGCCGTAGTAATTGTTGTCGAAAACATTGGGCGTGACCTGGTCACGGCCGTGCAATTCTGCTTTGTGAACTGGCACTGCACTTTGACGATTTTGTTGTTGAAATCGGTGCGCAGGCCATATAAAGAATGTCCTAAGTTTGAGTTTGAGGCAAAATTAAATGGGAATTAGATATGCTGAGCACGTTACCTTGGAGGGCGACGAGGTCAGTGTCGTCAAGGTTAACGTTTCTGAATTTTTCCTGGAGCGTGTTGAGGGGGTCGAAGAAGTTGGGGAGGTTGCTGGCGCTCTCGATGTTGGTCGTCGTGCCGTCTCGCCGGCCGAGCAGCACTCTCCATCGGGGACCTCCAGCCTGCGCCAAGTTCCATGATTCTATAATTTCAGAAAGACTAGCTAATTTCGAACAATATCGAAGGAGCTAGGAAGCGACGGTTGATCAGTGCAAGACGGCTAATCCAGGTGCTTACGAGGTCGACAGAGATCTCGGCAGCGAGTGCGAGGATGTCGGCGCAGGAGACGATGCCGGGGCACGTGCTCTTGATGTCGTCGACCACGGGGAAGCCAGTTGTCGTTGGCGGGCACGTTCTTCTCGCTCTGGATCGCCGGGAGGTCGTCGTTCAGCAGAAGCGAACCGTCGCAGCCCTGAACGAGCAGTCGTGGAAGTGGAGGCGGATGAGGTTAGCTAGCCGGGACGCGCGGGTCGGTGACGCGCGCGTTCTGGATGACGCGCCGGACGATGTTGTAGGCGCTGGGGCACGACTCGTCGTAGAACGCTGAGCTCAGCGCGTCGCCGGCGGCAGGGGATGGCCGTGAGCAGCTCCGGGTAGAGCGAGCAAGACAGCGCAGTGCGCTGCTGCTAACAGCAGCAACCCAAGAGAAGAGAAGAACGAGGAAGCGGCCATGCGCGTGTGCGGGTACGGCTACGAGTGTACGTATGACCCCTGACCAGGACCAGCTGCTATATATGTGGCCGTACACTCGTAGTTTGAGACCTATAATGTATGTAGTCTGAGATTCAATTTTTTTTTCTCAGTGTAAACTACTTCATGTTTCCAACTAATTCCTATTCTGACACCTTGCCCGATCCTGCACTGCCCGAGCATTCTAAGTATATTGTTCACAACTTCATATGTTTCATAAAGATTAATGCAAAGTAATTTATCTAGTACTGTTATAATATCCAGAGTACTTTATTAATTCTAATGGTCATAGTAACAAATTGATAAGTTACTCAAAACTGTTGCTATTTAATCCAGACTCCCGTACGACTTAGGTGATTTAGCGTAGATGGCATTGCTAAATGTGATTGCTCATCTCTACTTGCCGTTAGATGCTTGGGTCGTACCTCGGTCTACCACAAAAGTCATACCTATACTCAGGGTTGTTCGTTTCGTCTAGACCTAAATTTAGACTTATCACATCAAAGAGAATATTCTGTTTATGAGTATTAAATAAAATTATAAAACTAATTGTAGAACCTTTGAGCTAATTCGCGAGACAAATCTAAACTGGAGGAGGAGGGAGGGGGCATTGGCACCCCATGCAAAACTCAACAAGAGAGTGCAGGCGGAGCGCCCGCGCAGTAGCATGAGCTAGGTGGTCTCATGTAAAGTTGCTTTTTTCGCGAAAACATGTAAAGTTGCTTTACAGATGAGGTACCGAAGCTGCTTGTGTTGTCTCTCTCGGAACGAAATATTGTAGACACGTTCTAAGACTAATTTGCTGTCCAAATTGCAAAACGCGCAGAAAAAAACTTCAACGGGCATCTTACCCCGAACAAAAAAGAAGTCTACACTATGCACGCACAAACGTATTAGCATAGTACATTAGCTAATGAGACTAAGCTTGCTTATCACCGATGTAGTCTTGATGAATTTTTTCTGATCAAGGAAAAAATGAACTAGCACATGCAAGAAAAATTGCTTGCCCCCCTCCTCGATTTCACGCGCGGTGTAGATCTGGCTAGCTCGAGGTCCGGTCCTCCTCGGTGGCGTTACGGGCGGCGCCCTCCCTCGGTGGCGTCACGGCCGGCTTTCTTCCTCCGCGCGGCGTAGTCCGGAGAGCTCGAGCTCTGGTTGGATGCGGGCGGCGCGTGGATCCAACGAGGCTTAACGCATGTGCGTGCAGACGTTAGCACAACCCTAATTTTAAAGGAGATGTCTTCTTCTAAGTGACAGAGATTTTTTTCTTTGCGATGAAATTGTACAAGTCAGGCACTCACAACGCACGCACACTTACCCCCTTTGAATGCACATACGCAAACCATACCTATATGAGCATCTTCGAAGACTGAGCCAACAAATCCTCGAAATTGACAAAATCACCACTGGCAACTCACTGTCGACTGTCACGTCGCCTACCGATGAAAGCACAAAACCGTTAAATCACACAAAATTCGCTCCACCGAGAGTTGAACCTACTGAGGCACTTGTAACCACTAAACTAAAGGCCCTTTCGCCAAGTGACTGAAATTTTGCTAATCTCTCGGTCACTTTTTTTAGTCATTGGATTTCAATTCACTTGAGCAAAAAAAAAAGTTCTTTGAAAAAACAAAATTGTTCCATCTAAGAACTAATTGTTCTAGCAGTACAGTTCTATTGTTACATCAGTACAGATAGATTGTTCCAGCAGTGTCTTTTCATTGCTCTAAAAATGTGACTGAGAGATAAACGAAATCTCAGTCAACTGAGAACTATAACAAATCTCAATTTTAAATATACTTTTTGATACATCCAAAAAAGTATTCAAGAAATGCAAACAACATTTAAATGTGGTGTAAGAATATATTCACATTTGTTTTTAGAAGAGTGTTGGAAAAGGGAAAAATTTACAGTTACATGACACTTTACAATTACAAGTAAGGAGAAACGGAATTGAAAGAATGATTTACAAAAGTATCACAATGGTTAGAGGAAAAAATGGGAGTCGACCGCACTGTTTCAATAGCCTTTGCTGTTTACCCTCCGGCAGTTGTGCCTGATCTCTCCAGCGCTCCCGGTTAGCGGGCTGATGTTGCCCATTTTTATCATGGAGACGGCAAAGTTCTTGAAGAAATCCTTCTGGTTACCAGCGAACCGATGAACAATGGGAGCGGTGGTGGCCGCCGCCGCTGGGTCGGACAACATGACCTGATCGGAGTCGAGCTGGGCGCGGCCTTGCAAGAGGTTGCCATAGTACTTGTTGTCGAAACGGTTGGGCGTAACCTGGTCTAGGCTCTCGAGTGCACCATCGTCCTGCCCGCCGGTGCAGTTCTGCCGCGTGAACTGGCACTGCACTTTGCCGAATGTATGTGCACCTGAAGTGAAAGTATGTTGAGATCAGTATGTCTGCAGGCCAAATTAAGAATTTTCTAGGCTATGTTGGTAAAGGAAAGTTAAATTTGCCGAAATGTCTTGTGTTGGTAGTTGCAAGTTACCTTGGAGGGCGACGAGGTCAGTGTCGTCAAGGTTGACGTTTCTGAACTTCTCCTGGAGCGTGTTGAGGGAGTCGAAGAAGTTGGGTAGGTTGTTGGCGCTCTCGATGTTCGTTGTTGTGCCGTCTCGCCGGCCGAGAAGCACTCTCCAACGGGGACCTCCAGCCTGCGCCAAGTTCCATGGTTACGTCAGTTCAGGCAGACTTGTTTTGATTTTCGAACAATATTGAGGTGCAAGCCAGGCAGCGCTGCCGGCTGGTTGATCAGTGCAAGAAGGCTAATCCGAGTGCTTACGAGTTCGACGGAGATCTCTGCCGCAAGTGCGAGGATGTCGGCGCAGGAGACGATGCCGGGGCACGCGTGCTCCAGCGCGCTCTTGATGTCGTCGACCACGGGGAAGCCGCGCGCCGAGTTGTCGTTGGCGGGCACGTTCTTCTCGCTCTGGATCGCCGGGAGGTCGTCGTCCAGAAGAAGCGATCCGTCGCAGCCCTGACCGAAGCAGTCGTGGAAGTGGAGGCGGATGAGGCTGGCCGGGATGCGCGGGTCGGTGACGCGCGCGTCCTGGATTACGCGCCGGACGATGTCGTAGGCGTTGGGGCACGACTCGTCGTAGAACGCGGAGCTCAGCGCCGAGCCGGCGACAGGTGGGTGGCCGTGAGCAGCTCCGGCTAGAGCGAGCAAGACAGCGCAGTGCGCTGCTAACAGCAGCCCAAGAGAGGAGAATAGCGAGGAGGCCATACACTTGTATACGCGTTTGAACCTAGAGTGCTATGTGATCAGGGGTCACTGGAGAGGCTGCTTGATTGGCAGTGTAGAAATCTAGCTACCGGCGTTGGCTGCTTGCTTTGCTTCGTTGCAGCTAGCTGTGGAGACATTGCAGAGCTGGATGCCTTGGTGTGAGGGAAATGGCTTTGCGCTGCATATTTATAGTCTGTTTCGGTGATCGATAAGCGTGATGACTTTTCTTTATCTGGAGCGTGATTGGATTGGGTGCGCGCGCGTTTGACATGTTCTGCATGCGGAAGCTTGTCAACTTGGTTATGGCGACGGCCGCCGCGCGCTGCACCATCAGTTCCGCACGCGGCTGTTGCTAAAATATTTTGGCAAAAAGAGGATGGCGGCCGGGGGAAGAAGGGGTCTCGCCGTGAGTGATGATTGCGTGCGTTGATGTCTACGTTGCGCGTGTGGCGCGAAAGGAAAGGTGCCTGGCTCTTGGTCGTTTCGTTAAACGTGTATATAACAAATATAAAAAGGATTTTAGCCCGGAAGTGGTCGATCGATCGAAAGGAAGAGCTAGGTCAGAGCTTTCTGAAAATCTGAGGAAGCAGCGAGCCAAAGCAAAGCAAGAAACTTGGATGTCGCAATTACTCCAAAATTACGGCGGTGCTCGTTTGTTGGGACAAGAAGATGGGAGTATCATACTGCCGTCGCCACAAGTTAGAAAGCGGGTTTACTTGACATGCCATAGTTTGCTCACGCACAGTAATTTCAAAGTGGAGTGTTTGAAAGAGTAAACTAGATTTGTTCCACCAATAAAAAGACACAAAAACAAAAATTTATGATCCAATACAAATATTGTTTTGTCCCAGGTTTAAATTACTTCATGGTCCCAAAACTACTTTCAAATCTGACACGTTGCCGATCCTGTGCACCCAAGCGCTCTACATAGGTCACGTGTTTTATGATTAATGCAAAATAATTTATCTAGTAGAATAGTACTCTTTGAGTTTTTTGGGTCCTTTATTATTCTAATAGTCATGATATGTTACTCAAAAATATTGCTCTTTATCTAATCCAAAAACGCTATAATGGATGTTGCTATCTTTTTATGAACAAAATACAACTATCATGTATGTATCTATAGAGTTGATCATCGATATGCACATACGACATAGAAAAAATATAGTTCGATGATAATCATAGCTATCTTTAAGGCTTGGTTTTTCTAAAAATAAAACTGGTCAAAATTAGCAAGCATGGTTCTAATAAATGGTTTTACCAAAATGTTGAATCCATATAAATGCCAAACTTTATTTTCTTTATTTTGGTCACAGACATGCGTCACATGCCACGTTAATTTACTGACCTTAGTTTAATTCTATCAAATATTATCATATCAAGCAGCGACAAAACTTCAACAATACGACACACGTGTGCGTTTAGTAGTTTAGCATCTAAAATTAAATTTACAAAAATTAACTTATTGGTGTAGTTGAATTTGCCGCGAGCGGGGGGGGGGGGGGGGGGGGGGGGGGGGGGGGGAGGGGTCATTTGCACCCTGATCGTGAGCTCAAGCAGAAAATGCAACAGAACTAGATCAAGTTAACTGCTTTACACGAAATGAAGACGAAAGCATATATAGGAGTTATTTTGTGAGATGGGACTTGCACATCATCTGAGACTATTCAAGCAATATTTTAGGCACTGGGATGTTACATAGACCTTATTCAATATCAATCGTCATTCTTACCTAGTAATAATATAGGTATCGTAATATTAATTATCGGTATTCATACAAGGATTTTTTTTTTAACAAGAGGGGGCTAAGCACTATTGGTTATAATTACTGGTAATGGTGCAAACAAGGAGTTCTCATGGAAATACGTATATATGCTCAAACACTCTAGTTCGGAAATGAAGTTATGGTATTCTATGAATTAATTGATTGTGAAATATCCACACCATATGGTTATAATGACTGTTTATGAATAATAATAACACCAGCTATGTGCAATTTATCCTCATACTTCTTAACTATTAATTCCCAACATTGAGTTATATGTACCAATCAGTTTCACTCAAAAGCATACGTGGATGGAGAAAGATGGTAATTCACTCATACTCTATCAGTTCTCACATACAAGCTCCTACAAGTCTCAAACGTGGAATAGAAGTGTGTTGCAATTTATTTTAATAAATTGTCGTCGTCATGATTCATACTTGAGACATCCGGCTCTGATGATGTATTGAGCAACTATGCATTGGCCAGTTGCAGAAAAAAAAAATAAGCAAATGGGGAAAAGGTGGCAATTCTCTTATACTTTAACATTAAGACACTACCGGAAAACAGAAATTCGCCGTGTGTACAAATGTTTGCCGTGAGCTTTCTGTCGGGCACACGGCGAAGAGGTTGGTTGCCGTGTGCAGAACGAAAGGCACACGGCAAAAAGAGGGCACACGGCAAACAGGCTGTTTGTCGTGTGCCTAGAGGCTAACGCACGGTAAACACACTGTTTGCCGTGTGCCCTGGATCAGGACGCACGGCAAACTCTGGCCGTTAAGCTATGGCCGAACGGCAAGCGCCGTCCGTTATTGGGCCCACAGTTTGCCGTGTGCCAGAGACAAGGCACACGGCACACAGTTATTTTTGCCATGTGCGCAGTTCTGGCACACGGCAAACAATAATTTTTTTTTTTTTGCATTCCACCTCTACAACCTTTTCTCTAATTTTTATATATTGCTTGGTTTCCTATGTTTCAATATGGAGCATTCTCGTTCTGTTTAGTATATGTAACCAATTTATTTCATTTAAAAGATTTTTTCCGAATAAGTGAAATTTGAACTGCAGGTGCAAGAAATAATAGGATAAAGTGAGTAAAAAAATGATATTCATGATATTAAGGCTAGTGTAAGGCCTTATCCAGTAGTTTGAATGAAATTTTAAAAATTGTATTCACGAAACATTATCACGACCATCGGAAGAAATAGTATTTAAACTCTATACAATTCAAACGAAGTCTGAAATTCATGAAATTTGTCAAAATATCATTTTATCATATACCAAGTATGTACTAAATAGTTGAGCTGTTTTTGCATATTTTGTCACGTACGATGTTTACAACCTGAAGATTCCCGATGAAGTTCCATACAGAATAGAAAAGATGAGGTTAAGTTCATAGATGCAAAGATGTTCGAATTTGAATTTCAGTTCAAAAACTTTGTAATATACACAATAGACAACACAAAATGCTTCACCTTTATTTTTAGTTATATTCGGACTATTTGATATATTTAATGTCATAACCGACAATTATATCATTTTAATTTGTATAAATTCAGTTTAACCAATAAGTAAATGAAATAATAATTTTTGTGTGTGCCAAATTAATATTCATTTGTCCAAGGCATTATATTAGCTTTTTAAAAAGGTACTTTAAAATCCTCAAGTAAATGCGCATTTAGAAAGTTATGAAGAAAACCTGGTTCGTGGTAAGTGAAAACAAAAATTACTTTGTTCGCCGTGTGCCATGGATCTGGGCACACGGCGAATGGGCTAGGATATGCGCGTTTACAAATTTATGAAATTAAACCTGATTCGTGGTCAGTTAATAAAAAAATACTTTGTTCGCCGTGTGCCGTGGGCCCGGCACACGGTGTGAAGTTTCTATTCGTCGTTTGCCTTGGATCTGGGCGCACGGCGATTCGGCGACGACTTATCGGAAGCGCCTTCTCTCTCGCGCGCTCTCTGTTCCTCACTCGCTCTCTTTCTCACAGGCTCACCGGCGCTCGCTCCCTCCTCCGCCGCCCGCCCTCCCTTCCTCCGCCGCCGCGGCGCGTCCTCCGACGCCTCCGCGCTGCGCCCGCCGAGCCGCGCGCCCCCGGCCACCCGCCCCGAGCTGCGCGCCCCGGCGACCCGCCGAGGCCGCGCGCCCCGGCGACCCGCCCCGAGGCCGCGCGCCCCGGCCACCCGCCTCGAGCTGCGCGCCGCCGGCGACCCGCCCAGGCCCGCGCCCCTGGCCACCGGCCCCCGAGCTGCGCGCCGCCGGCGACCCGCCCCGAGGCCCGCGCCCCCGGCCACCCGGAGCCCTTCAACGATGAGCGCGTACAAGACGCCCAACCCGGAGCCCTTCATCGACGCCGACCCGGCCTTCAACCGCCTCCTCCTCGCCGCCGAAGGCCGCGCCGTCGACTGCAGCTACCCGTCGCCACGCTGCTCGTCTCCTCCATCGCCACGCTGCTCGGCGCGTGCTCGCTGCTCCTCACCAAGGGCGCGGCGCACAAGCGGCTCCACTCAGCTCACCCTCACCCGCCGGCGAGCGGTGATTTCCCTCTCGGCTGCAAGGTTCTGTTTTGATATGATTGCAAATTGAAACTCAGTCTCTGTGGTGTTCAAATTGATATGATATGCATGCAGGGAAAAGAAAGAAGATAAGACAGTATTATTAGATCTTTTGTGGAAGATGACATAAAACAAACAAATGTGTCATATATGTCCACATGGCCAAGGATATTTAGTTTGAAAAACTTAAGGTAGCTAGAGCCTAGAAATGCAGATGTTAATTTGAATAGAGAAAAGTAATACAAAAACTTAAGATAGCTAGAGCCCGAGAGTAATTTAAGATTTTATTTGAAACAAATTAGTTAGTTAGCTAATTTTACTTAGCAATTTCAGTTAGCAATTTTAGTTTCATATGTAGTTAGTTATCCAATTGAGTAAGATAATGAAGTTACATCAATCATGAAGATTTTATTCTAGTTACACATCAATCTTATTTTGCAGGAGAAGAGGCCTTGGAGCTGAACCGGAGCACCAACTGATGGCGTCTTTCCACTTCCCAAACATGATGATCTTTGATGAGGCTGAGGTCAGGTGCAATGATGCAAATCTTTTAGGCCTCGTAGTACTTATGAAGAGCCAATCTCCCTATGCCTTCAGTGAGATCGATCGCATGACGATAAAGGAGGCCTTACAGACCCAGACGGGTGTGGTGCTTCCGGTACAGCAGATCTCCCGGTACCTTTCTGATTATGTGCTGTTCGCCGGCTCATTCGATGCAACCAATCGGATCTTGAGTAGAACATCCCTTCAAATTGAGGGACATCACATTGCGATGTTACCACTGACGCCCCTGTATGGTGAGTGCGTAGTAGCCATTGATAACACAGTTCCCAACTTCGAGATACAAGCTACACCCCCACAAATTACCGATAATTACCAACCACTGAAGATTGTCGTAACTGGACTGCCACCAGTCTTTTGGAACCAGCCCGTTCTAGTATCTAGAATCTTCACGAACATATGTGAAGTTACCAAAATCCGTTTGAGGCCGCATGATCTCGCATTCGGCATGTTAACACATGCACGCCCATCAAGTATACCTAGGATGGCCCATATTGGCATCCGCAGAAGATGTGGTTCCTTACTGAGCATATGGCCAATTTGGATTAAGGTACAACCAGATCCACCGGGTGATCCAGAGACAGTTCAGGCCAACGGTAACTGCAGTTACAACAGAACCTTGCTCCGATAATGTTACATTATTTCCTCTAACAATTGTCACTCTTACTGCAGAAACCCGCCCACGACTCCGCTACACACTCTTTCGGCAACAAAATGGTGCCGCGGGTGCGGGGACTTCCGGGACAGAAGGTGCACATGGAGCAGGTCGTCAGCAAGCAGGTATGCTACAACCAGTCTATACATCGCCCCCTAACTACAAACTTAAGCACCTATACAGTCCAAAAACTGCGCTATCTCATGCGGATCCCTCATGCATCAGGTTACTTTCTTGAAGCACCCGATTCATCAAGCGATGGTTCGACCGTAGTATCGGAGACACCATCAAACGAAGGTGGCACTGTAGTACAGGAGACAACATCAAACGAAGGTTCCACCGAGATAATATCAACTCTCAAAAGTCCCTTCAGCCATGAATGTTCCTCTGAGATGATGTGACATCACGTCTCAACACCGAAGGGTACATTTAGTTGAACTTCAATCCTTATGTATACAACTATCGAATTAATTAAAACAATAGTCCAGCCGTCTCTTTGCTAACACTTCTCCTTTACAGCTAAATCCAAAGATGAGGAGACGCTCGAAGGGGCAAGTACTCAAGAAAAGTACACCGGAGACGCCGCGAGCTTGGTTGTGAACTGTTGTTGTGAACTTCTGTTGTGAACTTATGTTGTGAATTCTGAACTTGAGATGTGAACTTCAGTTGTCAATGTTGTGAACTTGTGATGTATTTGAACTTATGTACCCTTTTATTTCTATGGATTTGCTTATGTGGACATGTGATGTGTTTGAACTTATGTGACATATGGATGATATGGATGATGTATGTGACATATTGGTGATATATGTGCGTATTGATGATATATGTGTCGTATTGATGATATATGTGATATATTGGTGATATGTGTGATATATTGACGATTTATGTGTTATATGTGTATTTTTGATGATATGTGTGATGTCCGAGGCTATAAATAACTGAAAGTGCATCTAGGCCTCCCTTGTGGGTTTTGGTGATAAAGGACAAGTGAAAACAACCCCAACTGTCCAACATTCCTCCTCAGTGACGGAACTTCCGACACCCGTCGGAACTTCCGTCAACCTCGCCCAAAATCTATACAGAAACTTCTCGTCGGAAGTTCCGCCAGACGAAGGAACTTCCGTCAATTGACGGAACTTCCGACGCCTGTCGGAAGTTCCGCCGGCCTTCGGGTTTAATCCCCCAAGCGAGAGAAGTTACCCCTTCATTCTATCCATTCACTCTCTCTCTTTCACCGAACCGATCCCTAAGGCTCCAAAGGCGATTTTGGCGTTCAACCACGGATTTTTGAAGAGGATCCGTGCAAAGGCTTCTCCAACTCTCGGAACTTTCGTGGCTCACCTTCGAATCGATCTCCCGCTCTCCAATCCCTTGAAAAAGGTATTATAGAGCACTTTTCCCGATCTTCTTAGACAAGAGGTTTCCTTTCAATCTTTTTGGATAGCTTAGTTCCCTAGCAACTAGTCTTTGATATCCTAGAAGATCTCTTGTTTCCCGTGGTGGATGTGTGTGCATTGGACGTTTCTTGCACGGGACTGCACAACGACGGAAGTTCCGCCAGGTATCGGAAGTTCCGTCAATTGGCGGAACATCCGATACATGTCGGAACTTCCGCCGCTGTGCAGTGCTTTGCAACTAGTTTCAATTCCTCCATGTCTACCATGATTGATCCCATGTACTTATCTCCTGTTCCTGACTGCTTTGTGAAGGACTGAGGATGGACTCAAGGCAGGGTCGGCAGAAGAGGGCAGCGAACCGCAACAGTCAAAGCTACTATGAGTCCGATCCTTCCGCGGATGAGCGTGTTCAACCTCCTAGAAAAAGGGCTGCTGGACGTGGTGGTATCCGCATTGAGGAGACAGCTAGAACCATGCATGTGGAACGTGGTACCACCATGGCATCTCAGAAAAGCACAAGCCGGGGCAAAGGAAAAGCGGCAGCTACATCCGGTGATCAAGAAGAGGGTGGTGCAAGTGGGGAGAAGGTTCATGTGACCAATGTCCACATTCATGCCCCTGTTGAGAATCCTTTTCATGATTATCTAGACTACAAGAGGTTTGTCAATCGTCTCAGAGAACGTCGCCAAGTTAACCCAGGGGAGAAGGAAGAGAGAGAGGCTGAGGATCCCCGCTTTCACACTTGGTTTCAGCAAGACTTCTACTACTCTTTTGTGATCAAGCACCCAAAGAAGTACATCATATCAGAAATGCAGTATATTGATTGGACCTACATGGAAGACTAGCAAAATCCAGTGTTCAATGATATTATTGCAGCATGCAAGGCAAAGAATGTGTATGACTTGATGGGTTTTTGTTATGATTGGAATGCTGAAGTGATCTGCCAGTTCTATGCTACTCTCTGGATCTCTCCGGCTAGAAATGGCAAAGTTCATTGGATGACTCAAGGTCAACACTTCTCCATCACTACCAAGAAATTTGCTGAGTACTTTCACTTTGGAAGGGATGATGCGAGAAGAGAAGACATCACCACTGCACCATCTGTGGAAGGAGATGAGCTGAGGTCCATGTACTATGGTAGACAGGCTCAGCTTGGAACCATAAAAGGTCTCCGCCCCTTCTACTTTGTGCTGAACCGCATGTTTCGGAAGACTCTTGTCCCAAAGGAAGGTGATGCCTCTTCAGTTGTTGGACTTTCTCGGACCATTCTCTACCAAATGAATGATGATGAAGCTGAATTTTGTGTCTTTGGTATGATTGTTGATGAGATCTACAAGGCATCTATGGATACACGCCGGAGTTTCCCATATGCTCCATACATCATGTACATGATTGAGCAAGAGACCAACATGGTGTTTGACAAGGAGTGTAAGCATCAACCGCTTCAAGTCAAGCCATACAAGAAACCAGCCTGGCTCACAGTTGGTGATGATGAAGAACCTGCTGCCTATGAACCCACTGCTCCTAGTGGATCCTTCAGCCATCCTCGACGCTCTAGGCCATCCAAGCCCGAGACAGTCTCTGACACTATTCTCTCTTTCTTCAAGGGCATCTTCAACATTTGTCGCTCCAATGCTGTTGAGATTCATGAGAACAAGAGGAGGATCAAAGCTCAAACTCGTCGCTTCAAGTCATCTCTTCGTGCTCAGAACTTGCCTTGCTCTCCAGATGGCTCTGAGGTGGAGGAAGATGAGGAACCACAGTTTGATGACCCCATAGAGCACTATGAGGCAACCCACCGAGCCTACAATGAGAGTGCTGCCGCTTCCTCTTCCCGTATGCAACGTGATGATGATGAGGAAGCCGATGATGATGAGGAGACCGAGGATGATTGTCAGACCCCATTTCTGGAATCTACTGTGCATCCTGTATCAGTCCCTGGATCAGTAGCTGATACGCACAAGAACACAGATATGATATTCAAAAGCATACTTCGCATAAATAAATAAGTATGATACCTGATATAGGACCCTTAGTGGCGGTACGACAAGGATTCAAAACTATCCAAGTACATCCGACCCACTAGAGGTGAAGCAGACAGCGGAAACCATAGCCCAACGCCACAAGCAAACTTGAGAAGCAGAACCGAAAACCCAATCGTCGTCATTCTCTACGAAGTCTTCTCCTACTAAACCAACAATTGCAAACACGTGAGTACATAAGGTACTCAGCAAGCCCTACACTACACAAGGATATATATACATGCATATTTGGTCTTAGCAAGGAATAGGCTGTATGGTTCATTTGCAGCAAGCAAATTTTATGCAAGGTTCACTAAAGCAGGTGAAGGAGTTCTTTAGATAAAACAGAAGTAACTGTCAATATTTTAGTTGGTTGGCCCTGGGGGAGTATGAAGCATTCCCGCCAGTTTCCAAGTTTTTAGTTGGGCCTTCTGACCTCAATTGGTCATAACGACCCGGCACACTTGCCATCACTTCCAAATCACGAGCAGACTACTGCTCACTCACACTTCAAGGAGTGAGAGGTGGCTAATCATATCGAACTCAACATAGATGCGTCATATGCCGTGACAACGTCCATCCGGATGAATTTTACACTCTGCAGAGATTGTACATCTTTCCCCACGGGCTACGCACCCTTAGCTAGAGGATACGTAACGCCTAATCCATCTTCTCCGAATAGTCTCACAAGTCCACCACGAAATCACACCCAGGGGCTTGTGACATGAAAGGTCACTGTGACTTGAAAGGTCACTGGCACAATACTCAAGGTACATCATGCTCCTGTAACGAATAACAGGATCCTGTAACGAATAGCAGGACATGCGATATTCCCGTAACTGATAGCGGGATTCCCGTAACTAATAACGGGTTTCGCAAGCCGGACCACGGGTACGTTTCCCGCGTCTTTTCCTGAGCTTTCGTTGCCTCTACTGGCCTCCAGATGGAACTTGCGAGAGCACCAAGAAGGTAGGGTAGGTCCTTCCCATACAGGTTCCGTGGTTGTACGAGAATCATCTTGTTAAAGGTTGAATGAACCGGTCCTTATATGGCCGGGCAAGCACCATGTCCCACACTAGGGGCCTATCACAACATCACAATTCACTAATGGCCTTGCCCGCAGTCCAACCCATCCCATCACCGTCTCCATCAACATCACCTAACACAGTTGTGCTACTCCCAACCCCAATTATCACACACACCACCAATACTCATTTCACACATTTGTAAAAGCATATATATGAATACGGTGTGGCAATGTAGAAACATTGCGAGGGGTCCTAAGCAATCTAGTAACAAGGTGAACGTGCCATCATAGAAATGATGGAACTATCCTAAGGTTATCAAGGTGACAGGTAAACAATGGTAAACAAGGGTTTAGATATCAATGCCTAAGTAACAGACATCAATATCAAATAGCAAGTAGGACAATAACTACACAATCAGTAAAATAACAAGTAATGCATAGTACGAGAACAGGCCATATAGGTGCATTGCGAAATCAGTAGGTTCAATCATGATCAAGGAGAAGTAGAGCTTGCCTGAAGAACGCTATCCTAATCCTTCGATTCAGAATCTTCAGCTCTTATGTCGAGGTCGATATCTTCAAGTTCTTCCTCAGAGTTCGTATCTTTCGTCTCGTCCTTGAGTTTTGGATTCTTCAGCTCGTACTTGAGGATTGGATCTTTCTTGAATTCGTCTGGCTCTTCCTAGGGTCTTGCGTAAGCTAGCGCATAGAAACATTACGTATAAACAACTACCGCAAAAGAAATAAGGTCGAAAGAACCAATAAAATCCAATTAACCCCGATAAGGACCAAGAAGAAGAATCAATAAAATTCCAAGAAGTGGCTATGGTTATGCGGTGCACATTATTTATGAAAGATTATTTATTATAAGTTTTATTCATGGCCTTATAAGGGCCATATTCACCTAGACAAACTATTAATCCTAAGTTTTTCTTAAAAGAAGCAAGGGTGCAACCTTATGGTGAGGATGATGAGATGCATATGCTTTACTGATGGTGATTGCGTGCATATCTATTATATAAACTCTAAGTTATTTCTATTAAAGAGCAGGGGTGGTTTGAAAAGAGGGTGTGCAAATGCATCAGATTCGTAAAGCAACTAAGCATAACATGAGGTTTATTAAGGTGACATGGACTAGGTGAAATGATCATGCACATGCAATCATATGTAAATTTAAGAGTTATACAATCTATAGTTTAAAGATTATATTTTATTTGCAAGCATTGATGAGTTTATTAGCATAACTAAAGTTATTCATTGAAAACTATCATGATTGCATGTAGGCATTAATGTACTTGTGCAGCTCATGCATGCAATGCTGTATGCAACATGCAACAGGTAGGAATTATTTATCAAATAAACTTTGTTTTATGATGTTGATGAGCTTACTGAAACATAAGGGTTGTTTATTTAAACGCTTTGCATATGATCCAATGCATGAGGGTGCAAGATTAAATACATGGTCTAGTCATGACATGCGCTAAGAAGGCAATAAATAACGAAGGAATAGCCTCAAATAACAGCAAATGAAATACCAATAAGATTCTCAAATAACTGACATCAAATATAAGAGGTGGATAAATCAATAAACTAGATAAATGGCGAGGACAACATTGGATTAGGTTTGATTAAGCGATAACTGAGCTAGGCTAGGGTTAAAGCTAGGTCGTGATGAAAAGAGGTTACTATACTTGAGGTGGGACGGTACGACGAGAAGAGGTGGAATGGTTCAACAAGAGGGTTTAGGTTCAACACTAATAGTTGCGCTATGCGAGATTAGCGAAGAATGACTTGTTGAGATAGGACTTATCGGGCGAGGGAAGAACATGGGGTATTGATGGCTTGCGGATGTGGGGTGGAGCTCCACGGACAGTATCAAAAGATACTACGCGTTTCTACGAACGCGTGAGCGCAAGAATCGCTCAAAACGGAGCTCAGATGGAAAAGATATAGGTGTTTAAAGATTTTAGGGGCTTGTTTGCAATTACAGAAAAGATTCTAAGGACCCATATGTAAGAACAGAAAAGTTTAAGGGACCTTTCTGTAATTAAGAAAAAGTTTAGGGGTCTCAGTGTAAAATGGTAGGGGTTGAAACGTAATTATAGGAAAGTGTAAGGGGGTTTCTGTAAAAAGACAGGACCTAAACAGAAATATAATAAACTAGAGGGGTGTATCTGTAAAAGTACAGAGGCTGGGGATTTTCTAGGATTTTCGGATTTATTCTTGTATTGGAAAAGGCATGGACTGGGTTCACAGGTTCTGTGGTCCGGGTCCATGGCTCGGGTCCATGGTCCACGGTGGACCGGGTCAGGCTGGACCATTGATCGTGAGATGAGCGGCTGAGAAAAACTGGGAGAAGGGGGCGGCGGCCGGCGGCGACTGGGCGGCGTAATCGCGGCGGAGGTCCGCCGGAGTTGGCCGGAACGGCCCCTCCGGTGACCAAAACTCGACGCGAGGAGTGCGGGAGAGAGAGAAGAGGAAGGGGAGTTCACCTAGGCGGTCGCGCGAGGTCGGGAAACGGCGAGGCGGCCTATCGACGACGAGGTGCGGCAGCTCGACGGTGGCGCTCGGCGGGAGCTCTGCTCCTGTGCTCCTCGAGCTGCGCGGAGGAGTGCGAGAGGGGCGTGGGAGCACGGTGGAGCTGCGCGGTGGCTCGGCAAGGGCGGAGATGGCTCCACTCGGCGCGGCGTCAAGCTCCCGACGGCTTCAATGGCGACGAATGCTCAAGCTAGGGTTAGGGTTCGGGGAAAAAAAGGAGAGCGGCGCAGAGAGAGAGAGCGGAGGGCTTAAATAGGCGGAGGAGGGGGAGAAGCTTCGAGGCTAAGGGTTCGCCGGTCAAGGATTTCGGCGCCTTATCCGGTCCGGCGGCGTCGGCGGCCTTATCTCTTCGGTCAGCGCGAAGTCAAGGAAAGCGGCGGCATGGGCGATGTGTCCGCGATGACGGGAGCGACGGAGTGGCTACAGAGCCGGAGAAAGCGACGGGGAAAAGAGAAGGACGGCGGCGATTCGCGGTGGCCGGCACTTGGACGGCGAAGAGGCGAGGGAGCACTGTGGCGCTTGGTTAAAGCTGCAACAGCGGTGTGAACGCGGCAGAGGACGTTGCGGCGCTGCGGCGGCCTTGTCGCGGAGCTCTTGGCAGCTGGTCGTCCGACACGGCGTCGAGCTGGAGGGTGGCGACGGCACGTCGGCGGCGGCGTCAGCCTGCTCCGGTGAGCTGGAGGAAGAAGGAAGGAAAGTTGGGCCAGGCTGGGCCAAGCTGGGCTGCGGCCTGGGAAAGGAGAAGAGAAAAAGAAAAGAGAGGGAAAGGCGTGTTGGGCTGGGCCGAGCGGAGAATAAGAGAGAAAGGGAAAGAGGGATGAGGCCCAGAGGGAAAAAGAGAATGAAGATTGCTTTATTCTTTTATGGGATTTTGATGGACTTCAAATTTGAATGGGATTCAAATTTGGGAAAGGAATCAACTTCAACAAACAATCCAAATAAATCAGCAAATCCAAAAATGCATATGGTAATATTTATGCAGGTTTTTAATTCCAATTTTTCAAATTGAAGGTGAATTTGCTAGGGTTTAACATCTAATTATTTTAATTTGTCGTAAATGCAAAAAGCTCAAATTTTTAGTAGATTTTAAATGTAAGCAAACACTTGAGCATAACTTTTATATTCTGAAATTTCCATTCTAGCTAACTTTGAATTACTTTTACTAGTTTTATTTTAAAATCTTGATGAGAAGGAAAGAAATAAACAAAAATTTAAAATCGGAGTGACTTTTATTCCATTTAAACTTTGATTTAAAATTTGGGCTGTTACAGATCTACCCCACTTAAAAGGAATCTCGTCCTCGAGATTCAAACGATCTTCTGGATGGTGTAGCACTTGTCTTGCGTCTTCTTGCTTGACGGTGGTAACATCCAAAATTTTGTCGGAGGCTTCTTGATGCTGCGAGCTTTGATAGAGGATCCTTTCTATCTTTGTGATCTTTGGCACTGCGGATCTATGTAGCAGAGGTCCTTTCTTCGAGGTGCAAGAGGGGTCCTACCCCACTTAAAAAGGATTTTAACTTGGGGTACCGAAGATAACTTTCGACTCCTGTTCAGTTTATCTTATCCAAAGGATTAAGGCGTTTCTCATTGTTCCATGGGTGGCTTTTCCAAATGCCTTTTCCAACTTATCCTCAAAGGTGGGTTTGCTAAGAACTTTTACCAGATTCGGAAGGTAAGTACATCGCGATCGGTGTAGCTTGAAGTCTGACCTTAACCAAGACTGATAAACCATATAACTTATTTCCATATCAACTTTTGATACAACACTTTATTCTTAGCACAAAGCACAGAGTATAACAGGTTGCTCATACTATGAGACCTTTACATAGGGTTTGTAACCTTTGATATCCAAATTCGAGACGTGGTAGGTCTGAGCTTAGAAGAGGATGATCATTCATTGTCTCGATTGACATTTCCAGGGCAATCTGCTGCAAAATGCCCATGATTTCGGCACAAGTAGCACTTCTGATTTGCTCGTGGTACCTTCTTTCCTTGTGGCTTGCCTTGGCTGCTCTGCCTATGCTTATTGGATCTTTTCGGACCACGAGATTTGATGAACAGCTTATTTCTTGTCTTCTTTCGAGATTCCAGCGTCGGAGAAGATTTCCATTCTTGTACCTCAAATTTCCCTTTTGGTTCACACAACTGGATCTCATTGCTTTTGTCATTTTCCTGATCTATCAGTGCTCCTTCAAGTAAGATGGTCCGGTTCATCAGCGTGTTGAAATCTGGGTAGATTTGAGTGACCAGCTGTATTTTCAAATTATGATTAAGACCTTTCCTGAAACGATCCTGCTTCTTCTTATCAGTGTTGACTTCATCTGGTGCATACCGAGCTAATTTCATAAACTTTCTTATGTACTCGTTCACTGTCATTGATTCCTGCCTGAGGTCACGGAATTCATCTGCTTTCATATCCATAATTCCTGAAGGGATATGGTATTCACGAAAAGCTTGTTGAAATTCATCCCATGTAATACCATCTTGCTCTGCAACTGTTTCTTTGAAATTATCCCACCATTCTCCAGCAGTTCCAACTAGCTGGTGTGCAGATAACATGACTTTCTCTTGGTCATTAGCTGCGACTACATCAAGTTTCTTGGTGACATTCTTGATCCAGTCATCGGCAGCTAAAGGGTCATCAGCAGTGCCATCGTAGACTGGTGGCCTGAGTTTCATAAATTCTGTTATCTTGGAGTTGATTCCATGGTTGCTCATTTGTTCCCGAGAAATTACTTCCAACAGTTGAGTCTGTTTGGCCATCACTTCTGTGAGGTTGACCAGTGGCGGTGATGGTTCTTGAGGCACCTCATTAGAACCATGGTCATTGTTACTATTGGTCTCTTGATTGCCTTCTTCCTCACTGTGGTGAGACACCTCATGTTCCTCGCTATGGGCTGCGGAGGGTCTTCTGGTGCTTGATTGGTGTTGTTGCTGAGTGGTTGGCTTCTTCCTCTTGTTAGTTTCACCTCTTGCAGTTCGTCCAGCGGTGTCATGATCTTCAAGAACTTTTGCCTTGCGCTTCTGTCGGGTCTGAAACCTGGCAGATTTCTTTGGCGGCATCCTGGTTACACCAGAAAAGATTTAGGCTAGGTTTAGGGAAGGGTTTAGGTCTTAAGCTGTTGTCAAGCTGCTATCTAGTTATTTAACTGTTGTTATTATTGTTATTATTCTATTTAGTTCGATTGAAAGCACACAATCATAGAAAATAAGGAGCTAAAAATCAACAAAATCATCGAATCACACAAACAACGTGATTTATTTGTTGTGGGCTCATATGTTCGAGCTAGGAACGAGGTTTAGGCTTAAAGGTAGGATAACTATCGATTTTGATCGTCCTCAAAACTCGACCAATAGTCCGTTGACCAAAAGAAATCGAGAGGGTCATATGACTTAGTCGGATAAAGAAAAACCATTGCTCACATTTTCGCATCAAAAGGGCTTCATCGTCTTGATGTCTGACGTTGCTTGAGTTGGTGTTGCACTACCATTGTGCTCCATATGAGGTTGAGCTTTTACTTATCCAATTCAACTCATGTTTAAACATTGGTTGTAAAATCATTCCACGTTTCCATAAGACAGATACTGATTCTTTTATTGCTCATGAACAGAAGTACAATTCCATTCAACACGATTACAAGGTGCCTTGTCTGTAGGGACAACTAGCTATCATATGTCCTGGGTCCTTACAGTGGAAGCAAACTCTTTGCTTTTTGGTAGTGTTGCTCTTGGTTGCTTTTGAGTGAACCTCTCGTGGTTGGCTCATGTTGCTTGTCGACTGACGTATGACGACTGGTTGCTGAAGACTAGGTCCCACTATAGGACGTGGAATGGGCAACGAATACTTTGACTTCTTGAGATCCTCTGATGTATTCTGACCAGATCCTTGCACATTAGACTTCCTCTTCTTGCCACAGTTCTTGTTGACATCCTTGGGTCGCATCAGTTTTGCGAGATCCGCAATTTCTTCACCTATCTTCTTCACAGACTCTTCTAAGTTGCTCAACCTTTCAACTGTACTAGCGATGACAGTAGGTGACATTAGGTACGTGCCATCCATGTTATTCCAAACTCTTTGCTCTTGATGCTTTTCTTTTACTGAAGATTGAATCTCAGTAGATGGTGCTGAGATTTGAGAAGCTTCATTTCTCATACTGGTCTCTGCAGTTCTTGCGTTCTTGATTGGTTCGTAGGAGGGGCAATCAGCGAACTTATGTTCGAGGCTGCGGCAATTGAAACATGTCCTCTTGGTGCTCATAGCGGCATTGCCCTTGTTCTTTCTTTTAGGAGCCACATATGGTTTGCAGTAAACCTGATATAATGTGTTCTCCACTTCTATGTCTTCGTAGTCGGGGTCGTCCATTTTGGTCGAGCGTGCCTGTGCAGACATGGCGAGTTGAGAAGTGACTTCTGCGGATGATCAGGAGAGGAACGGAAGATTTTCAAAGATGGGGGAGAGGTACTATGGAAGATTTTGTAACTAGTTTTGAAAATAGTCATTTTCGAACGCGACAATTCCTAGGTTTTCGTTCTACGGTCAAGTAATGCTCTGATACCACTCTGTCAGACCCCATTTCTGGAATCTACTGTGCATCCTGTATCAGTCCCTGGATCAGTAGCTGATACGCACAAGAACACAGATATGATATTCAAAAGCATACTTCGCATAAATAAATAAGTATGATACCTGATATAGGACCCTTAGTGGCGGTACGACAAGGATTCAAAACTATCCAAGTACATCCGACCCACTAGAGGTGAAGCAGACAGCGGAAACCATGGCCCAACGCCACAAGCAAACTTGAGAAGCAGAACCGAAAACCCAATCGTCGTCGTTCTCTACGAAGTCTTCTCCTACTAAACCAACAATTGCAAACACGTGAGTACATAAGGTACTCAGCAAGCCCTACACTACACAAGGGTATATATACATGCATATTTGGTCTTAGCAAGGAATAGGCTGTATGGTTCATTTGCAGCAAGCAAATTTTATGCAAGGTTCACTAAAGCAGGTGAAGGAGTTCTTTAGATAAAACAGAAGTAACTGTCAATATTTTAGTTGGTTGGCCCTGGGGGAGTATGAAGCATTCCCGCCAGTTCCCAAGTTTTAGTTGGGCCTTCTGACCTCAATTGGTCATAGCGACCCGGCACACTTGCCATCACTTCCAAAACACGAGCAGACTACTGCTCACTCACACTTCAAGGACTGAGAGGTGGCTAATCATATCGAACTCAACATAGATGCGTCATATGCCGTGACAACGTCCATCCGGATGAATTTTACACTCTGCAGAGGTTGTACATCTTTCCCCACGGGCTACGCACCCTTAGCTAGAGGATACGTAACGCCTAATCCATCTTCTCCGAGCAGTCTCACAAGTCCACCACGAATTCACACCCAGGGGCTTGTGACATGAAAGGTCACTGTGACTTGAAAGGTCACTGGCACAATACTCAAGGTACATCATGCTCCTGTAACAAATAACAGGATCCTGTAACGAATAGCAGGACATGCGATATTCCCGTAACTGATAGCGGGATTCCCGTAACTAATAACGGGTTTCGCAAGCCGGACCACGGGTACGTTTCCCGCGTCTTTTCCTGAGCTTTCGTTGCCTCTACTGGTCTCCAGATGGAACTTGCGAGAGCACCAAGAAGGTAGGGTAGGTCCTTCCCATACAGGTTCCGTGGTTGTACGAGAATCATCTTGTTAAAGGTTGAATGAACCGGTCCTTATATGGCCGGGCAAGCACCATGTCCCACACTAGGGGCCTATCACAACTCACAATTCACTAATGGCCTTGCCCGCAGTCCAACCCATCCCATCACCGTCTCCATCAACATCACCTAACACAGTTGTGCTACTCCCAACCCCAATTATCACACACACCACCAATACTCATTTCACACATTTGTAAAAGCATATATATGAGTACGGTGTGGCAATGTAGAAACATTGCGAGGGGTCCTAAGCAATCTAGTAACAAGGTGAACGTGCCATCATAGAAATGATGGAACTATCCTAAGGTTATCAAGGTGACAGGTAAACAATGGTAAACAAGGGTTTAGATATCAATGCCTAAGTAACAGACATCAATATCAAATAGCAAGTAGGACAATAACTACACAATCAGTAAAATAACAAGTAATGCATAGTACGAGAACAGGCCATATAGGTGCATTGCGAAATCAGTAGGTTCAATCATGATCAAGGAGAAGTAGAGCTTGCCTGAAGAACGCTATCCTAATCCTTCGATTCAGAATCTTCAGCTCTTATGTCGAGGTCGATATCTTCAAGTTCTTCCTCAGAGTTCGTATCTTTCGTCTCGTCCTTGAGTTTTGGATTCTTCAGCTCGTACTTGAGGATTGGATCTTTCTTGAATTCGTCTGGCTCTTCCTAGGGTCTTGCGTAAGCTAGCGCATAGAAACATTACGTATAAACAACTACCGCAAAAGAAATAAGGTCGAAAGAACCAATAAAATCCAATTAACCCCGATAAGGACCAAGAAGAAGAATCAATAAAATTCCAAGAAGTGGCTATGGTTATGCGGTGCACATTATTTATGAAAGATTATTTATTATAAGTTTTATTCATGGCCTTATAAGGGCCATATTCACCTAGACAAACTATTAATCCTAAGTTTTTCTTAAAAGAAGCAAGGGTGCAACCTTATGGTGAGGATGATGAGATGCATATGCTTTATTGATGGTGATTGCGTGCATATCTATTATATAAACTCTAAGTTATTTCTATTAAAGAGCAGGGGTGGTTTGAAAAGAGGGTGTGCAAATGCATCAGATTCGTAAAGCAACTAAGCATAACATGAGGTTTATTAAGGTGACATGGACTAGGTGAAATGATCATGCACATGCAATCATATGTAAATTTAAGAGTTATACAATCTATAGTTTAAAGATTATATTTTATTTGCAAGCATTGATGAGTTTATTAGCATAACTAAAGTTATTCATTGAAAACTATCATGATTGCATGTAGGCATTAATGTACTTGTGCAGCTCATGCATGCAATGCTGTATGCAACATGCAACAGGTAGGAATTATTTATCAAATAAACTTTGTTTTATGATGTTGATGAGCTTACTGAAACATAAGGGTTGTTTATTTAAACGATTTGCATATGATCCAATGCATGAGGGTGCAAGATTAAATACATGGTCTAGTCATGACATGCACTAAGAAGGCAATAAATAACGAAGGAATAGCCTCAAATAACAGCAAATGAAATACCAATAAGATTCTCAAATAACTGACATCAAATATAAGAGGTGGATAAATCAATAAACTAGATAAATGGCGAGGACAACATTGGATTAGGTTTGATTAAGCGATAACTGAGCTAGGCTAGGGTTAAAGCTAGGTCGTGATGAAAAGAGGTTACTATACTTGAGGTGGGACGGTACGACGAGAAGAGGTGGAATGGTTCAACAAGAGGGTTTAGGTTCAACACTAATAGTTGCGCTATGCGAAATTAGCGAAGAATGACTTGTTGAGATAGGACTTATCGGGCGAGGGGAAAACATGGGGTATTGATGGCTTGCGGATGTGGGGTGGAGCTCCACGGACAGTATCAAAAGATACTACGCGTTTCTACGAACGCGTGAGCGCAAGAATCGCTCAAAACGGAGCTCAGATGGAAAAGATATAGGTGTTTAAAGATTTTAGGGGCTTGTTTGCAATTACAGAAAAGATTCTAAGGACCCATATGTAAGAACAGAAAAGTTTAAGGGACCTTTCTGTAATTAAGAAAAAGTTTAGGGGTCTCAGTGTAAAATGGTAGGGGTTGAAACGTAATTATAGGAAAGTGTAAGGGGGTTTCTGTAAAAAGACAGGACCTAAACAGAAATATAATAAACTAGAGGGGTGTATCTGTAAAAGTACAGAGGCTGGGGATTTTCTAGGATTTTCGGATTTATTCTTGTATTGGAAAAGGCATGGACTGGGTTCACAGGTTCTGTGGTCCGGGTCCATGGCTCGGGTCCATGGTCCACGGTGGACCGGGTCAGGCTGGACCATTGATCGTGAGATGAGCGGCTGAGAAAAACTGGGAGAAGGGGGCGGCGGCCGGCGGCGACTGGGCGGCGTAATCGCGGCGGAGGTCCGCCGGAGTTGGCCGGAACGGCCCCTCCGGTGACCAAAACTCGACGCGAGGAGTGCGGGAGAGAGAGAAGAGGAAGGGGAGTTCACCTAGGCGGTCGCGCGAGGTCGGGAAACGGCGAGGCGGCCTATCGACGACGAGGTGCGGCAGCTCGACGGTGGCGCTCGGCGGGAGCTCTGCTCCTGTGCTCCTCGAGCTGCGCGGAGGAGTGCGAGAGGGGCGTGGGAGCACGGTGGAGCTGCGCGGTGGCTCGGCAAGGGCGGAGATGGCTCCACTCGGCGCGGCGTCAAGCTCCCGACGGCTTCAATGGCGACGAATGCTCAAGCTAGGGTTAGGGTTCGGGGAAAAAAAGGAGAGCGGCGCAGAGAGAGAGAGCGGAGGGCTTAAATAGGCGGAGGAGGGGGAGAAGCTTCGAGGCTAAGGGTTCGCCGGTCAAGGATTTCGGCGCCTTATCCGGTCCGGCGGCGTCGGCGGCCTTATCTCTTCGGTCAGCGCGAAGTCAAGGAAAGCGGCGGCATGGGCGATGTGTCCGCGATGACGGGAGCGACGGAGTGGCTACAGAGCCGGAGAAAGCGACGGGGAAAAGAGAAGGACGGCGGCGATTCGCGGTGGCCGGCACTTGGACGGCGAAGAGGCGAGGGAGCACTGTGGCGCTTGGTTAAAGCTGCAACAGCGGTGTGAACGCGGCAGAGGACGTTGCGGCGCTGCGGCGGCCTTGTCGCGGAGCTCTTGGCAGCTGGTCGTCCGACACGGCGTCGAGCTGGAGGGTGGCGACGGCACGTCGGCGGCGGTGTCAGCCTGCTCCGGTGAGCTGGAGGAAGAAGGAAGGAAAGTTGGGCCAGGCTGGGCCAAGCTGGGCTGCGGCCTGGGAAAGGAGAAGAGAAAAAGAAAAGAGAGGGAAAGGCGTGTTGGGCTGGGCCGAGCGGAGAATAAGAGAGAAAGGGAAAGAGGGATGAGGCCCAGAGGGAAAAAGAGAATGAAGATTGCTTTATTCTTTTATGGGATTTTGATGGACTTCAAATTTGAATGGGATTCAAATTTGGGAAAGGAATCAACTTCAACAAACAATCCAAATAAATCAGCAAATCCAAAAATGCATATGGTAATATTTATGCAGGTTTTTAATTCCAATTTTTCAAATTGAAGGTGAATTTGCTAGGGTTTAACATCTAATTATTTTAATTTGTCGTAAATGCAAAAAGCTCAAATTTTTAGTAGATTTTAAATGTAAGCAAACACTTGAGCATAACTTTTATATTCTGAAATTTCCATTCTAGCTAACTTTGAATTACTTTTACTAGTTTTATTTTAAATCTTGATGAGAAGGAAAGAAATAAACAAAAATTTAAAATCGGAGTGACTTTTATTCCATTTAAACTTTGATTTTAAATTTGGGCTGTTACAATGATGAGGGCTCCGAGTGATTCCCTCTACCTTATTCTCCTTCCTTCTTTCCTTTTTGGTGCCTTCATGCGAAAGGGGGAGAGAATTTAGGGGGAGTGGATCACTATCTATCTATCGTTCGTTCGTTTGTTGGACTTGTTGGATTTGTGTAATGTTTGAAGACAATTTGCAAACCTTTATTGTAATATGTGTAAGACTATGTTTTATGTCGTATGGTGCTTGTTTAAATCCTAGTGTTTGTGGTTATCTTGTCGCATTTGCTTTCACTTATGCCGAACTTTCAAGAGGAGTGGAATGATTTTTACATGCAATGCTCAAGTGCTCAAGTACCTTATAACCTAGCCACAAACCTATCTTTGCTAGAGGAGTGAAGGAACCAAAATCAACCAAAGCCAAAAAGACCTACAGTCACGGAACTTCCGAGACTCCACGGAAGTTCCGCCTGAAAGTTTCTGTATGCCACCTTTAGGCAGTGACGGAAGTTCCGACATATGTCGGAACTTCCGCCAGAAAGTTTCTGTATGCCACCTTTAGGAAGTGACGGAAGTTCCGACATATGTCGGAACTTCCGCCAGAAAGTTTCTGTGTGCCACCTTTAGGCAGTGACGGAAGTTCCGACATATGTCGGAACTTCCGCCAATGTATAAAACCCTAGGGTACTGAAAATATCGGAAGTTCCGACAGGAACTCTCTGTGTAGCGTCGGAAGTTCCGACACTTATCGGAAGTGACCAATAGTTCGCCGTGTGCCTGACCAGCGGCGCACGGCGAACAATGTAGTTCACCGTGTGCCCCAGATCCTGGCACACGGTGAAATATGGATCGGGACTTAGCCGCGCTCGCTCCGACCGCTGTCTCCCTCACTCACTCTCCCTCGAGCTCTCTCACTCACGTCGCCGCCGTCGCGCCCTCCCGCCGCCGTTACACCCTCCCGGCCACAGCGCGGCCGGCGCCCCCCTCCCCGCCGCCCTCCCCTCCGCCCCCCCTTCCCTTCCCGCCATCGCCCACCGCGCCGCCCATCCCGCCGCCTCGCGCCGGCGCCCTCCTCGCCGCGCCCTCCCCTCCGCCTCTCTTCCCCTCCGCGCCATCGCCACCGCGCCGCCCACCCCGCCGCCTCGCGCCGGCGCCCCCTCCCCTCCGCCCTCCCCTCCGCCCTCCCTTCCCCTCCCCGCCATCGCCCACCGCGCCGCCCACCCCGCGCTCGCGCTGGCGCGCCGCCCTGCCTCAGCGCGCCGGCGGCCCTCCTCCCCGCCACCCCGAGCCGCCCTCCCGACCTGGCCGCCGTGACCTTGCGGCCCGCTGGCCCGCGCCCGCTCCGCCCTCCCCGTCCTCGCGGCCTGCCCCGACCTCACGCCGGCCCTAGGCTCGACGCCGCCGTCCGCGCCCCGAGCTCGCGCCGGCCCTGCCCGCCCTGCCCGAGGACCCTCCTTCGCAGCGTAGCAAGGTGAGACATAAACAACCTCTCCTTGATATCATGTTCATAGGTCACGTAAACTAGTTAGGCGTCTCCCGTTCGAAAGAGATTCGGCATCGGTTAGGCGTCTCCCGTTCGAAAGAGATACCTATCTTCACCTATTAGGGCATGATAGGCATCGTGTAGATGAAATTGATTTTTATAACACCTGCTCGTATGTTAAAGGATGGATAGCCGTGACTGGATGTACACGGGCTGGCGGGGTAAGCGCGACTAGGACACAGATTTCATTTACAAGGTCGATGGATTCTTGAAAAAGGCATTTGAATTAGAACAGAGTAAAGCAGTGTGCCCATGTTCCAAGTGTGAGAACAAGATATATCAAACAAAGTTGAAAATGGGTCAACACATTTGCAACAATGGGTTTGTGGCAAACTACACCAGGTGGATCTGCCATGGTGAAGCCCATCGAGCAAGGCACGAGGTCGTGAGGCAACGCATCGAGGAATATGATTCTGATGCCGGGTGCGGGGATATGTTACATGACTTTCATCAGGCATACTTCGATGAAGGACCTAGTCATGTTGGGGAGGATCAGCCAGAGCCTACCGCAAGGGCCTATTACGGCATGTTGTCTTCGGCACAGAAACCATTTCACGACCATACGGATGTTTCTCAACTGGATGCTGTCGGGCGGCTAATGGCGTTGAAATCTCAGCTTGGCATCAGCCGAGACGGCTTTGATAATATGTTGACGGTTTTTGGTAGCCTTCTTCCGGGTGGTCACAGTTTGCCACGCAACATGTATGAGTCACAGAAACTCCTTCGTGCACTTAAGATGCCGTATGAGCAGATACATGTCTGTCCAAAGGGATGCGTCTTGTTTAGGAAAGAGCACGCGGATGCAAAGTACTGTCCCAAATGTGAGTCCTCTAGGTACATGGAGGTAGACTCTGGTGATGGTATTAAGAGACAACTCGAAATCCCTGTGAAAATCCTACGGTACCTTCCGTTCATACCGAGGATCCAACGACTATACATGACCGAGGAAACCGCAAAACAGATGACATGGCACAAAGAAGGCAAACGATATCGTCCTTTGAATATGGTACATCCAGCCGATGCCGAATCATGGCAGTATTTCGACAGCAAGTATCCTGAGGAAGCTGAGGATGCTCGTAATGTACGTGTTGCGTTGGTGACAGATGGGTTCAATCCTTATGGAATGTCGTCTGCCCCATACACTTGTTGGCCTGTGTTCGTTATCCCTCTCAATCTCCCTCCGGGCGTCATGTTTAAACGACAAAACATATTCTTGTCGTTGATAATTCCTGGACACCCGGGGAATAATATGAGTGTGTACATGGATCCTTTGGTTGATGAATTGCAAAATGCTTGGGATGTTGGGGTATGGACATACGACCGAGCAACAAAGAGAAACTTCAAAATGAAAGTGTGGTACATGTACTTCATGCATGACCATCCAGCATATGGGCTATTTTGCGGCTGGTGTATCCACGGGAAGTTCCCATGCCCAGTATGTAAGTCAGCTGTCCAGTTCTTCTGGTTACAAAAGGGTGGCAAGTATGTTGCGTTCGACAAACACCGACAATTTCTCCCTATGGACCATCCATTCAGACGGGACGTAGAGAACTTTACAAAGGGTGTGGTGGTTGAAGACCCGCCGCCGCAGTTTTTGACAGGTGCCGCTGTTCTTGAGCAGTTAGACGCGCTCCAAGCAAATGAAGGAGGTGATGGCTTTGCGGGATATGGTGTGGTTCATGCTTGGACTCAGAAGTGTGGCCTATGGAGGCTCTCCTACATGAAGCACATTCTTCTTCCACATAATCTTGATCTGATGCACACTGAAAAGAATGTCGCCGAGACAAGCTGGTGTACAATCATGGACATTCCTGATAAGACAAAAGACAACGTTAAGGCTAGAGTGGATCAAGCTAGGTTATGCAATAGACCAAAGCTCGACATTCCGCCTCCCAAAGACGGCAAGAGATGGAAAAAGCCTCCAGCCGATTTTGTACTGAAGAGGCACCAAAGGAAGGAAGTACTAGAATGGTTTAAAACTTTAATGTTCCCCGATGGGTATGCAGCGAATCTCAGGAGGGGGGTGAACTTAAGTACCATGCAAATCAATAGTACTAAGAGTCATGACTACCACATATGGATTGAGCGGCTCCTTCCGGTGATGGTTAGAGGCTACCTCCCTGACAATGTGTGGCTAGTGCTGGCAGAGTTAAGCTATTTCTTCCGCACCCTTTGTGCTAAGGAGTTGCCTCGGACTCTGGTAGCAGAAATGGAAAAAATGGCTCCTGTGTTGCTTTGTAAGTTGGAGAAGATCTTTCCTCCCGGTTTTTTCAATCCGATGGAGCATATGATTCTGCACCTTCCGTATGAGGCACGAATGTGTGGACCTGCGCATGGCCGTTGGTGCTATTCAATTGAGAGACAACAAAAGGTTCTCCGAACCAAATGTAAAAACAAGTGCAAGATTGAAGCCTCCATGGCAGAGGCATACTTAACTGAGGAGGTATCAAACTTCACAACAAAATACTATGCTGACACCCTTCCAAGCGTGCATAATCCACCCCCTCGTTACAATGCAAACGAAAATGAATCGAAGCTCAGCCTGTTCGTAGGGCAACTTGGAAGTGCAAGTGTTCGGACTGCTAAACCTTGCAACATGCAGAGTACCGCACTATCATGATGTATGTGTTGACCAACCTTTCCGAAGTGAAGCCATACATTGAGTAAGTTGATATCGCACTACATTATTTCTAGTGGATGGTCACTAATCTTCATCTAATCCATCTCGATTGTCTTTTCTTTTCTTTTGTACAGAGAATTTCTGCAACAATTCTGGGTGAGAAAAAGGGCACCGACCGCGCAGCAAGTTGATACCCTTCTTAAAGAGGGTGCGGGAAGTGGATCGCCCGATTTCATTTCTTGGTTCAAACAAAAGGGCCAAAACGATTCGTCTATGTGTCCCGAGTTGAGACAGGTTGCCAATGGATACGATATTAGGATAATGTCGTACGGCGGCTATGATGTGAATGGATATCGCTTTCACACAAAAAAGCACGATGAAAGTCGACCCAATCGGACAACCACAAATTCCAGAGTTTGTACGACATCGCAAGATGGGGTCGAGTACTATGGAATAATTGAAGAAATATACGAACTTACATTTAATGGTTGCAAACCTCTTAAGCCTGTCGTATTCAAATGCCATTGGTTTGATCCTAACCAAGTGCGGCGGACCCACGAAAAGGTTGGACTAGTCGAAATTCGACAATCATCCGTCTATCCAGGAGACGATGTCTATATTGTGGCTCAACAAGCGACACAAGTGTATTATACCTCATACCCGTGCAAAACCGACGAACGTCTTCAGGGTTGGGATGTTGTGCACAAGATCACACCACACGGTGGACTGCCTGTCCCCAACAATGAAGATTACAATATAGACCCAAACACATATGACGGAGAGTTCTTTCAAGAAGCTGGGTTACAAGGAACATTAGAGATAGACTTAACCGGAGCAATGGAAATGGAAGTAGACGAGGATGATGAAAGGGTTGATGACGAGGATGCTGGAGATGACGTTTACAATGCGAATGACTTAGAATTACTTGAGGCAGTACACTTAGGGATTGATGAGGACATTCCTCCGTCGGAGCACGTGCCTGATTGTGATCTCGACATGTATGATAGTGATGATGAGACAGATGATCCAACTAATCCCGATCACGTCGATTATTTCTAATACATGTAAGATCCGTACTAAAATATTATTGAGTTGTTTATTTCGTCTTAAAATATTATGTTTACTTTATATGTCCTAATTGTTTTACTGTTTTTAATTGCAGGTGACTGAGAAGACGGTGGGAGACAGCGCAGTGCGCAAGTGCGTGTCTCTTTTTAGAAGAGTGATACCAAGTACCGATTTACCTCTGGGTTCCACACGAGGCACGGGTCGGGGGAAGGGTGGCCCCAAGGGTCCAGGGACGAGCAGCGGCCGGGGTCGAGTGAGCAGCAGCAGGAGTACGCGAACTCGGTCTTCAGCGCAGGACGTGCCTCAGGAGCAGCACCAGGAGGAGGAGGAGGAGGAGGAGGAGGAGGAGGCGGAGGAGGAGGAGGAGGAGGAGGAGCAGGCGGAGCAGCCTGCTATCTGGTTGCGAGGTCCCTCTCGACTCCCTGACAGGCCGATACCTCTTGGCGGACGCCCGGTGATTCGACCTAAGCCGCCACTGTAAGTAGTTTAATATGTTATCACTACTTTTTCATTTGGTATATTGGAAATTACTATGGAAACTAATATTTAATCTTAATCACTTTTGGCAGGAATTGGAAAGTAGTCACCCCAGGTGCTCACAAGCGCAAGGTAAACGGCATCCTGGGTACTTTGTGCAGACAGCACTTCCCAGGCCAGGTCCACCTTAAGGGAAGGTACGAGCCAGCGTGGACATGGGAGCACTACTTCCACGCCCCAGATCAGTTGGACCAACTAAACAGGTGCTGGGATTCCAAGGCGGATCGGGTGGTGGGAGAGCTGTGGGTAAGTCTTTCTAGCACTACACTCCTCAATTTTCATCGCATTCATTGTTTACTTATGTAACAACGACTGAATAGCTTGTGTTTACATGCAGGATTTCTACACGTGTGAGCCGGGAGCACGAGGATGAGGCCAAGGTTGTGGCTCACAACAAATGCCGTAAGCTCGTGAAGGACATGCATTACGAGGCGCAAGTTCAGTGCGTCATCAACTACTGTGCCACTCACGAGCACCGACGCGTCACAAAAGAAGTGGCTAGAGATATGAAGCTGACAAAGGAGCAATATTTGTTGGTAAATTTGGATTTATTCTTCGATTTAGTACATCGCTTAATTTGATTCTCTAACATCTCTGTCACTTGATCACGTCTAGGTGCCTGCGTGGTGGTGCCGTAATGATTCCCCGTGCTGGGAACGCATCGTCGACAAGTGGTTCACACGGGAGTGGGAGGAGATGCACAATGCTGGCCGAGAGCGGCGTGCGCTGATGCCGGGCCCATCACACCATCAGGGCAGCCTTAGCAACGAGGAGTACAGGGCTCGATGGGTATGGGGATTCATTTCTTCGTTGAACCGCTCAATCGTGCATAAATTGTAATTAACTTGTTGTTTTTTGCAGTCCCAGACACATGAAGGCGCTGAATGCCCCGAGTTCGTGGGGTGGGCTATGGCCCACAAGGGGAAGGCTTCTGAGACCACCTACGAGCCCAACGACCCACCCTCGGCGTACAGCAACCCCACCGTCCACTCCCGCATCAGTGCGTACACGGAGGTGGGCAGGCAGGTCTATGGGCCGGAGTGGGATCCGAGCGCCCACCCTCTTGATGGCGAGCTGATCATGAGGGCGGGAGGAGGCAAGAAGCATGGCCGGTTGATCATAGGCGACGGCAGTGTAGACTCGACCAGATGTCCCACCCTCTCCCAGATTCGAGCGAGGGACCCAGCCAATGCCCCGGCCTTACGGCCACGACAGACCGTTGCACAGCTGCGTGTGCAGCACCTCGAGGTTATTTCTGCTTCATTAATCAATTATTCAATAACTAATCACGTATTCGCCTTGCATTGTAACATTGGGATGAAAAATTGTATTGTAGGCCGAGCTGGCCGAAGAGAGAAGCAGCGACAGCAGGACATGGCCAACATGTATGCATACATTCAAACCATGCATGCTAGTTTGGCAGCAGGAGAACCACTACCACCGCCTCCTCCTTTGTCACATCAGGCTCAAGTGACTCCTCAGGTGACCTACTTCATAACCTTGTTCATTCATTTCAAATATTAGAGACTTAGAGAACCGACAAACTTACAATCACTTAGAGACTTCGTTGAAATTGATTCTTACAATCCCTTAGAGACTTAGATAACCGAGAAAATTACAATCACCTAGAAATTGATTCTTGTCTCGCTTGCAATCTTTTATATTTTCTGCAGAATCTATCAGCGGCATCGAATGCCTCAGTGAACATGTCACCGACCATCCTCCAACAGCAGTTGGTCCCACCGCCGCCGCCCTTCGGCCCACCACCTCAGTGAATGACATGAACTTGGGGTAATTGTGACTTGTCGTACTCGTGGACGATATATGTGTTGTTATGTGAACTTTGAGACGATATATGTGATGTTATGTGAAGTTTGTGATATATTTGTGACATATGTGACGTATGGATGATATATGTGACATATGAATGCTATATGTGACATTTTGATGCTATATGTGTCGTATTGATGATATATGTGATATATTGGTGATATGTGTGATATATTGATGATTTATGTGATATATGTGATGTCCGAGGCTACAAAAAACAAAAAAAAACAGAACCTGTATGGTCACTTTGCCGTGTGCCAGGAAGAGGGCACACGGCGAAGTGACCATAGTGGCAACCTGTATGGTCACTTTGCCGTGTGCCAGGGAGAGGGCACACGGCGAACTGACCATACTCGCAACCTGTATGGTTTCTTTGCCGTGTGCCAGACCTGGCACACGGCAAATGTTTGGCCAGTTCGCCGTGAGCTGAATAGACGGCACACGGCAAAATGACCATCAGTTTGCCGTGTGCCGGGCCGGAAGCACACGGTAAACTTTGAATCTTCGCCGTGCGCCGTCGTGCCGGCACACGGCGAACATTGGCTTACGCCGTTTGCGCCGACGCCCTTACGCCGTCACTGGCTCTCAGTCGCCGTGTGCCAGCCCAGGCCCACGGCAAATGTCTTTGCCGTGTGCTCGTCTTAAGGCGCACGGCGAAACGGACTTCGCCGTCGGGCCTGTTTGCCGTCGGGCCGTCGCCGTGGGCCGCCTACGGCGAAAATGTTCGCCGTGTGCTGTTGTGCTTTTACCGTGTGCTCGTGGCACACGGCGAACTTGTGGTTTCCCGTAGTGAGATGATGTTTGTACAAATCATAAGCATGATGTTGCTCAAGTGTTCACTGAGACTCTTATGATATGATATACACATGGATATACTTGCCTAAATCAGGCAAGAGCTATACTTTGCACAAGCAAAGCATAGATAGCTGTATTCGATAGGAACTCCTTACAAACATTGTTTTCCGAGAACATGCATGAGTCACCCATTTCATTAAGAAGAAGTTAGAGAGTACAACACCTTGCCAAAAAAAAGTTAGAGAGTACAACACAAACATTTGAAGTCATCACCAGGTTAACTCCTTACTAACGCCTCTTAATTGTCTGAACAAAAACGGTTGTGTATACTACACACTGCGAGATTAGTAAGTTGAAACGTACCGAAAACATTATTCAGGAAACATAAACAAAAATTTACAATTTGTTGTAAGAACATTTTCACATTTGCTTTGGGAAGAGTACGGGAAAGGGAACAATTTACAGTTACAAGACACTTTACAGTTAAAAAGTAATGAGAAATGGAATTGAAAGAATGATTTACAAAGGTATCACAATTGGTCAAAAAAAAAATCGAACTGAACGAGAGTATTTTCAGTAGCCTTTGTTGTTGACCCTCCGGCAGTTCTGCCTGATCTCACCGGCGCTCCCTGTCAGCGGGTTGATGTTGCCCATCTTAATCATGGACACTGCAAAGTTCTTGAAGAAATCCTTCTGGTTCCCAGCGAACCGATGAACAATGGGAGCCGTGGTGGCCGCGGCTGCAGGGTCGGACAACATGACCTGATCGGAGTCGAGCTGGGCGCGGCCTTGCAAGAGGTTGCCATAGTACTTGTTGTCGAAACGGTTAGGCGTAACCTGGTCGAGGTTCTCGAGTGCACCATCGTCCTGCCCGCCCGTGCAGTTCTGCCGCGTGAACTGGCACTGCACTTTACCGAATGTATGCGCTCCTGAAGTGAAAATGTCAAGATCAGCGTGGGAGACAAACTAAGTATTTACTTGGTTATAGTTGTAAGCAAAATAAGAGTATGTTGGTAGTTGCACGTTACCTTGGAGGGCGACGAGGTCAGTGTCGTCAAGGTTTACGTTTCTGAACTTCTCCTGAAGCGTTTCCAGGGGGTCGAAGAAGTTGGGGAGGTTGTTGGCGCTCTCGATGTTGGTCGTGGTGCTATCTCGCCGGCCGAGCTGCACTCTCCAGCGGGGACCTCCAGCCTGCACCATAATCCAGTGGTCAGCCACCTCGGTTCATGCGAGAAGATAGCTACGTGGCGCGGTTTGAAAAATATAAGGAAATCCAGGAGCTTACAAGTTCGACGGAGATCTCGGCAGCGAGGGCGAGGATGTCGGCGCAGGAGACAATGCCAGGGCACGCGTGCTCAAGGGCGCTCTTGATGTCATCGACGACGGGGAAGCCGCGCGCCGAGTTGTCGTTGGCGGGCACGTTCTTCTCGCTCTGGATCGCCGGTAGGTCGTCGTCCAGCAGAAGCGATCCGTCGCAGCCCTGAACGAAGCAGTCGTGGAAGTGGAGGCGGATGAGGCTGGCCGGGATGCGCGGGTCGGTGACGCGCGCGTCCTGGATCACGCGCCGGACGATGTCGTAGGCGTTGGGGCACGACTCGTCGTAGAACGCGGAGCTCAGCGCGTGGCCGGCGACAGGTGGGTGGCCGTGTGCAGCTCCGGCCAGAGCGAGCAAGACAGCGCAGTGCGCTGCTGCTAGCAGCAGCAACCCGAGAGAAGCGAAGCGGGAGGAGGTGGCAGCCATGCGTGCGTCGACTCGCAGATGCTTGCTACGTGATCAGATCAGTGGAGGATGCTCTCGCTACTCTTGTTGGAGATGGAGATTGCAGAGAAGGATGTGAGAGCAACGGTGCACGGGCAAGGCAGGTTTTATAGTCTGTTAGCGATCGCCGCGCACGCGGACTATTCTTTGTAAAGGGACATGGCGCGCGCATTTGACATGTTCCGCACGCGTCGATCGGAGCTCGTCAACTGGATTTTTAGTATTGGTGCTGCTAGCTGGCGACGCCTGCAGCGCAGACATCCTCTTTCGGCACGAGGCTGCTGCTGATATAATACACTGGATATGCTGATTGTCGGGAGACCGATGGCGGCGCGCGGAGACGAGGTCGCCAAGTGGCCTAGGTGCTCGCGTGCGCATGATCGCTCGCGTCCGGTGGGTAAAGGGGCTTTGTGACATTTCTTACGGAAAAGTAACATAAAAAAACTGTAGATGGTGGGTTGCTGGCCGGGGTCACTGGGCCAGGGGCTGCTGACCAGCGAAGGCTTTGCCGCGGCGAGCCTGCGACGAAACAGCCGATCCAATGGCCGGGTCAGGCGTTAGAGGTTGACAAGTGGTAACTCATGGAGGTTGACAAGTGGTAACTCTTACTTTTTCCGTTTTACATTTTCCGTTTTTGTGGAGGGGACTTAGAAGCAGCGAGCCAAAATGGATGTGAATGCGCTACAAGTCAATTTTGTTCATGTTCTCCTTTTTTTTTTTATGGAAAGCTGCTTTTTTTTTGGGAGGCAATGTTGCTGTTCTGCAGTATAATAAAGCCCAGCAGCTGTTCATCAGCACCTAGCCGCGTCCGGCCACGATGCGACACACGGTGCCAAGCACGAGCAGCACCGCAACACGCCCGCGCGTCATGGCGCCCCACCGCGACCCGCCCTCCTGGAACAATACAAAAGGCGCACGGAACAATGAGAAAAATGGGTTGGAACAATTGGAATGTACAGGTAGAACAATTGGAGAAATCATATGGAACAATTAGAAACACTGTTGGAACAATTCGAATAAAAAGCTGGAACAATTGTAGAAAACAAGGAAGCAGGGGAGGAGCGGCGCTCGGGACGTGTCCGAGCCGGAATGGCGGCTGGGAAAGAGAGCTGCGAGGCATGGCGGCCATAAGTAAGCAGGGGAGGCAGCCACAAAGGAGGGCACGGCGGCGACACGTACATGCTGCGCCCCCCTGGGAAGGAAGGACGGGAGGTAGGCCAGAGTGGTGGGCGGCACGGCACACGATGACGCCGCGGAGCGAGTTGAGGAGCGAACAAGAGGAAGAGGTAATGGGCTGAAACGGCGAGTCATTCAAGCTCACACCGCGTGCGTAGTGATTAGTTTTTTTTTTTTTAGGTAGCGTAGTGATTAGTTAGCGTAGCAATGTAGCACGCAGTGTGTAAAGTTGTTTCGGTGGATTATAGCTGGCCAGGTCTGGCTAAATGGGCGGCACGAGGCACGATTTTTCTTGCACCGTACGGCACGACGTTAGACACGCTCGGGCCGGCACGAGCCACTACATGTGCCGTGCATGGGCCGAGGTCATCGTTGGGCGGCACGAGCATTTGCTGGCCCAATGACGAAGTTCTTAAAGTTTTGGCAAATGAAATCCTTCATCATCTTCAGTGCAAGAGAGGTTTATATCATCATGCAGCAGAGACACGACATGCATTGCCAATTGGAAGCATGATATCAACAAGAAGCAACCAATTCGTCGATCCAGCACGACGACAACATACGAATCATTAATCCACTGCATTTTACACCTTACGCAGTTACGCTCTGTACAGAACACAACGGGGAAAAGAAATCTCCAATCATGGGGGCACAAATGAATGGCGTTGCTGCTCCCTGGGGCAAGGCCGAAGCGGCGCCGGCTGCGCGAGGAACGTCGGATACCGCTGCCCCGGCATGAGCACCGGCAAGTCCGCCGCGGCCGTCACGGGCTCCTCGACCTGCAACGCAAGAAACAAACGAGCCTTTCAGTTCGCGTACACGCATACTGCACCGCCTCGTAGTCCGCACTCTCCAGAGTACAGTGTACATATCTGCACAGCTACTACGTGTACTGTTGCTGCATACAGTACACACGAGCGTGAACAGAGGTCATGTCGTTTCTCCTGAAACTGAGGCACGTGAACCGAGCGCACGAGAGTGCAGGGCAAACAGTGGCAATGCGACGCCGATCGGTCAGAAACACGTACCTTGGGCGGGTGCCGGAGCTTGTCCGGCGAGCCGTCGTGCGGGTGCCGGCGAGCCGGGGGCAGGCCGCGGCCGCTGGTACCGTCGCCGTTGCTGCCGTCCTCGTCGTGGTGGGTGGCGGAGGAGGAGGAGTTGGCGGCGAGGCCGGGCTTGATGAGGTGCTCGAAGATGGCCATGAGGAGGAACAGCGAGACGAGGACGGCCGTCGCCGCGAAGCCGAAGGAGATGGCGCTGGCGTTCGTGGACGCGTCCTTCATGGACGACGCGGCCGCGGCGTCGTCCCGGGCGTCGGGCTGCGACGGGGTGTCGGCGCCCGCCATCCCCACCCACGGCCTCGACCTCGGCCCCGCGAACCCGCTCATGGCTGGTTCTTCTTGGGTGCTCTTCGCAGTGTTCCTGTTCCTGGCTGTTGCAATGTGGAGAGGTTCTTCCCGATCAGAGCGCACCTGGGGGCAGAGGAAATGCCGGCATCAGAGACGGTTGAGACCACCACCTTATCCCCAGACTCCTGTCCTGACCGAGTGCATGTGATGCTTGTGAAGACGTATCACGTTCAACATGTGAACTTGGGAACAGGTACGAAAGAAAGAAAGAAAATAACAGGGTGGTTTATTGCTTCCATTCCATTCATGTTGTTTTTTTTGCAAATAGGATTTGTTGGGATTAGCGTTGTGCTGTGGCAATCTGAAACAGAATGGGAAATTGGCAATCTCTCTCACCACGCCACACCACGCACGCGTGGTTTCTGTGACTTGTACGGCTCTGCTGGATCAAATGGCTCTTCCAACGCTGTGCAGCAGTCCAGCGAGGGAAGTTTCAGAAAGAAACTCAAAACTCACACCTAAGAATGCACTCTGTCTCATTTGCTATTCCATTTTCTTACTACTGTTTCCCTGAGTCTAGTTAAGTACAAATCTGAAAAAGCATGCCGAAAGAAAGCGCAGAGAATAGTAGTAAGAAGATAAACACAGAGAGAGCCTGAAATCTGAACAAGTACTCATTCCTGGATTCTGGACTTTCTCAGTTTCCAGCAAAGAAACTCACCTTTAGCGAATCTCTAATCTCCTATTAGCTGCTGCCCCTGTCAGCCACGGTGACAACCAAAGAGGAATTTACCAAGATGAGCCACCAGGACGAGCAATAACTTGCCTGTCTCCAGTTCCATTTAAGGGGAGGCCCTCACTTGGGCAATGGTAGTGGTGACAGCATATTGTGGAGTGGTCAAGAGGAGGGAGGAGGAGCAAAGGCAAAAGGTGGAAGAAGAACAAAAAGAGTGCCGAGCGGTGAGGTACCACCTTGGACAGAAAACATGACAGATATCCACTAAAGAGATTTCAACAGTTGACGGCAAGCCTAGCCTGCAACAACACCGCAAAACGAAACAGTAACCTCGTCATCACTCCCATGCACGCACTGTAGCGACCCACATGATGCTAAGAGCATCGTAAACTATAGTTGTAGGACTGATAGGGAGAGGAGGGGGAAATGATTCCAAAGGCTCTCCGAGCGAAAGGGCAAAGAGCCAAACAAAGGGAAAGCGAGGAAAGCAGCGCATCAAAAGAATGGAACTCTAGCCTTGTGCAGGATCCGATCAGATCTTGAGATTCAGTGGAGCAATGTGCACGTCGGATATCAATCAGATACTGCTGTGAATTTGGCGGTGTACCGCTCCTGCGTGCAGGAAATCATGGCCACATCTTGTCATCTTCAGCGTCTGATATGATGCGATGCCAGTCGTGTACGAGTGCAGAGACGATTGCAAATGCAGAATTAGGCCTCGTTTGGATTGAAGGAAAAATTTTCCTTTCCTGTGTTTTTCCTGTAAAATTGAACTGTTTCATGTGAAATTCCTGTGCGATTCCTGTAAAATTCCTGCGTTCCAAAGGAGCCCTTAGCTTCCAAGGGAAAAACCAACCGCGCTGTATGTTTGCTGTGATGGAGAAGCAATGAGATGCTTCCTATTATTGCGAGCGACGAGCGCGTGTGCAAGTATGGGAGCTCCAAGGCAGCCGGGGTCCTACTGCCGTCGATCATCTGCAACCACACATATGGTGACATGGGCTACCTGGCACGCTGAATGCTTGTTCGTGATCCAAATAGCAGCATGAAAAGAAATGACCCAATTAAACATCTCTATGATACAATGGCGTTGGCTTATCTGTTCTGCTATAATGCCTAAATATGTGTGACAGTATGAGAGCATCTCCAGCAGAATACCAAAAACCAAAGACCTAAAACCAGTTTTAGGTAGAGGAGAGAGAAGGTTTTCAGAAAATTTTTGTGCTCTTCTCCAGCAGACTACCTAAAACTGGATACCTATACTCATTTTGCTTCATTCTCTCAAACAATTGCACATATAAACTCCAAAGATTACATCTCCATGCAACATAATTCAAATAGAGATGACCATAGTTCGAATAGACATGACCATAGTTGAAAGTCAAATTTAAAAATCCTACAAACATGACAATAGTTCAAATTCAAATTGAAATTCCACAAACTAAAACCACTACTAGATCATTCACTACCACCGCTACCATTGTCAGCTGAGCTTGCATTGACACCATTGCCACCACCAACATCAAAGGACCTCCCATTGCTACCATTGGCAGCAAAACCACCACCACCACCCATGAAGCCACCCATGTAGAACCCTCCCATTGATTGTGCCGCCAGGACTTGATTCTTCATGATATCAAGGTAGGCCTTTCCCTTCTCATCTAGATTTGCTCCATCCATAAACATGATCTTTTGCTCTTGTTCTAGCCTCTTGGATGCTTCCTCAGCCGCCAATCTCCTCTCCACAATAGCAGCCCTTTGCTCCTCAGCCGCCACTCTCCTCGCCTCAATAGCAGCCCTTTGCTCCTCAGCCGCAGCCCTCCTCTCCTCAGCCACCGCTCTTCTGTCCTCAGCTGCCGCTCTCCTCTCCTCAGCCGCCGCTTTTCTGTCCTCCACTTCTTTCATCTCCATCCAGCAAGCATTTTTATACTCCTTCCTATCAGCAGCAAGCTCCTTCCTTGTTGTCACCATGTTGTCCAAAGACTCCTTGTATGCACTTTCTCCTCCTTTCTTCAACTTTTCCTTCTCTGCCTTCCTACCGGGTGGCCGCTTGCATGAACGCGCCGAGCTTGGAGTTGGGCTTCTTGCTCCATCAGAATCACCATCGTCCTCGTCGTCCACGTCCTCACTGTTGTCATCACCCGGAGAGCCTAAGTTGCTTGATTTCCTACTCTTTGTTGGCACATCATCGTTTCTAGTCCTCCATTTCTCATCATACTGCAGTAAGACCCAGCAATGCTGCAAGCCAAATGCCTTTCCTGGCTTTCCACCTTTCTTCTTGGGCTTGCCCTTGTACAAACGTTGAGCAATGCTCACCTGTCATCAAAGTGAAAGAATCCATTAGAAATTAAAAAAAAGAAGTTTAGTCACATGAACATAGCTAATTAACCACACCATCACCTTATCTGCAGCATCTGCTCCACTTGGATTAAGACGCTCAACTTGCAGCAAGCAAGATCCCCACTTGATGCAAGCAGCAGCAATGGCTTGCCATCGATGACTAACTGAATGTTGAGATCTATGAGTCCCACTCGTGTTGTGTTGGCAAAAATGCTCATGAATGCGTTTCCAATAAGTTGAACCAGGTTGTTCATCCCCTGTGATTGGATCAAGTGTGATAGCCTGCCATGCCTTCACCAAGGTCTCATCCTCAGCAATCGTGAAATTGGTTCCCCTTCCACCCCTCTTCTTTGTCACTTCAAGTTCATTCTCCGACGAAACATCATCGTATTGGTCAAAGCCAAGATTAAGATCAGCACCAAAGTTTTCACCATCCATCATGTTCAAGAATGTATCATCATCAACACTACATGTTCAGATTTATGTACAACGTATTCATTAGAGATTAGAATTGTATTGTATAGAACATACATCCATCCCATGCAAGGGAGAAGTGAGACAAAGAAAAAATACCTTTCAGGCAGGTCTGCGGTGGGAGAGGAAGAAGAGAAACCGGGTAGGCTGGAGGAGCGTTGCAGGCGGCCAGAGGGACATTAGAGACAACTGGACTGCAGGGAGTTGTCTGAAAATAAACATCATATTATGTACAATCTTATCAATCAAACTTCAGTTTTAGGTAGATATGGAATTAATCACAAATTGATTAGGCTAAACTACATCCTATGCATCGGCTGACAAGGGTGGAAAAATAATGTAGACATGGAATTTGCAGCCTAGAAACCTATCTGATGCACTAATGTTTGCTGAATACCTCGCAAGTGTACATTACAGCAAAATAAATCAAATAGTAGCAGCTTCAGTTTGCTGTGCTGAACAGCAAGTAATCTCTGGTTAAGGGTTCCTATGTTATTTGCCTCTGGTAATCCAATCCAATGTTCCAGAATCCATCAACCTGTGAGACAAAGTGCTCCGGGGACAATTTCAGTTTCATATCAATCCGCTTGTGTTTATGTTTGTGTTTGTAACTGAATTCCTCCTTGCCTTTTAAATGAATTGGACACATTCTTTTTCAGAAATTAAGGTATTTGGAGACCAGCTACTTCAAGCAGCAAACAACTAAAATGAAAATGTTGGTTTCAATTTTGAAACAGACCATGTAACTATATTATTAATTTGACAGAACACTGAAGAGAAAATAAGGGCGGTAAACAATTCAGTTGTGGCGTTATTCAGACACCTGAACTAAACTAGATTGTCTACCTGCGGGAGGGCAGAAAACTCCACCCAGTTCATCACAGAGACACAAGCACAACAATCTTACCTGATCCCCACGAACCATTGATGCCGTCTGAGCTGCGGACGTCGACCGGGCCTTGCGCTTTGCGCCGGCCATCGAGGGGTCGCGAGGTGGCCTCTTGCGGCCCGGATTCGCTGCGGCTCTTGCATCGCCGAGCCCGGACGCCGCTCCCGTGGTGTCGCTGGCCATGGCCGAGGGCGGCGGCGCCAACCCTAGGCGACGGGCGGCCGTGCACCCATGTCCTTTGCCGCCGCCTTGCGGCTGGCCAGGAGGAGGGGGAAGGGGCGGAGTTGCTGCAGGCCGGCGGCCGTCGCTGTCCATGGCGGCGCGGCACGCTGAGCAGGCAAGGCGGAAGGGCGACGACGGCAGGCGAGGCGGGCCGGGACGCCTCGCAAGGTCGCAGGGAGGTGGATGGCGATGGGATTTGATGCGGCGGGCGAAGGGTGCGGCGGCGGGTGGCCGGATCTGATGCGGCGGGCGGTGGGCGCAGTAGTGGTGGCGAAAGTCGCGGCGGCGGCGGGGTGCGGGAAATGTCCCGCGCGAGCGGTTGTGTCCTTCCCGCGCGTGGTCGCTCGTTTTAGGTTTCCAGGAGTGAAAACGCAAATATTGGTTGAGAGAGAGAAATTTAGGTAGAAACTAAAAAAATTTAGGTATTGGTGTCCATATAGGTGTTCTGCTGGAGCAGTTTTTTTGACCATTTTGACAGTTTTTAGGTACTGGTGTTCAGTTTGGGTGCTCTGCTGGAGATGCTCTGAGGCTGCTCTGGTGCACAGAATGACACGAAGCCTTGATGCCACAGGGGTCAGGGGGGCATATGTTTTTTTTTTTTGAGAAAGTAGGCAGGATGACTGCCTTGTATTAAGGAGGAAAGGGAATTACAACGTTCCAAATTACAAAAGAGGATAACAGGAATTACAAAAGAAAGCTAAAGGGTAGAGGAATGAGCTCTGACAAACAGGTTGATTTCTTAAGTATATTGTCGACTGTTTTGATATGGGACTGTTGGGTGTTTTGGAACACCCTCCAATTACGCTCCTTCAAAATTCCCCACCAGAAATATAACAACACTCCAGTGGCCATTTTTTTCTCGTTCTTTTGCGTAACACATTTTGGTATAGCCTGCACCATTTCACATAGGCTGCTTGTCTTTGAAAAGATGGACGCATCTTTGAGCATATGTTGCGCTGTTTCTGGGACGCAATAACATAGGGCTCATGTCTCTGATGCATTCCAGTTTTTGGTCTTCATGCTGTGTTCAGTCGATTTAAGCATGCTAAGGGGGCATATGTTCCAACTTGTCAATAACAGAGCGCATGTGTACCCCAGGTCCCCCAACTCCTAACCAACATTCAACCGAGATTTTGGTAGATGCATAAACTGAGACATTCAGTTTCAGACTAGGGTAGTATTAGATGATTTGTTCCGGTACACCTGCCAACAGTGCCAAGAGCTTCTTCAATTCCACAGGTGAACTGAACAGAAATGAACAGTAAGATGCCCGGAGTCCATGCTGCAGAATCCCATGCACGTGAAAAATCTCACTTAGGATCCTCTTAGGAAACGGCAGAACCACCAAAAAAGCTGGGTGTCAACCGTCAGTGGACCAGGTAGCATATCTTCTTTCACCGTCAGCAGTAGTATTAGTGTAACAAAAGCGCCTACCATGGTAACAATCAGCACATTGTAGAGGATCGTACCTTTGTAATCTCTTTGGTGGTGGTAACTGATGATTGGCGTCCACTAAATTTGTTAGCTTATTTATTGCAATTGTGTTTACGGACTTTGCTTTGTCCGGTCTCCTCTGCCTGAACAGAGATCATCTACCTACGGCTCTGTCTAGAAATAGAATAAGGGAGCGAGTATTTTCCAAGTCTTTCCTCCAAAGATTAAAGTGTAGCTTCCACTACTCAAAATCGCGGCATGCTATGCTTTAGCTCAGAGCACTCTGTGCCTTGTCTACAGGCATCAATTAGGGCCATCCATCGCGCCTGTCATTTCGCGACTACTACTACTGGCGCACATTACACATTTGTGCATCTGTATTGTGAGTACCAAGAGGCAGAGTCATGAAGACCAGTACTCCGTGCCCCCTACATGCCCTGGCACAAGGTAAACACTCAGTCCTCCATAAAATAACATGAATAAAGAAACCTGAAGATATATGGGAGTAGAAGAAAGCAAGAGGAATTCATCTTTTATGCATGAGAATGCCTGGCACAAGGCTCCGTACAAGAGAATGCTTTCGGTACACACGAGTACACTGGATCGGCCGGTCGCTGGGCACCACTGAATCGATCGGCCGGAGTCTCTGAAATTCTTGAATGACTGAATCATTCAAGAGAAAACCTTGTCAGTGTCATATCAATCTGAAGATGATGATTAAATCTAAAGGTTGGCAGTGCAGGACTGCTTCTCTAGGACGCTGAAAGGATGGAGGAGGGGTCCTTGCTGCGTTCGCTTTTACTCGAAATTGGAGCCGGAGCGGAATGCCGCACATGCATGGCGGGTCCGGTTCGATCGCGCCTTCCTCGCCCCACCTAGCCACACACTCACACGGTACACCCCTGGGAGAAAAGAGAGATGGAACAAAAGAGTAACAGAGGATGGAGAGCCGGAGAGGGATGTTACTATTAAATTGCACGAACACTACACAAAGCAATGCGTCGATATGTCCGAGTGTTAAGGAGACAGACTCGAATCTGTTGGGCTTTGCCGCTGCAGGTTCGAATCCTGCTGTCGACGATTTTTGTTCGTCTCACAATTTCGGTTTCTTTTTTGTTCGGCGAACTTGTGTTGGGAAAAAAACTTTACATACATGGGCTTTATCGGATTGGCGCACGCGAGGCCTTTTTGAGACTCCGTGCAAAGACACAAAACAGTGGACCTAAGCTGTTTGGGCCATTATAGTAGAACTCCAGCCCATACTTGTTTCGATCTGGAGCCCAAACCGCTCGCCTTTTCGTTCAAATCTTGAAGTCTTGTTCCGCGCAACGGGACCGCACGGCTCCCCCATCGGCCATCGCGGCGCACATGAGCCAGA